>WOXC01012437.1:152500-535479 GCA_011680675.1 Gymnobelideus leadbeateri | reverse complement strand
AGACAGAGTGTGGCAGAATCCAGCCCAGGAGGTTGCCCAGAGTGTCCGCACAGGTCAAGCGCAGAGCGCGTGGGGTCTGCACAGCTCAGACCGAGGAGCAGGCAAGCAGACTACACCAGAGAGAGAAAAAGCCCCAGCCTGCAGACTTACCGAGGACGAATCGCAGTCATCTCGCAGAGGGAACGGATCATTGGAGCCAGGTAGGAGAGTCGGGCCCCCGGTGGAGAGAGTGGCTTCTCAGGCTGCATTCAGCCCCCAGCCTGGAAGTTTAGAAACTGCCTGCCTGTATAATACAGGGGCTGGAATGGCAAAGTAAATTCTAGCTGCTTTGATCCTCCCATCCCTCCTTCATGAAGCAGAAAACCCAAAGATAAGTCTCCCACCCAGATTGAAATCCCAAGTTAATGGAAATAGCCTCAGGCTTGAGAATCTCCAAGAAAGGGTGTAACTGAGACAGCCAGGAATCTGAAGAGAAGAGAGGGAGGGGACCCAACAAGCCCCACCTCACCTCACCAACAAAAGCCTACTTATAGCCCAGGGGTATAGAGGCAGAAATCTGAAGTGGTCAGACTCATCCCCACCTACACATCTACATTCCTCACTGACTTCCCTGACTTAGCCATAAACTAGCCACCCAGAGGTATTCAAAGTCAAGGATCAGGCCCCAAACTCATAGCGTGAGAAACTAAGAAACAGGAAGTCATAATGGGAAGGAAGGAAGCTGAAAAGGAGAAGGGGAAGGCAAGAAAGTCTATTCGAGCATACTATGCAGGGCAAGAACAACAAAACACACAGGACAATATAGACTCTCTGCCCACACCAGAGACCACAGAAGGAAACATGATCTGGTCTCAAGCCCAAATAGCATTCCTGGAGGAGCTTAAGAAAAATTTTAAAGACCAAATCAGGGAGGCAATGACCAACTTGGAAAAAGAAAATACCTCCCTAAAAAAGGAACTTCAAAAACTAACTGAAGACCATAATTCACTAAAAATTAGATACAATCAAACTGAAACTCAGAACTCTATGATGCAGCAGGAGTCAATCGAAAAAAACAAGATGATCGAAAAATTGCAAGAAAATGTAAAATATCTCACTGGAAAAATAACTGACCTAGAGAACAGATCCAGGAGAGACAACCTAAGAATTATTGGTCTACCAGAAAGCCATGATGAGAAAAGCAGTCTAGACAACATCCTCCAAGAGACTGTCAAAGAAAACTGTCCTGAGGTCCTGGAATCAGAAGATAAAATAGCTATTGATAGAATTCACCGGACTCCTCCTGAAAGAGATCCCAAACTGAAAACTCCAAGAAATATAGTAGCCAAATTCCAGAATTATAAGATTAAAGAAAAAATTCTACAAGCAGCCAAAAAGAAACAATTCAAATATCGAGGAACTACAGTTAGGATCACACAGGACCTAGCAGCTTCTACATTAAAAGAGCAGAGGGACTGGAATTTGATATTTCGTAGGGCAAGAGAGCTAGGACTACAACCAAGGATTAACTACCCGGCAAAACTGAGCATAATCTTTCAGGCAAGGAGATGGACGTTTAATGAAGTAAGGGACTTCCAGACTTTCCTAATGAAAAAGCCAGAGCTCAGTGGAAAATTTGATCTCCAACTACAAGACTCCAGAAGGACATAAAAAGGTAAACAAGGGTAACATAGACTCACACATGCAGAAGTGCACACACCCACACCCACAAACACAAGCTCATTACCTGGGATGCAACAAGAGCAAAATGTTCACATCCCTATATGTGGAGCTGATAACTGTCAATATTTGAAATCTCTATGATTATCATGACCTGCAAAAGGGTTATACTTAGAGGGTGTGGGTATGAATGCACTAACATGGAGTCTAAAAAAAAAAAAAGACTATTAAGGGGATCAATGGTACTGTAATGGGAAAAAGGAAAGGATGAGCTAGGAAAAGGTAAAATATGCCATCTGAAGAGGCATCAAAACACACTATAGAAGAAGGGAAAGTAAGAGGGAGAGGAACATCATTTAAACACTATTCTCACTGGTTCTGGTTCAAAGAAGGATCAAATTAATCAGTGAAGTTTAAGAATCTAACGTGAATAGACACATAAATTCATTAAATAGAGGAATTGGAGGGAGGGAGAGGAGCACTGTTTAAAATTTACTCTCATTGGTTTGGAATCAAACGGGGAGTAATTTACTCTGATAAGTATAAAAATTTATTGTGTCCTATAGATAGTGGGAGGGTAAGGGGGGGGTGAAAAGGAGGAGACTAAAGGGAGGGATTATAAGGGAGGGAAATAGTAGTAAGGGGAGAGGGTAGGTTAAGAAGGGGGGTCACTGGGTGGGAACACTGAGGGAGGGGGCGGTCAAAAGGGAAAACTTCAAGGAGGGGAAGGGAGAAGGAATAAACAGGGGAGGGAATAGGATGGAAGGGAAGAGACAGATAGTCATCATTACTGTGAATGTGAATGGGATGAACTCTCCCATAAAACAGAGGCGGATAGCAGAATGGATTAAAAACCATAATCCTACAATATGCTGTCTACAAGAAACACATTTGAAACAAAGGGATACCCACAGGGTAAGGGTAAAAGGTTGGAGTAAAATTTATTATGCCCCAGCTAAAGTAAAAAAAGCAGGGGTAGCAATACTTATCTCAGATAAAGCAAAAGCAAAAATAGATCTAATTAAAAGAGATAAGGAAGGAAACTATATCCTACTAAAAGGCACCATCGAGAATGAAGCAATATCACTACTTAATATATATGCACCAAGTGGTATAGCATCCAAATTCCTAGAGGAGAAGTTAAAGGAATTAGAGGAAGAAATAGATAGCAAAACTATACTAGTGGGGGACCTTAATCTCCCCCTCTCTGAACTCGATAAATCTAACCTCAAAATAAACAAGAAAGAAGTTAAGGAGGTGAATAGAATCTTAGAGAGACTAGATATGATGGATCTCTGGAGAAAACTGAATGGGGATAAAAAGGAATTTACTTTCTTCTCAGCAGTGCATGGTACATACTCAAAAATAGACCATGTACTAGGGCATAAAAACCTCACAATCCAGTGCAGAAAGGCAGAAATATTAAGCGCATCATTCTCAGATCATGATGCAATAAAAATTATATGCAATAAAGGGCCAGGGAAAGATAGACTAAAAACTAATTGGAAACTAAACAATTTAATCCTAAAAAATTGGTGGGTCAAAGAATAAATTATAGAAACAATCAATAATTTCATTCAAGAGAATGATAATAATGAAACAACATACCAAAATTTGTGGGATGCACTAAAGGCAGTTCTCAGGGAAGTTTTATATCCCTGAGTGCATACTTAATTAAAGCAGAGAGAAGGGAGGTCAATGAATTGGACATGCAATTGAAAAAGCTAGAAAAAGAACAAATTGAAAATCCCCAATTTAGTACTAAATTAGAAATATTGAAAACCAAAGGTGAGATTAATAAAATTGAAATTAAGAAAACCATTGAATTAATAAATAAAACTAAGAGCTGGTTTTATGAAAAAATCAACAAAATTGATAGACCCTTAGTCAATATGATAAAAAAAGAAAGAAGAAAACCAAATTATGAGTATCAAAAATAAAAAGGGTGAATCTACCTCCAATGAAGAGGAAATAAAAAAAAATAATGAGGAATTATTTTTCCCAATTGTATTCACATAAATATGACAATCTTAGTGAAATGGATGAATATTTACAAAATCACAAATTGCCCAGATTAACTGAAGAGGAAGTGAATTACCTAAATAACCCCATCTCAGAAAAAGAAATCAAACAAGCCATCAATGAACTCCCTAGGAAAAAATCTCCAGGGCCAGATGGGTTCACTAGTGAATTCTATCAAACATTTAAAGAACAATTGATTCCAATACTCTACAAACTATTTGGGAAAATTAGTGAAGAAGGAGTCCTACCAAACTCTTTCTATGACACAAATATGGTACTGATTCCTAAATCAGGAAGAGATAAAACAGAGAAAGAAAATTATAGACCAATCTCCCTCATGAATTTAGACGCAAAAATTCTAAATAAAATATTAGCCAAAAGACTACAACAACTTATCACAAAAATAATACACCCTGATCAGGTAGGATTCATTCCAGGAATGCAAGGATGGTTTAATATTAGGAAAACCATCAATATAATTGAGCATATCAACAACAAAACTAGCAAAAACCACATGATCATCTCAATAGATGCAGAAAAGGCTTTTGACAAAGTACAACATCCATTCTTATTAAAAACACTAGAAAGTATAGGAATAAATGGAGACTTCCTTAAAATAGTTGCTAGCATCTATTTAAAACCATCAGCAAGTATTATATGCAATGGGGATAAACTAGAAGCTTTTCCAATAAGATCAGGAGTGAAACAAGGGTGTCCACTATCACCCCTCTTATTCAATCTGGTACTAGAAACGTTAGCAGTAGCAATTAGAGAAGAAAAAGAAATCAAAGGAATCAAATTAGGCAAAGAAGTGACCAAGCTGTCACTCTTTACAGATGATATGATGATATACTTAGAGAATCCTAGAGAATCAAGTAAAAAATTACTTGAGACAATAAATAAATTTGGCAAAGTTGCAGGATATAAAATAAACCCACAGAAATCCTCAGCATTCCTGTACATCTCTAATAAAACTCAACAGCAAGAGATAGAAAGAGAAATCCCACTTAAAGTCACTGTAGACATTATAAAATATTTGGGAATCTACTTGCCAAAACAAACCCAGAATCTATATGATCACAACTACAAAACACTTCTCACACAAATAAAAACAGATCTAAATAGTTGGAAAAATATCAATTGCTCGTGGCTGGGTCGAGCTAATATAATAAAAATGACAATTTTACCCAAACTAAATTATATATTTAGTGCCATACCAATCAATTTACCAAAAAACTACTCTGTAGAGTTAGACAAAATAATAACAAAATTTACTTAAAACGGTCGGGGGGGCGGAGCCAAGATGGCGGAGTAGAAACAGCTCATCCAAGCCTCTCTGCGCCCAGATTCTCCACAAACTATGTAAAAAAGGACTCTGAAAATCTTCTGGAGCCCCAGCACCCACAGAACGACACAGAGAAGCTAACCTCCCGCTGAGGACAGCCCAGCACCCTGCAGGAAGGACCAGCGCAGTGGTCTGGGAGCCGGCAGCGCGCAGAGCGCAGGAGCCGAGCCGAGCCCAGGTCCACGTGAGCCGAGGTTTTAGCCCCAGGGCGGCAGGGCCAGCAGCCGGCTGGAGGAACCCCAGAACACCAGGAACTGTGGAGATGCCAGAATTATCAACATAGACTTGCCTAGGACAAAGTAAGAGGTTAGTGTCCTATGGACTTTGGGACCTGTATTTGGGGAATGCGTCAGCTCCCTCCCCTGGGGGCTAGAAGCCGCTGAGGAGACACGCCATTGTGTAGTTTTCAGAGGCATTTCCGGCTCCCAGCCTACAAATCGTGGGGAGATCCAGCGATCAGTCTTGGGGGGTAATCGCTCTTGCTTTAACCTCCCTGGATCTGGATTGTGATCTAGGGTGGAAGTTGTGGGTGGGTTTACAGCTTGCCAGAAACGGAAGTTGCCCCCCACACGTTTGGGACGAAAATTCCTCTATCTGGCCTTAAAGCCATAGTGTGGCAACAAGCCCAAAAGTCAAGCAATTAAGTGGCAACATGCCAAGGCAAAGGAAACAGAAAAATGCAACCCTAGACTCCTATTTTGGGGGCATAGAGCGGGAAAAGGACTGTGAGGTCAGAAGTCCTGCTCCAAAAGCCCCAGGGGAAAACATGAGCGGGTTGCAGGCCATAGAGGACCTTAAGAAGGACTTTAAAAATCAAATAAGAGAAGTGGAGGAAAAATTGGAAAGAGAAATGAGAAGGATGCAGGAAAAGTATGAAATGAGGGTCAACAGCCTGACTGAGGAAAACAACACCTTAAAAAATAGACTAACTCAAATGGCAAAGGAGGCCCAAAAGGGCAATGAGGAGAAGAATGCCTTAAAAAGTCGAATTTGCCAGATGGAAAAAGAATCTCAAAAGTTCACTGAGGAGATTCATTCCTTCAGAGTTAGACTGGAGCAAATGGAAGCTAGTGACTTTATGAGAAATCAAGATGCTGTTAAGCAGATCCAAACAAACGAAAGATTAGAAGGCAATGTGAAATATCTCATGGGAAAAACCACTGACCTGGAGAATAGATCCAGGAGAGACAATTTAAAAATTATTGGACTACCTGAAAGCCATGATCAAAGAAAGAACCTAGAAATCACCCTTCAAGAAATTCTCAAGGAAAACTGCCCTGATGTTTTAGATCCAGAGGGCAAAATAGAGGTTGAAAGAATCCACAGATCACCTCCTGAAAAAGATCCCAAAAAGAAAACTCCCAGGAATATTATAGCCAGGTTCCAGAATCCCCAGATTAAGGAGAAAATACTACAAGCAGCCAGGAAGAAACAATTTCAATATTGTGGAAACACAATCAGAATAGCCCAGGACCTGGCAGCTTCTACACTGAGGGATCGAAGGGCATGGAATATGATATTCCAGAGGGCAAAAGAACTGGGAATGAACCCAAGGGTCACCTACCCAGACAAAACTGAGTATTTTGTTTCAGGGGAAATATGGTCATTCAGTGGAATAGAGGACTTTCAAGCATTCTTGAGGAAAAAACCAGAATTGAATAGAAAATTTGACATCCAGACACAAGAAGCAAGAGATGCCTGAGAAGGTAATCAGGGAAAAGAAATCAAAAGGAACTTATCAAAGTTGAACTATTTACATTCCTATATGGAAAAGCAATAACTGTGACTGATGATATCTTTCTCACTATGAAAATAATGGAGAGGGGGGTGTGGTCATACGAATACATATGTGAATGTGTGTGTATATGGTTACAGTTATATATGGATAGAGGGCATAGGTTGATTTTGTTGGGAAGGGAGAGTACTCAAGGGATGAAATTATGAGGTGAGAGAGGAAAGTGGCAAGAGGAGATGGGGAGAGACATGGTAGGGTAAACTATCTCATGTAGGGGAAGTGGGTGCAAAGGAGGGGGAGAATAAGGAAGGCTAAAAAGGCAAAACCACATTCACATTGAATTTGGTTCAGGGAGAAAATGACATACATACTAAATGGGATATCTCAACCTGCAGCAGGATAGGGGAAGGGGGATGAGAGGAGGGATGATGGATGGGAGGGCATCCTTGGGGTGAGGGGAGGTTGGAAGTACCCACTATAGAAGAGGGACAGGATCATGTAGGGAATGGACCAGGTGGGGGGTGGGATGAGTGGGAGGGAATTATAAGCAGCCTTGTACAATATATCTACTATGATAATGTTTTGCATAGCTAGACATGTACAACATATACTGAATTACTTATATCCCAAGAAGGAATGGGTGACAAGGGAGGAAGGAAATGGATCTGAAATTTAAGGTCGTAACATTAAATGTTTCAAATATATATATAAATACTATTATTAATACTCTTTTGCCTATAATTGGGAGATAAGATGTGCAGGCATTGGGACACAAAGATTCATCTTCCTCTAATGGAAAAGTCGATGGGGGTATGGGAGAAGGTATGGGAGAGAGCAGATTGGAGGAAGCGATATCTTGTGGGACTGCTATTCTGGGAGGTTGGGTAGGGGAATAATGGGGGGAAAATGATTGTAACTCAAAATCTTGCGGAAATGAATGATGTAAAACATAAGTTAATAAAGTATTTGTTCAAAAAAAAAAAAAGAAAAACAAACGGTCTAGGATATCAAGGGAATTAATGAAAAGAAATGCTAGGGAAGGTGGACTAGCTATGCCAGATCTTAATCTGTATTATACAGCAGCAGTCATCAAAACTGCTTGGTACTGGCAGAGGTGTAGAGTAGTGGATCAATGGAATAGATTAGGTGCAGGAGACCCAGCAGTTAATGAATATAGCAATCTATTGTTCGATAAACCCAAAGACCCCAGTTTTTGGGATAAGAATGCACTATTTGACAAAAACTGCTGGGAAAACTGGAATACAGTATGGCAGAAACTGGGCATAGATCATTATCTAACACCATATACCAAAATCAAGTCTAAATGGGTGCATGATCTAGGTGTAAAGGATGATACTGTAAGCAATTTGGGAAAGCAAGGAATAGTTTACCTGACAGATCTGTGGAGAGGGGAAGATTTTAGGACCAAACAAGAATTAGAGAGCATTATAAAATGCAAAATGGATAATTTTGATTACATTAAATTGAAAAGCTTCTGCACAAACAAAGCCAAGTAACCAAGATCAAGAGGGAGGTGGGAAATTGGGAAAGAATTTTTACAACTTGTGTCTCTGATAAAGGACTCATTTCTAAAATTTATAGAGAACTGAGCCAAATCTATATGAATACAAGTCATTCCCCAATTGAGAAATGGTCAAAGGATATGAATAGGAAGTTTTCAGAGAAAGAAATTAAAGATATCTATAAGCATATGAAGAAATGTTCTAAATCACTATTAATTAGAGAAATGCAAATCAAAACAACTCTGAGATACCACATCTCTCCAGTCAGATTGGCTAAGATGACAAAACAAGAAAGTGACAAATGCTGGAGAGGATGTGGGCAAATTGGAATGCTAATACATTGCTGGTGGAGTTGTGAACTTATCCAACCATTCTGGGAGCAATCTGGAATTATGCCCAAAGGATTATAAATAATTTCATACCCTTTGACCCAGCCATACCACTTCTAGGGTTATATCCCAAAGAGATCATAGTAGTGGGAGGAAGAACCATATGTACAAAAATATTTTTAGCAGCCCTTTTTGTGGTTGCAAAGAATTGGAAACTAAAGGGGTGCCCATCAATTGGGGAATGGCTAAACAAGTTGTGGTATATGAATGTAATGGAATTTTATTGTGCTATAAGAAATGAGGAGGTGACGGATTTCATAATTACCTGGAGAGACTTATACAAACTGATGCTGAGCGAGAAGAGTAGAATCAGAAGAAATTTGTATACAATCACAGACATACCATATCTGTGATGACCAACTATGACAGACTGGACTCTTTTCAGCAATGTAGTGATATAAGTTAATCCCGAATGACTCAAGAAAGTGAGAAATGAGCCATCCAGAGATATAACTAGAAAGAACTGAGCCTGAATCCTGATGGAAGCAAACTAAATGATCTTGTTCTTCTCATTGTTTGGTTTTACTTCTTCCTTACCATCTTTCATCCCACCTAGTACAATATGCCTTTGCAATTGGAATAATGTTTAATATGAATGCATTTGCAGACCCTATACTGTACTATATGCTGTCATGAGGGGAGGGGGGAGGGAAGTAAAGGAAATTTGAAAATCAAGGAACTATGGAATTGAATCTTGTTAACTGAAACTAAACTAATAAATTAATTTTAAAAAAAAGAAAATTTGACATTCACATACAAGAAGCAAGAGAAGCATGAGAAGGTGAACAGGGAAAAGAAATCATAAGGAATTTATTAAAGTTGAACTATTTACATTCCTACATGGAAAAATTATAATTGTAACTGATGAAACTTTTCTCAGTATGAAAATAGTTGAAGGAAATATATATATAGTCTATATCAGAGGGTATATAGGCATGTGAATATATATGTGAATGTGTGTATATATGTTTACAGGTATACATAGAAGGCACAGGACTAATTGAATAGGAAGGGATGATACTTAAAAGGTGAAATTAAGAAGTAAGAGAGGAATATAATGAGAGGAGATAGGGAGAGACAGAATGGGGTAAACTATCTCATATAGAAGAGGCAAGGGAAAATGGTTATAAAGGAGGGGAAGAACAGGAAGGCAAAAGGGAATGGGTCAACCTTACTCTCATTGAATTTGGCTTAGGGAGGGAATGACATACACACTAAATAGGGTATCTCCCCATACAGGAGAGTAGGGGAGAAGGGGATGAGAGAGGGGATAATGGAAGAGAGGGCAGTCTGGGGGGAAGGGAAGTAGGAAGCACCCACTTTTGTAAAAGGGACAGGACCAAAGTAGAGAATAAAACAAGTGAGAGGTGGGATAGGAGGGAGGGAAATATAATCAATCTTTTCCAATATATCTACTATGGTAATGTTTTGCATTAGCTACACATGTACAAACTATATTGAATTGTATAATCTTCCCAGTAAGGGTGGGTGACAAGGGAGGAAGGGAATGAATCTGGAATTCAAAGTTTTAAAACCAAATGTTTAAATATACTATACTATATACTATTATTAATATTATTTTACATGTAATTGGGAAATAAGATATGCAGGCACTGAGGCATAGAGATGCACCCTGCCCTACTGGAAAAGTTGAGGGGGGTATGGGGAGTGGTGTGGGAGAGGGCAGATTGGAGGAGAGGATATCCTGTGAGACAGATGTTTTAGGGATGTGGGTAGGGGAAAAATGGGGAGAAAATTTGTAACTCAAAATCTGGTGGAAATGAATGCTGTAAACCAGGAAAAAAAAATATGTCATCACATAAAAGATATATACAGTCAAGTAAATAAAAAAACAAGAATTCTGTTCTCCTTCTCCCTCTCCCAGTACAGGGTTCTGTACAGTGTGTGCTTAATAGCTGGGGAATCCCTTGAGCTGGTCTCATCCTCCTCCTCTTCACCCTCTACCTTCCTTAGCCTTCCCAGAGAAGCTTTTGCTGAGTCCTCTGAATGCTCCTACCTCTAATTCTAAATCTCTAAATCTAAATCTAAATCTCTAATTTTTCCTCAGTTTCTCTTGGCTGTGCCCATGTTGTCTCCTCTATTAGACTGTGAGCACCCTGAGAGCAGGGACTTTTACCTTTCTTTGTAGCTCCAGTGTTTAGCACAGTGCCTAGCACTTAGAAAGTTCTTACAAAGTAAGTGCTTATTGACTGACTGACTGAGACTTCAGTTCAGACACTCCATTAAAGGATTAATATTTTAATATTTTTCTTCAATGGAGGGATTTTTTATGTCACAATAGAAATCATCTAAGTTTAAAGGTAAAAGGGATGATGCCACAAGGATTTATAACATGCCTACTTGTGTAGAATTTGTTTGACTCTGGAAAAAACACAACATTTGTATAAAAATCTCTGTTCCTGAAATTCAAAGGGGGAATCAGACCCCAACACAAGGGGAATGAACAGAACAGGATAATGTCCTCCCAGAGTTACAAATGAAAGGCTATGTGGGGTCCAAGGGAGTGTGACTAATGAACAAACCAAAAAGAAAGCTTCTTGGTAATTAATAATCAATTTATTAATTGGGCTAGCTAATAATAGATTGATGATCAGTGGTTTCTAACAATAACCTAAGACAAAAGACTTGGAGGGCCTGAAAGCTTTAAATAATCTTTGAAAGGGAATTCCCTCAATAACTGAAAATCAACCTTGAGTGGTGGACATTTGAAAAGGAAGTGGTCTAGAACACTTCAAATCCTGCTGTTGAGCATGTGGTTTGATCATTTGACTCAGTCATCTCCAGGAATGTGGACAAGAGAATCAGATTCCATCCAGACCACTCTGGCAGGTTTTCTCCTTCATGAGCTAGGTCACTCTAAAGTCTAATGGAGGGGTACAAGGACAGGGGCTGCTTTTCCTGGAGAGAGAGTGCTAATGCCTGTGGGCATCAGGAAAGGCCCGTGAAGGACATGGCACCTGAAAGGTCCTGAAAGAAACCTGGAGTTCTAGAAGGTGCAGAGCAGTGGAAGAAGTCCACGTCCACCACTGTGATGCATTCATGCAAAAGGCAGCCAGTAGGGGCAGGGGATGTTGGGAAAGGGGGACTGGTTAGGGGCAGGGGGGCAGTTTGGCTGCATGGAAAGTGCTTGAGAAAAAGTAAAAGAAAACTAGAAAAGTAAGCAGAAACAAGATAGTGGAGAACTTTCAGAAAGGGCTGAGGGGTTTGGAGTTGTTCCTACAGACAACAAGGGGCCCTGAAGGTATTTCAGTAGAAGGAGGAATATGGTCAGATCTGTGGCAGCTGTAGGGAGGGGAGAGAGAAAGAGGTGAGAGTGGAGGCAGGAAGACCAATTAGGAGGCAGGAAGAATGATTAGAAGATAGTCCAGGAAAGAGGTGATATGAGCCTGAATGGGAAAGATGTGGGATGAGTTCAGAGAAGGGGCAGGATATGAGTGACATTGTAGAACTAAAGGTGAAAAAGCGAGAAACCAAAAAATATGGTATCTAGGGAGAGGAAAGGGCCAAGGACAACTTTAAGGTCATGAAGCTGGATGCCAGAAAGGGTGGTGGTGCTTTTATAAGAAATGGGGAAGATTGGAGGGGGAAAGGATGGTGTCATTTACTGATAGGGAGACAAGTGGTTTTAACTTCTTTGGGGGGCTTGACCCTTCAACTAGTTGGTCAGAAGGAGGCAGTTGGCCCCTTTTCAAGATGATATGTTCAAAAGCATTAAATAAAACATGTAGAATTATAAAGGAAACCATTGTATTGAAATAGTTATCAAAATAAATGGATGGCCCCCAAGTTAAATACACCTATAAGAGGTTTCCTAAAGAGAAGGACATTTGATTTAGTTTTTAAAGATGAATGAGAATTCAACAGACCAATAGAGCATTAAGAAGGCATTCCAGGCATTATTGCTGTTCAGTCATTTTTTCAGTCCTGTCACACTCTTCTTATCCCCATTTTGGGGTTTTCTTGGCAAAGATACTGGAGTGGTTAGCCATTTTCAGAGATTTTGAGGATGAGGAAACTGAGGCAAACAGGGTTAAATGACTTGTCCAGGGTCACACAGCTAGGAAGTACCTGGGGCCAGATTTGAACTCACAAAGATGAGTCTTACAGACTCCAGGCTCAGTGCTCTATCCACTTGTCACCTAGCTGCCCTTATTCCAGACACAGGGAAAAGTACAAATAGAAGCCTGGAGCCTGCAAGATCCAGTGGGGTTTCTAGTAGGATACAGAGTGTATAGAGTGGGATGTAGAGGGTCAGATAGGTAGTGATCCACCATCACTAGGGCCTGGGGTGTATGGAGGAGAATAGGGGAAGATGAGCCAGGAAAAATAAGCTGGTGCTGGAGTATGAGGAGCCTTGAATGCCAGGCCTGGAATGTGGGGGCTCTTTTGGATGAGCCAGCATGGCACAATGGTTGAAACACCAGACATCCAGTTAAGAAGGGCTGGGTTGGCCATTCCTGGGGTGGAGCCAAGATGGCAGAATAGAAACAGCATTTCCAAGGTGCTCTCCCACCAGACCACCTCCAAACCATGTAAAAGGGGACTCTGAACAATTTCTGGAGCCCCAGCACCCACAGAACAACACAGAGAAGCTAACCTCCCACTGAGGACAGCCCAGCAACACTGCAGGGAGGGCCAGCGCAGTGCTCTGGGAGCCGGCAGCCCAGCCCACGGAGAGCCAGGCCCAGGTCTTCGTGAGCCACGGTTTTAGCCCCAGGGTGGCCGGGCCAGCAGCCGCTGGAGGGACCCCAAAACACCAGCAGCTGTGGCGATTCCAGAATCATCAACACAAACATGCCTAGTGAGAGGTTAGTGCCCTATGGACTTTGGGACCAGTATTTGGGGAACACATTGGCTTCCTCCCCTGGGGGCTAGAAGCCACTGGGGAGATACTGCACACTCGCCATTTTGGAGCCCCAGTGGTAGCATCAGCTCCTGGCCTGTGAACTGTAGGGAGATGCAGCGATCAGTCTTAGAGGTTAATTGCTCTTTCTTTAACCTGCTAGAATCTGGATTGTGGTCTTGGGGGAGGTCTGGGGTGGGCATCCAACTTGCCAGAACCAGAAGTTGTGAAGACCCCAATGATCGGGACGGAAGCTCCCCTATCTGGTAGCAGAGTCCTACTTAAACTGGGTAAGTAGCAGAGTCTGGACTCTAGTCCAGGTCTCCAACGTCCAGGATCACGGCTTGGGAAGCCCTTCCTCTTTAAGAAATGTCCTTTGTGTCGTCCAGCTTTCCCAGTGCATCTGAAGGAGGACTCATTTCCAAACTTGATCTTGTAGCACCTGATTGTGCAAAGGGAGCCAGGTCTTTGCACACTGATACCACATCCTCTCCCAGAAAGAATCCACACTCAGGGAAAATAATACAGCATCTGGAATGTATTCACTCACACAGCCACAAGGGGGCAGCACAGAGACCAGTGACCAGAGATGCCTGGAATCACAGAGATGAAAGAACCAAGCCCTAACTGAATGTGCCTCCTCACTGCAGTATTTGTCTAGTGTCTGCTTGAATACTTCCACTGGTGGGGAGCTCACCACTTCAGAAATGAATCAATCCACCCTGGACAGCTGATTATTGGGAAGTTCATGCTGATATGAAATCACTGGAATTTCCTAGAGCTTTGTCCTTAGTTTTCTCTTCTCAGACCAAAAAGAACCAGTCTGAGTGCCTTTTCCCAGGACTGTCCTTCAGATATTAGCAGATGTGACCATAAGCCCCCCAGATCCTAGTTTCTCCAGTGACTTCAGTGGCTCATTCTCAGGACTCACAATGTTATGTCCCCTCCCATTCTGGTCACCTCCTCTGGATGACACCTCACTCTTTCTTTAAATGTAAAGCCTGTAGCTGGACACAGGAATCCACTGGGGTATGTACAGAGTGACCATGACCTCCCTCCACTTGACTGTGAATGTCCGCACCAGCAGCCTGAGGTCCTCCATTAAACCATGGGGAGGTGGCCCAGGGTCCTAGATGGTTACACCAGCAAAACAGAAGCCAAGAGGCTCTAACAGATGGGAAAGAATGAGATTGTGGCCCTAGAGACAGACTGTATCTCTTGTGTGAGGACCAATCCAGTTAAACCAGAGGAAAATCACAGACTAACAGATCACCTAGTCACAGCAATGCCTAGACCTTCTTACAAGGAATAGAGAGAGGGCTGGAAATCTGCCTCAGTGGAGGGATTTTCTACATTAAGGGAGTTAAAAATTCATGAAGCATTGAAGCAAGATCAGATTAATTGCTTTTGGCTACCTCATCACAAAATATTGACTCTTGCTTAGCTTGTAGTTCAATCAACAACAAGCATTTCTAAGCACTAACTGTCCCAAGCATTGAGCTCAGGACCCCAATTTGTGCCTGAATTCTTGCCTAACAACCTCTCTAGGTTAAATCTGACCTAGTAGGGCCTGGGAAGCCTTTCCCAGGAGGGCAGCTCCTCTGGGACCAGGCTCTCAGGCTTTAGGGGGGGGAAATATCACGCAAAAGAGCAGCTCAAAGAACAAAGAATTTTCCTTCTAAGACCCTTCACATGAACCAGCAGCTCCCCTAGCCAGAGAGCTTTGGCTGTTGACTGGCACAGGTGGCTTAGAAGGGTCATTAGTGAGGATGGGCCTCAACTCCTCCAGACAATGAGGAACACAAGGGTCAGCTCCAGGGAATCCCTGAGACCCAGAGTTGGAGAAGACCTCAAGCAAGGGTCATCCAGTGGGCTGTCCATTCCTGCCTGCAGACTTCCAGTGGTCGTTGGGAATCCACTCCTTCCTGATGCAGCTCATGCCAACTTAATTGGGTTAAATAAATCGAATTGCCTCTCTCTTCAATCTATAAATTTGAGGATATTCAGACACAAAGGGATGACAGGTTTTCAGAATCTCTCCCACAATGTCTGTCATCAATGAGAGCCAACACCAGGAAAAGACATAGTCCTGACCAAGAGTCAAGAGTAAATCATGACGTAAGGGATAAGCAATTGGCCCCTGTGGTTCCTGTTGGTTTCTCAGGCCAAGAATAACCCATCTTTCTTGAGTTAGATGCCCCTGCGGCTCAGTTCTGCCCTAGAATAGCCTGATGGTCTAGACTGAACAGGCTTCCTTTACTGGGTCTAAAGCAGAACCAAGAACATTAAGTGGGCCCCAAATAAACCCCAAGGGGGCCCCAAAGCTTTGGTGGCTGAAGATGAGAGCCAATATCTGCCCATCTGTGATCAAACACACATCATACATTCTGGGGGGGTGTCCCTGGCCCCAAGAATTTCTCTTGCTGTTGTCCTCCATGCATCCTCCAGAGGGCAATAGTGGGACATAAATGGTTCTGTCCTATTATCCTATTAACCAGGTCCCCCAGGGAGAGGGAGGAAGGAGTTTCCTCTGTCCAACACCAGACTTTTTTGAGAAGCCTCTAAAGGCAGCAGCTCCACAAGGAATCTAAGGGAACCTGAGCCTCCCTGGGGCCTTGGACAAAGCCCTCGGGGAAATAGACCTGAGCTTCCTGGAGAGATCAGGGAATGCACAGGGATTGAGGCTTAGGAAGGAGAGGAGAGGGGCTCACCACAGTCACCCTCAATGACTCTGCAATACACAACTCCACAGTTCCCAGACCCAAAGGCCCTGTCCAACCAGGACCCCCTTAGAAGCCCTCTATATATATAGATGGAGCAGGAAGCTGTCTTTTCCACTGGAGCTACACATTTCAAGTCACCTGGGCTGTGCCTGAGGCAGAGGAAGGTGGGACACTGGATTCTGGGTCAGAAGACTTGCCTTTGCTTCCCACCTTTTCTGTTTACTCTGGGACCCTGGGCAGGTCACTACCCTCTATAAGTCTCTTTCTGCTACTGTCAAATCCAAGATCTTGGTATTTCCTCTTCCCTTGTTGGGGCAGGAGAGGTCACTGCATCTGGCCCTAACGCAGAATTCCTTTTCTGAACATCCAAACCTCACTGATCTCTAGCCCTTGGCTTAAAATACTGAATCTTGGATGCCTGGTTCCCATTTGCTTGCTGTGTGACCAGGGGCTAGTCACTTGGCCACTCTGAGTATCAGTTTCCTCCTCTTCAACACTGGGAAGTATTGGCTGGCCTTGTAGACACATGGCTTTTGACCACAGCACAGCTTTAACTGCCTTAGAAAAATGGGCTTTTTTCTGAGGGTTTCTTTCCCTATTGGGCCACAAGCTCCAGAAGGGGGAGGTGGACAGGAATTCTGCTCCTGCTCCCCCAGGACAGGGCTGAGTGTCTGGGATTAATATTGAGGGAACCCTCTGAACTGCTGTCTCCTCCTCCTCTCCACCCCTGGCCTCCTTCAAGTCCCAGCCAAAATCCCACTTTCCAGGACAAGTCTGTCCTGACCCCCCCTCCCTTTAAGGCTAGCACCTTCCCCCTGAGGGGTTCTCCAATTGTTCTCCAATGATCTGATTTTTACAGGGTTGTGTCCCTGCTGTCTCCTCCATTAGACTGGGAGAGCAGGGACTTTTGCCTTTCTTTGTATCCCCAGAAGTTAGCACAGGGCCAGGCACTTGGGAGATGCTTACAAATTGTTCATTTACTGACTCACCTGAGCCAAGGCCCCATGAGTTCCCAGCCCTCCCCCACTCTCCACACTCCATCTCAGCTCCATCCCTGGCCATCTTGGCCCCAGGGCCTTTGCCCTTCCCATTCCCTCCTCCCAAAGCTCACTGACTGTCCTCCTTCACTGTGCTAAAGGCTTTACAAATATGGTCTCATTTGATCCTCACAGCAAGCCTGGGAGACAGGGGCTAGCAATAACATTCCCATTGCAAAGCTAAGGAAACTGAGGCAGATAGAGTTTAAGTAACTTACCCAAGCTCATAACTACTAAGTGTCTGAGGCTGGATTTGAACTCCCCTCTTTGTGGCTCCAGACCCAGCCCTCTCTCAACTGAACCACCCAGCAAGGGGGGCTGGGGAGGGAGCATTGCTGGGAGTGGGGGAGGGTGTGGGGAGAGGAAGCTGCCCCCTATCTGCTCCTACTATGGGGGGGCAGCTCTAGTCTGCATCTCCCCCTATTCCCACTCCCCAGACCTGTTGGACCCTCCCAGAAGCCACAGTGAAGCCTGAGGAAAGGCCAGGGCCCTCTGGCCTGGGTCCTAAAGGCCCCACACAGGGATCCAAGCACATTTATTACCTCTGCCCACCACTCTCTGTGTATATTCTCTGTTACAGGTGGGAAATGAGGGAAGGGTCAGGTGTCAGCACGGCTGGACAGTAGGTAGTACTGAGTGACCCTTGTTCCCCTGGGGGACAGAAGCACTTCTCCATGGACAGTGGGAGGGATCTGTGCAGGGGAGGGGCTCCCTGGGAGAGGCAGGAAACCACAGCAGCTGGGAGGAGGAAAAGGGGAGGGAGGAGAAAGTCAGAGGCCAAGTCCCTGCCCTGTGGGGCTCATATGATCCTGGCAGATAGAAGAGCTCCAGCCCTGAAGAGAAAGACCTCAGTCCTCTGGGGAAGGAGAAGGAGACAGAGCAGACAGAGCTCTGGGCTACACAGCCTTAGTCTGGGCACCAGCAGGGCCATCTCCAGGGTCTGTGCTTGGGCTCTGTACAGGAAGACTCAGCTCAGGAGGGGAAGGCAGAGACTCCTGGCAAGGACAGAGACGTGGTCACCCAGCAGACAGCAGAGACAGATGGAGAGCCCCTCACAAGCTCCCCACAGTGGGGGCAGCCCCTGGAAGGGGCTCCTGCTCACAGGTGAGACACCAGCTCTGCTGGGGCTGGGGGAAGGGGGATTCTGACCCAGGCATAGACAAGGGAATCAACACAGGGACCAGAAGGAAGGAAACCAATGCTGGGGGTCTGTCCCAGAGTCTCTGCAGACCTGGCCAGAGAAGTCTTCTCTGAGCCAGGGGCAGAGTGGAAGGAGCAACTCATCCACATCCCTGAGACTCAGGGCAATGTCCAGTCCTGGAGCTGAGCAGCCTCTGAGGAGCCTAAGGGAGGCTGTACAAGCAGAGGAGACCTGTGTGTGGATCCCAGCTCTGATGTCGAGTAGCTCTGTGACCCTGGACAGGTCCCTTACCCTCTTAGCTTGTGTTTACCCAGAACTCCACCTTCCTCCCAGGGCTGCTTGGGAGCTAAACTCTGTCAGCTTTAAAATGTACCCAGGGTTTAGTGGGAAAGACCCTCCTTGTGTTTTAGTCTGAGAAGCTGGATTTAAATGCTGCCTTTGTCATTCCCTATTTAATATTGGTCACATATGTTGCCACATCTGGGCCTCAATTTCCTTAATTGTAAATTGACGGTGTTTGACTCAGGGATGTCTCAGGTTCTGTCCAGGTCTAAGGTCTGATTTCTATCCCCAACCACCACACTTTAGTGATCCATCTTCCCTGTCAGTGGCTTGTCCGCCACCCTGGCCCATCATTTCTGAATCTATGGAGGGAGCCAGAATTTGATACAGATTTAACTATCAGATAATCTGCAGAGCCTGGGACTGACAGATTGATGTGGAGGCACAGGAACCCCCTTTAGACACACTTCAATAAGCCCCCAGCAGACCCTGGGGCAGGGTTAGTAGCCCCTACCCTTACCTTGGGGACAGCTCAGTGACTGGGGACCCTGAGGAGGGCAGGGGGACCCTGCTGACCTCTGCCTCTTTCCTTCCCCCTCAGCCTCCTTCCTCAGCTGCTGGATCCAGCCAATATCTGCCCAAAGTACTTCCAACACTGTTGTGCCAAACCCAGACTATGGGACAGTGGGCAGCAGCATCATCTTGGACATTCAGGGGGCTTCAGTGCAGCCTACCAGCTACACTTGGTACAGAAGCTCAGTAGACATCACCAATAAGATCGCTTTCTACATTGTTTCTTCTGGAGCACTGACAGCACCAGACAGCCGGCTGAACGTGTTCTCCAATGGCTCCCTGTTTATCTCCAACCTCACCCTCAATGACACTGATGACTACCTTGTACAATTTCTTCATCCCACAAGCCAGGAGATAGTAATAGCACGAGGACATTTAACTGTGTACGGTAAGTGCTGCCCTTCCCATTCGCCTTGCCATACTAATACCCTCCCTCAGTTCCTCCCCTAAGCTCCTTAACCAGGGAGTAGGGAGAATGAAGAACGTGACTGACCCCCACCCAAAGGAGACCAGAGGTGAGAACCCTCAAACTCCTCAGACCAGCCTGGTGATGGGTCACAGAAATCACAGGACAGTGCAGAAGTCCCTAGATTCTAAGGCCCTGGGCACTTAGGAAGGTAACTTCCTTCTCCCTCCCAGCTTTCCCAGGCTACTGTGAAACTAAGAGGGCCCATTGAGGGCTCAGAATGGCACCAGAGCCCTTCAGTTGTGTCTGAGGCAGACAGCCTGCACCTGATGTTCACCTGCCCCAAGACATTCAAAAGTCCATGAGGACTTTTGCTGGGGGTAGGACAGTCACTGACACTCCCTTTTCACCTGGGCCCAGCAGAGCTCCAGTGCAGACTCCCCACTCCCCAAGAGCCAGAAGCCTGGCGGCCTCAGTGCCCAGGACCCTCTGTGTGTCTGATCATCCTGAGGCTCCCAGAGCTGGGAGGGGCCTGGGCTGCTCTGACGACAGAGGCTAACAGCTCCTGCTAGGGTCTCACCTGGAAAAGGAGAAGGGAAATTCAATGTGGGGACGAGGCCTCAGGGCTCCCCCCTGGGGCGACTCTCCCAACAAGGAGAGATTCCCAGTTGGGGAAGGGTTGGCAACAACTGCCATTTCTATAGGGCCTGGAGGTGTGCAAAGTGCCCAGTGTGTCATATTTCACTGGGTTCTCTCAAAGGCCCTGCGATGTTAGGAGCTATTTGTATGAATAAGGAAAATGACCCTGAGGGAAACTGAGTGAGTTGGCCAGTCCCACAGCTGGTCTGTAGCTGGGGCAGGATTCAAATTCAGGGCTTCCTGACCCCCACATCCACCATTCCATCCACTGCACGCCCCCAGATGCCTCCTACCATGGAGGGTTACTACCTCTGGAGAGAGTGACCTCCCCAGCACTGGGAACCTTCATGCAGAGACTTGATGACCACTTGACAGGGATGTTTGACTGGGGATCCCTCATCAGGTCTGGGTTGAACAAAAAGACTTCTGAGTCCCAGAAGCAAAGATTTCCAGAAGCTTCTGGAGGGTTCCTAGCTCTGAGGTTCTGTGGTCTGTGGGGGGTGGGGTGAAAGCCCAGGACATCCAGGTCTTTCTTTTATGGTGTTCCTTCTGGATATCATCCTAGGCATATGTCTGAGGCAGGATGTATTCAATGGCTACAGGTGAGAGGTAGGAGCCAGCATTGGGGAGGGCCCTGCTGGTCATCTGCCGTGATCTTCCTGTCCCTCAGCTCCTGGGCAGAGGATGTCATGGGAGGAAGGACCTAAGAATCATCAATCTGTTGAACTAGAAGCATTTATTAGGTACCTACTACATACATTGGCACTAGGCTGGGTACAAGGCATAAAAGGTTAAAAAAAAAAGTGAGTCACTTCCCTGAAGGAGCATACATTCTATTGAAACATGTAAACATGTGTGTGACATGAATATGAGAATAGGAATCAGCCAAGACTGATGATTCCCTGGGGAAGGCAGCCCCTCCACCAGTGCAGGCTGGCACCTTGTCTGCAAATCCTGGTCTCAGAGACTTCTCTTGGGCACTAAGAGGGAAAGTGGCTTGCCCAGCATTAAACTATGTGCCTGAGGCAGATCTAGCACCCAGGTCCCCTTGGCTCCCAGGCAGGCCCTCTAGTCAAATACAAGGTCATTAGGGAGGGAGGGCACTGGCAGATGATGGCATCAGGAAAGGTTTCCTGGAGAACATCCTGCCAGAGCGGCATCATGGAAAAAGAGGGGGGGAGGGCAGGATGAGGGCATCCCAGGCTGGGGTCTGGGCAGGGAAGCCGTGTCCTTAACACAGGACACCACAACAACTGGGACCTGGGAAGGAAGCTCAGCCCATTGGACTCTCTGAGGACTCTGGGAAGAAAGAGGGCACCAAGAGGACCCAATGATAGGAGCTGAGACAAGGAACTTGTGTGGGCCAACGCAGCCTCAGTTCCCCTTCAGAGTCTGTTCAGGCCTGGAGGCAGCAGAAGATTGGGCCCTTCAGCATATACAAGCTGAGCTGGGCTCTGCCAGGGCTTCCAGCTTCTGCTAGAGGGTAGGACCAAGGACAGAAGAGAGCTCTGGACTGGGATCAGGAGGTCTGCATTCAAAGCCCAGCTCCCCTATTTACTGTGTGACCTCAGGGGAGTCACCTCAGCTCTGTGGTTCTCCACTGCCTCATCTGTAAAATGGGAATACTAATCCCAGCATTCCCTGCTTCTCTGGCTGTCCTGAGGAAAGACCCTTCAAGTGAGAGAAATGGGAATCAGTACTTCTTGGAGGCTCCATCAGCTGCTCCTCCTACTCAATCCCAGCCAATAAGTGAATTGGGCAGCAAGGTGGCACAGAGCTAGGCTGGGATAAAGGGCTCTTAGATAACTAGAGGAGGGGGCTGTCAGCAGGGGCAGGGGGCATGAGGAAAGGCTTCCTGGGGGAGGTGGAAAGTGAGCTGAGCCTGGCAGGAAGAGGGTTTCTGGAGAGATCCTTCAGTGTAAATGTATGGAGGCAGATGATGGCAGGTCAATAAGGAAGAATACCTAGACTGCAGTAAATTCTGTCAGCTATGGCTTGTGATGGAAGTCAAGTGTGCTGTAACACTGAGGGTCTAAAGAGTAGTGGAGTGAAATGCAGCCAGGAGGAGGCTGTGCTGGCCTGAGCCATCTGGGGTGGAGCCAGAGAGAACACCTGGGAGGGACTTGCTTCCTCCCCACCCCCCATTTCTGCACTGATGCCCTGAGACCAGAAGGCTCATGTCGGGGCATTGGCTTTGGGGTTTTGTTTCAGGGCTGCTGTTTTCTTTCTCAGGGAGCATGAGGTCTCTGGGCTGCTGGGATTCCCTCCCTTCTCCTGCTGCTCATGGCTCTGAACAGCTCCTGACCCATGAGGAACTGGCTCCTTTCTGTGGCCTCCTCCCTTCTTGTTGGCCATCCTTTCTAATACTTCCTGGGCATCTTCCTGGCCACACTCACTGTTCTGGGTAAACAGGGCAGGGAGTGTCCAGGATGAGTGAGCTCCCCTGGGAATCTCAGACCATTGGCTGCTGTCCCTCCTCTGCTCTAACATGGAGCTGCCCTTGGGAAGGTCAGAGCTGGGCCTTTGACCAAGGAGAGGCCCTAGAGCTGGAAGGAGCCTCAAGGACTAGTTCAGCCCTGAGTTCCTAGGACTCTGAATGTGCTTTATTCCTTGAATATCTCTGGGAATTCTTTTTTTAAAAATTATACACTTATTCCATTTCATTATATGCAAGACAAAGCAGTATGGTATAAAGAACAGTGTTTTCAGACATAGGAAAACCTTGAGATCAAGTGTCACCCCCAACTGCTGACACCTGTAGCATTGGGCTGGTCTCTGAAGGTCTGAGTCATGAGTAACCTTCTTAGAGGGGAAAGGGGGTTGACCTTGAGTCAGGGGGCCTGGGTTCCAATCCAGCTCTGCTGCTTGCTGGCTGTTTGGTCAAAGACAAGACACAAGGTGGGGGCTCAGTTTTCTCCTCTAATAATGGGGAGAAATATCGATCTAGATCTGAGTTCTTAGATTTCAGAGGGTCCATAAACATAGATGGGAGAAAAATCACATGTTTCTTTTCACTAACTTCTGGTTTTCTTTACATCCCTTTGTATTTCATTTTATGAATCAGAAACCATGATTCTGAGAAGGGTCCACAGGCTTCCTCAGACTGACTGCCCAATGGACCCATGAGATAAAGAAGGAGCAGAGCCAACAGTCCTGATGGTCTCTGAGGGCCCTGCCAGCTCTGAACCTGTTACCCTATAACCCTGTGAATCATGGGCCAAGGCTTGGAGGTGGCAGAGCATGGAGCACATCTCATAGGCAGACAGGCTTTGAGTTTGGTCAGAGGACATAGCATGGGTGGACAGGAGTGGGATAAACTAAGGCTGCAGAGGAAGCAGGATGACTCAAGGGGGTGCAGGGGCCTGAGCAGCAGTTAAAGGACTTTGACCCTGAGACGGTAGGTAATAGTGAGTCCCTGCAGGTCCTTGAGGAGAGGAGTGGCATGACCAGATCCACACACACTTCCTATTGTTTTCACAGTGGTGTGATGGGTGCACTGGAGGGGCACAAAGAAAGGCAGAGAAACCCAGTGATGCAGGGATGGTGGAATCTTTAATTTAGCCCTGGAAAAGGACCTCAGATGTCCTTTAATGTGACCCTCTCATTTTACAGATGAGTAGACTGAGGCCTGAAGACAGAAAGAGATTTGGTCAAGGTCACATAGGTGGGAAGGATTTGAATCCAGGACCCTCTGACCCCAGATCCAGGACTCTTTCCCCTTTGCCCTATAGTGTGTCCTGGGCACTGTCTTGTCCCCAAGTGACCTGTGTCCTGCTCCCCTCTGTGTCCTGCTCCCCTCTCTCTCCATGATCCATCCTCCTTAGCTCCTGTCATACCTGCTCAGGGCACATGAGAGAGAAACCATGACTCACAGTCTTGCTCTCCCCCTTACTGGCACCTGCCTCCTCATAGAAATGTAACAGCTCACATCTATGGGACACCTCATGTCTTATGAAGAGTTTTATGTAGAGGTCTCACTGGATCCTCCCAACATCTGGGGGATGAGTCCTATCACCCCCACTTTACAGATGAGGAGCCTAAGGTACAGATGGGTTATATCACTTGCAAGTAAAGCATGTGCCTGACTCAGGATTGGAACTCAGGTCTTTCCAAGGCCAATACAATGCATATGCGATACCAGGCATAGCATCCATTAGCGCTGCCAAGACACCCTCCCTGCCCTACCCTTCTTTCCCAGGAGGATGCTCACTGCCCTGCTTGATCTCACCACACCTCAGAAATGGCTAGCTGACCTCAGCCTTGTCAGCTTCTTGGCCAATTCTACTTGGCCTTACTGCATACAAGAGTCTCCCAGTATCTTTGCAAGAGATGAGATTCATCCTCCCTCACCCTAAACCTCTTAATAGGGACTAAGGGAGGGCATGGGAACTCTACCAAAAAGAGGGATACAGAAGATCAGAAAGACACAAATATTTCTAACATTCCTCTTTAGAAATCAATCCTTAGGGTCGGCTAGGTGGCACAGTGAATAGAGCACCAGCCCTAGAGTCAAGAGGACTTGAGTTTAAATCCAGCCTCAGACACTTAACACAAAAACTAGCCATGTGACCTTGGGCAAGTCACTTAACCTCAATTGCCCTCCAAAAAAAAGAAGAAATCAATCCTTAGACATCTGGGGAATAATGTCCCAAGGAGAGTATCTGGTGAGCCTGCTGAATTTGCCCCAGAACTTATTCTGGGACACACACCTTCTCAGTGGCCAGGGTGACCTGCCAACTACAGAAGAAACAGGGACAAGGAAATGCCAGTTTCTGGGCCCTCCTTGAGCCACAAAGGCTCAACTTCCTAGTGTAACAATCCTTCCTAATGTAACAACAGCATATCTGAGCCTGAGGGGACCTTGAAGAAGATCACCTTCAACATTTTCATGTTGTAGGACAGGAAACTCCTAAGGAAAGGGGAGAGCCCAAAGTGGGGAAGTCAAAAATATTCTGTTAATTGGGATGATTTGTCTCTATGGGCAAGACACAGTCCTAGGCACAGGGGATGCTGTTATGGCTTAGAAACCCCTAGATTAGAACAAAGTCTCTTGACTCCCAGCCCAGGACTCTTCTGTCTGCATGCTACTGCTAACTGATCTATTCAAAATCTCTGCCTTTCCTTTTTTCCCTTTGGAGTTCAGGCAGCCTTTTCCTCTCTGAGCACCAGGCCCTCATGGACCTGTCCCTAGCCTGTCCTCTCTGACCTTCACCAATATCCTCATCAAGGTGTGCAGGTGACCCTGGCTTCTTGAAGTCCAGGCCAAGGGAACATAAACTCTCCGGGTCCTGCCAAGTAAGGCCTCAAGTACAGCCTGGGTGACAGACATAGTAGTCTGTCATCTCTGGACCAGCCTGCCCCAACCTGGAAAAATTTGTCACCAGGGGCTCAGGAACAAGATGAATGTCTTCATCAGTCACAGAAACTCAAGATGAACTTTCTCCCAAGGACTAGATAAGCTGTGACCTACATCAGAGAAAGCAATGTCCATGCCAATGAGATCACAGGTTCTTGGCCTCATCTTCCAAGACCTCTGACCTTGCCAAGGTCTTAGGGAGGTACTTCCAAACCAGATACTTGGTTGGAAGGGTAAGAAAAAGGACCAAACAGTCATTTTCTGTCTATTTTCTGCACAGGGCCACTATCCAAACCTACCATCAGCATCAACAACATGGCCCCAGTGGAGAACAAGGACAATGTCTCCTTGGCATGCAAGTTTGGGAGTCAAGATGTCACATATGTGGTTTGGTTCATAAACCAAAGCTCCCCAGCTGGTGACAGGATAGTGCTGTCCTTGGACAACAGGACACTTGCTATAATCAATGTTACAAGGGAAGACCAAGGACCCTATCAGTGTGAAATCCAGAACCCTGTTAATGTCAGTAGGAGTGACCCATTCACAGTGAATATTACTTGTGAGTAAATTCTCTTTCTATATGGTGCATGCTTATAGCCTGGTGGTGTGTTCCCAGTGGTTAGGGTAATTTAGTAATTTGCCTGACTGCTGAAGATTAGATCTCTGAGGTTCCCATCTCTCTTGATTTCAGGGGACCCAGACTGGCCATGCCATGCTTTCCCATATATCATGGAGCAGGGCCAGTCATGGTACTGAGCAAGGGAAGGCCTTAAGACCTTCCAAGTTCAGGGATATCAGGTCCAAACCTGTAAAGTGGAGAATAAGCTGTGAATTTCCCAGCTCAGAGGAGGGTCAGGGAAACATAATGGTCCCTGGTGATGGGTTACAGAATAGGAAATTTCCCTTTTCTCTGCCTTTATCTCAATATGGACTCATTCTCTTTGCTCCAGATGGCCCGGATACCCCCATCATTGTCCCCACAGACCCTCATTACATTGTAGGGACAACTCTTGAGCTGTCCTGCTCTGCTGACTCTAACCCACCTGCCCAGTACACCTGGCTTTTCAATGGAATGCTGATGATGTCCACACCCAAGCTTTCTATTCCTAATGTGTCTCTGAATTACACTGGAAACTATACCTGTATTGCATCTAACTCAGTCACTGGCTTGTCTGCCAGCAAAGACATCAATATCATAATCTCTGGTGAGTAGCTGGCCCTGGCCCTCAGCTGTGTGCTGGGCTCTCCCCTTCCCGGGCATGAAAGAAACAAAGATTAGTGACATTCTGCCCTCCTGGCTCCCATGGCTGTATGTGTTATGGTGGAAGGAGCCCTGAGCTCAGAACCATGAAACTTGGCCTCGAGACCTGACTCTGTCATCTACCTGAACACCCCCAGGTGTCCCTTATCCATTCTAAGCCCAGTTTCTTCATCCTGAAGACTGGAGAGTCCTTCACTGCCCATGGCACAGGATTCCATGTGGAGGAAGTTCTTTTTACACTTTCGGTACAAAAAGCATGTGAGTTGTTGTTACTGTTGTTTTTCTCATTCTCATGTTAATTCCCTTCTGTCCTAGACACTCACCCCTCTTTCTCCCCCAAGTTCTATGGCCACAGCTTCAGGGCCTGCCCCTGGAGCCTTTGGTCCTTCCTTCAGTCCATCTCCCTTGGTGCTATGGGGGGCTTGTTTAGAATGTAAGCTCTGATGGTGTAATAGGGCTGGCTCTGATCCCCTTTTGCAGGGAATTGAGAGGATGGGAAGGAGCATTTCAGCTTTGTCTCCTTTCATATACAGAGCCTCACCTCTGCATCCACATATATCCTCTTGGTGACATGGACATATGTCTCTGCATCACACAGAGACATGCCTGATATGAAACTGGGCTCTTGTCCAGCTGGAGGGTCAAATAGCCTTGGCTTCAGGTGCCTGGGTCTGGTATCTCACCACTGCCTCAGTTCTCTGGTCTGGTAGCTGACCTGGCACTCCACATGTGCTCTGTGGACAGTGGCTTCTAGGTAGATATTGTGTCTGACTCACATAGACAGGTAACAGACCCTCCACACTTCCATTCACCCTGTGTGCAGCAGGACCCTAGAGAGATCATCTCTGGCCTCAGTTTCCTTTTCTTTCTCAGTCCTGTGAAGAGCCCTGGAAAAATTCATGGAGTTTTGTTGTTACAGACCCATAACTTGCTGCCCCTGACTCTGGGGTCGGCTGAATGGAGAGCAGAAGAAAGAGATGGAATTGTGGGCTAGGGATATGACCCTGGGAAAGTCAGACTACAACAGGATATGCCTTAGAGTAGGGATGACTCTTCTTGGCCTAAATCTGTACAGAAGGATGCCTAAGGCCCACAGAGTGGCTTGTTATTGCATTCTATTTGTCTTGTTAAATCTTTCCCAATTGCATTTTAGTTTGGTTCACAATATTTTAGAGTATTGTAGGTATGCATTTGATGCCTGTGGCTTAATTTCTTAACTTAATTTTCTTCAATTAACCCAAGCCTATTTTCTCTCCCTCCTACTTCTTGCCCACCCCACTGAAGAAAAGGACAATCCTTGTGACAGATATGTGCAATCAAGCACAACTAATTCCCATGTTGGCTATACCCCCCAAGTATCTCTACCGATATCTACCCTGAGTCCATCATCTCTGTGGTAGGAAGTGAGTAGCTTGTTTCATGGTGTTTTTGAGGATCCTGTTTGGTCACTGCATTGATTATAGTCTGAAGTCTTTCAAAGCACTTTGCCTTTATAGTGTTGTAGTTACTGTATAAATTATTCTCTTGGTTCTACTCACTTAATTCTGCATTAGTTCATACAAATCTTCTGAGGCTTCCATTCTTTACCTTGTGCCAGTAAATGTTCTTATTGCTGACTTGAATCAAATGAGAAAATATATGTAAGGAGCTATGCAAATTGTGACTCTTGTTCTAATAATTATGCAGACTGAAAACATAATTTTGAAATTTAAGAGGAAAAAGCCGAGAGGAAGGTGACTATATGTATGCATTAGGATCCAGAAGCATCTCAGCAAGCTGACCTAGTGAATTAAATGTGATCAATGAAAATTATTGGAGATCAATGTCAGGCCCTGCCCTTGGGTTCAAAAAGTCCAAAGCATAAATAAGCATGGATCCAGGTGGGGAAATTATTAGTCGCCAAGCCATAGGAAACACAGTTAAAGTAAGGATGGTTGGCTTAGAAAAAAGGAGATTGGGGGTACATAGGATACCTGACTTTTGGGTACAATGTAAGATTGCCTAAAATGAGGCCAAGCTCCCATGAAAGATGGAATCATCACAGAAATCCAGAATCCAATGGTGAGAGAGGAGTTCGATCTGAAAAAGAACAGGGGCAGGGGGAAGGGTTCTGAGTGTGCCAGAAGCTTAGTACTTGGGTCAACGGGGTGATAAGGCAGCCAAAAAAAACTATTGCAATTAAAGCACATTCACATCCAAGAATAAGGAGATAACAGTCCTTCCAGACCATACAATGGCACTCAGAGTATTGCATTTGGTTCTAGACGACTCAGTTTACAAAGGACATTGAGACACTGGAGAATGTCCAGAGGAAGGCAACCAGGTTGGTGAAGGGTCTGGTGTCCATATGACTGGTGTGCCAGCTGAGGGAACTTAGGTTAGCCCAGGAAAGAGAAAGCTTGGGGGAGACACATGATAGCAATTTGTTGGACTCTTCCAAGGAAGGGCAATAGACATGTTTTGTTTGGCCTCAGAGGGCAGAGGTGGGAGCACACAGAGGCAAACGGAGACAGGATACAGTGGCCTCAAAGGTCCTGTACAACTGGGCGTTCTGGGCTTCAGTGGAAAACTCCCTAATAGCCAGAGCTGTCCCAAAGTAGAATGGTTTCCTCAAGAGTTGGTAGGTTCAAAGGAAATCATATCTGTAAAGCAGTTAGCACAGTGCCTAGTGCACACAGTAGTCACTTAATAAATGCTCCTTCCCTTCCCCATCCTTCCTTTCCTCCTCTTTGGAGGCTGGACAAGCTTCAGTCAGGTAGAATGTACTAAAGATTCTGTGTCAGGCATGAGTTGGACCTCATGGTCACCAAAGTCTGGTCAGCTTCAGAATCCAATGGTTCTGTCTCCAAGTCTTTTTGCAGCTATCATAGAGCAGAAAGGGATTTATCTTGTTGTACTTGACCCCAGAGGAAAGAACTCAGCTAAAAACCAAGGGTGCAGAGAGGTAGAATCAGGCTAATTGTCAGAGCAAACTTTCTAATAATTACAACAGTTGAAAACATCAGTGGATGGCCTTAGCAAACAGAAGGCTTTTCTACAGAGTGGGTCTCCAAACAAAGATGAGATTGGACAGCACTAAATAACCCTCTCTTCCAAATCCTGAGATGCTGTGGGATTCACTGAATGCAAATGGTGGAGAAAGAGGCCTGACAACAATTGGTGTGGAAAAGATTCAGGGATTATTTGGACTGAAAGCTAACTGATCTTGGGTTGCAGTGACATCAGCATGCTATCTGCAGCCAGGGAAGCAGGGGACCTTCTGGGCTCTGGGAGGGACAGGCTACCCCAGTAATAAGTGCTGTGTTCAGGTCTGGGCACCTCATGTTAATACGGACATAGACAAGAAAGCAGTCATGAAGCTGATCTTCAATGTCTCATTGAGCAAGAAAGGTCCATCATCAAAGGACTGGCCTTTGCCAAGTGAGCACAGGCCCATCATGCCAACCTTGGCCACAGAGAAATTGATTCTTCAGGCTCAGAAGTTCATGAGGCTCATCTGCTGAGGGTCTAGGGGCAGAGAACTATGGGGTAGAGGGAGAATCTCCTACAAATCACAGCTAATTGAAGCATTAGAGCATCCACCCACAAGGATGTGGTGACTCAGTCAAGGCAGGAGGATTGGTCAGAGTGGGGAGGGCACAAGAAAGCAGGCCCCAGGACCATAAAGGGCCCTTGTGTGGAAGCAGGTCAGCATTGCTCTATATGGCCCCCCCAGGTGGAAGACACAGGGGGGCCAATGTCACACAGCATAAGGAAGACCTCATCAGCAGAGCTCTCATGGAAAGAGAGGCCTGAACACTGATAAGGTCAAAGATAAGTTGAGGCTGGATGGCCATTGACCAGGCATGCTGAGGGATCTTGGGCCAGGTGCCCCCTGACACCTCTGGTTTTCTGCTGCTCAGACAGGGGCAGACTGGTGGCCTGTCCTGGGTCTCATTGCAACCAAGGCTACTGAGCCTTGATGCTACAGAATCTCTCCTAGGGCAGAGCATCTGTTGACCTCTTTGTGTCCCCAGCTGTTCAAAGGAGGAACAAAAGCCGGACTGGGAGGGGGAAGGAGCAAGGGAACAAGCATGTATTGAGGGCCTACTGTGTAGGGGCCCCAATGCTAAACTCTTTACAAATATCATTTCATTTGACCAGGGATAGTACATGAGGCTCAAATTTGCAGGGATCCTGTCGGAGCCCAAGCTTCTCACACCCCAAGAAGGGCATTGTTGATACCGTACATCTCCCCATAAGGTGCCCTGTCTAGGCACCTCTCCAAGGGAAGTTCATGGAAGGGAGCACTGCCACCACCTCCCCAAAAGGGAGCCCAACTCTGGCAGGGGCTCTGATTGTGAAAGGAGGCTGGGTTTGAAGCTCCAAGGGAACCCTCAGGATACTTCCCCTAAGGTACCTATGGAAGGGGGCACCCAAAGGAAAGCAGCTCTGAGCTCAGGGCTGTCCCTCTACCAATTGCTCCCATGTCTATAGGGAGACAACTTCCTGCAGAGAGAGGCTTTGGGGTGTGCTGAAGGGAGCCTGGCTTCAGAGCCAGGACCCTGGGTTCCAACCCCAGGTCTGTTATTTCCTATTCAATGACCTTGTTTGAGTCATGTGGTCCCTAGGAGCCTCTGTTTTTCTCATTAGGAAAATAAGGGGGTGCATTAGATGATGGAGAAGGCCTTCCCAGATGGAGATCCAGGATGCTCTGACCTCTGACAGCTCTGAGCCTTCCAGTGCCAGGTCTGGGAAAGACCCACAAGGACCATTGAGCAAAGAGGGAGAGAGCTCAGGTGGTGCAATAGGTGAAGTCACTCTGTCTGAACAATCTTGTCATCTCTTTTTGAACCCCCATTTTCTCCTTTGTAAAGTGGGGTGTGAGGATCCTGGGGGCTATCGTGCACTTGGTGCTGACAGGGGCCTAGAAGCCAGCTAGTCCTATTCCCCCATTTTACAGATGGAGAAACTGAGGTACAGAAGAGATAATTGTCAGCATATGGAGAAGAGACAAGACCCAGATTCATAATATGTTCATTAACTACTCCCTGGAACCACAGTTAGGTAGGAGCTGAGTAAATTAAAGGGGTAACTGGGGAACAGAGGATGCTGGGAGCCATTCTGGCTTCTCTTTCTTTTTCTCAAAAAGCCCTAGGGCCATCAGGCTGATGGGGCCCAGGGCCCTCTTCTCAGCTTTTAAATGTAGAAAATAAAATCCACAGGAATTCAAAGTAATCAATTTTATTGAAATACAATTAAAACTTTTTAAAAGGAAATTCACAGGTCCCAGGTTAAAGACTCCTGAATGAGAAAGATGACTGATGAGAGGCTGGGAGGAGCCTCAGTGGATGGGGAGCATACTGGGCCTGGAATCACTTAACTGCTATCTGCCTCAAGTTTCCTTAATTGTAAAATGCAAAGAATAATAGCCCCTACTTCCCAAGGTTGTTGAAAGGATGAAATTAGATAATATGGTATTTAACGGTGCTTGAGAATAACAATAATAAGGATAATAACAGCATTTATATAGCACCTGCCATATGCCAGGCATGGAGCAGGCACTTCACAAATGATTGACTCCACCCCCACCTTAGTCACTAGTTGTGCATGATCCAGGACCTGTCTGGGGGAGGGGCTGGCCCAGGACACAGCACTCCAGCCCCTGGGCCTCCTGCTCCCCTTCTTTATTAGCACAGCTCTAGAGCCAGGGGGCATCTCCCTCCCCTGGTGTCAGGGACCATTGCTATATGTCTGTAATGGAAGTGTCTGGGCTTTGGAAGACGTGACCTGGTGAAGACACAGGCCAGTCCCTCACACAGCTCTCTCTGCTTTTCCTCTCTACAGAAACAGCATCCAAACCTAACATCACTGCCAACAAGACCAACGTCATGGAGAATAGCACTGTGGTCTTCACATGTGTCACAGAACATGAGGGGATAAACATTCTGTGGTTCTTCAATAACACACTCCTCTCACTCAATGAGAGGAAGAATCTGTCTGAGAACAACCAAACCCTCACCATTGAGAATGTGAGGAGGGAGGATGCTGGGTCCTATCAATGTGAAGTCAGGAATATCATCAATTCCAACAGAAGTGACCCCCTTAACCTGACTGTGAACTGTGAGTGACTGAGTCCCCTCCCGCTCCAGTCCTTTCCCCAACAATGGCTCTCATCTCATTTCCCTCTTTCTCCTTTTCACAGATGGACCAGACAACATCATGTTTTCTCCAAGCCCTGTAAGAGACGAGATTGAGGTCTTACTCAACAACCCACTGATCTTAGGGTGTCAGGCTGAGTCATACCCACCTGCACAGTATGGATGGCGAGTCAATGACACGGTGAACTCTAACTTCTCTGGTAACACATACAACATCAGCAATGTATCTTGGGAAGATTCAGGAATATATACATGTTTGGCCTGGAACAACATCACCAACATAACAGTCTCTAAGGATGTCACAGTCAGGGTGGTCGGTAAGTAGTTGCTCCCTTCCCTGAGAGAATGAGATTTTTGGGTTGACCAAAGGTGGGATGCCAGTAGGGGCTGAGGGCCATTGAAGAGGACAGTATTTCATGGTGAACTGGGAGAGGACATGTAAAGAAAGAATCTGATTCTGGGAAATGTGGCCAGACTTGTAGTGAATGTCAGCCCATTTGTCACCTTATCTCTGGTAAAAATGTACACCAGCCTCCCTGTCTCCTAAAATCATCTTAGAAACTGTCATGTCGGGGCGGCTAGGTGGCGCAGTGAATAGAGCGCCGGCCCTGGAATCAGAAGGACCTGAGTTCGGAGCTGGCCTCTGACACTTAATCCGCACAAACAAAAACCTAGCCGTGTAACCTTGGGCAAGTTACTTAACCCCAATGGCCCTAAAGGGGCGACTAGGTGGCGAAGTGAGTAAGAGCGCCGGCCTCGGAGTTTGGATGACCCAAGATCAGATCCGGCCTCAGAAAATGAGCACCCACACATAAATCAAATGACTAGCCGTGTAACCTTGAGCAAGTTACTTAACCCCAATTGCTTTAAAAAAAAAAAAAAAGAAACTGTCATGTATAATGCAAGTTCATTTATCATTCAATACACATTTAGGTGAAGACCTGCAGAGCACTGTGATAGGCACAGAGGGAAAGACAAGCTTTAGCTAAGACTCCATTCCTATTTTCAAGGACCTTAAAATCTAGTAGAAGGATCAGACCCCAAACACAGTTAACTGATACACAATATTACATGATGTACATACTTAGACTGTGGCTACAAAATAAAGTATTGTCGGAGACCCGGGGGAAAGACCATTCCACATAGGGGGTTGGCTGAAATCAGGTCAGTTTCCAAAGAAGAGCTATCACTTGAATTTTGTTTTAAAGGATGGGGACAGTTTAACAGGTCAAAGGGTAGAATATTTTACTTCTATGGAGAAATGAGTCAAGGTTCAGAGGGTGGAAACTATAATATGTGTCTGAGAGAAGAATGTAGACCCATGCAGCCTGAGCAGATAATGCATGGCCAGGAGAAGTATTAGAGAAGGCTGCTGCCATTTTATGAAAAGCATTGAATGCCAGGCTCAGAACACCAAAGGTTACTCAGTAGGTAAAAAGGAGTCCCTGAAACCTAATTAGCAGAGAAGAGATGGTCACACACATATCTGGCTGGTATATGTCATTCATCAATATTGGGTAGACCATTAAGATTGAACCTGATATTCAAGAGTCAGAGTTTGTTTAATGTGACCATTGTCTCATCTCTCATCCATCTGTGAGTTGATCCAAACAACCTGGATATGCAAAAATCTGGGGAATCTAAAGTTCTTTTTCAGTCTTTCAATTCCAGGTAAAACTGGTCTCAGCTCCAAGTTAAGGTGGTGAGATATAGGAAATAGAGCTATAAGTGATCAGGAGTCGTTATACCAATGCATTTGTAGAATGTTTTGTCATTGAGAGAGGCTGGGTAGAAGAAGGAAGAGGAGAAAGGAGCTCTCCAGCCCAGCTCTCCATCACAACTCCAACAAAGGTCTCAAAAGAACAAAAGACCTGGGGTAAATCCAGAGATTGATTTTTCCTGCCTGGATCAGCATAGTTACAAAGACCAAAGTCTGGGAACATGGACTAACCAGGAAGGTGACAAGACTGTGCTTTAAGGCTTACAAGGCACTTAAGCCTCATAAGAACCTTGGGAGGGCAATGCTATTATCATCTCCCTTTTACAAATGAGAAAACTGAGGCGAACAGTGATTAAATAGCTTGTCCAGGATCACACAGCTGGGAAGTGTCTGAGGCTGGATTTGAGTTTAGGGCTTCTTGACTCCAGATCCACTATTTGATTAAGTCTGCCCTCCGAACTATGGAGAAAAGAGTTAAAAGCTTAGTACAAGAGGTTCAAAAGTCACTCAAGCAACAGCCTCCCTGAAAATTAGAATGAACTGGACAAAAATTAATGAACCCACAAGACAGCAAGAAATATTAAAACAAAGTACAAATACTAAAAAAGATGATGATGGTGGTGATGGTGACGTAAGGTATCTCAAAGCAAAAAAAAAAATTTACCTGGAAAATAGATTAAGGAGAAATATGAAAGAACCAACCCCCAAAAAGGATTTGGACATGGAATTTTAAGAAATCATGACAGAGGGGCGGCTAGGTGGCGCAGTGAGTACAGCGTCGGCCCTGGAGTCAGAAGGACCTGAGTTCAGATCCGGCCTCAGACACTTAATGCACACACAAACAAAAACCTAGCCGTGTGACCTTGGGCAAGTTACTTAACCCCAATTGCCCTCCAAAAATCAAAAAAAAAGAAAAAAAGAAATCATGACAGAAAACTGTCCAGAATCATTAGAACCAGAAGGCAAAGTGAAAGTAGAAAAAAAAAATCTCCTCCTGAAAAAAAGTCCTAAATGAAAATTCCCAGGAAAATTATAGCCAAAATCCTGAATTCATGGTCAAAGAAAAAAGTACTGTGACTATTTTAAAAGAAAATATTCAAGTACCAAGGAGCCACAGTAAGGATCACACAAAATTTAGCAACTATCGCTATAAAGGAGTGGGAATGTTGGAATATGACATTACAAAAGGCAAAATTACAGGCTTGCAATCAAGAATAATATACCCAACAAAATTAAGTTTAATCCTGCAGTGGGGGAAATAGACCTTTAATGAATCAGAAGTCTTTCAAACATTCCCCTCTCTCACTTTCACTTTCCTTATAGGGGAAAGAGTGAGGAATGAGAGGGAAAAGTATTAGAGAACAAGATGAAGGAAAACACACAGTGATTTTAACTGTGAATGTAAACTATATTAACTCACCCATAAAACAGAAGAGGTTAGCAGAGTGGATTAGAAAGCAAAAAACAAACAACATGTATTCTATAAGGAACACATCTTAAATATAAAGATTCACAGATTTAAAATTAAGGGTCAAGGGTCTAGAGCAAAATTTATTACACTTTAGCTGACCTCAAAAAGCACAGTAGTAATTATGATCTGAGACAAGATTAACAGCACAAATGGACTTGACTAAAAAAAAAAGCAGGAAAACTGAATTATGCTGAAAGGTACCATAGACAATGAATTATTGTATGAATATAATAATTAATTTGTACCAAGTTGCATAACATCTAAATACTTAAAGGAAAAGCTGATATGATCACTTTGCTGATTAGTGAATAGGAAAAGAAAGTAATATACATATTTCTCAGCTGTCTGTGTGACACTTTTATAAAAACTGACCATTCCTTAAGGCATTAAAAACCTCACAAATACTAAAAAGAGAAATATTAAATACATCTTATACTGATCACAATCCAGTAAAAAATATATTTCATAAAGAACCTTGGAGGAAAAGATTGAAAATGATTAACTAACTTCTAAGCTTAATTACAAAGAGCTGGCTGATCAAGGACTGTTTTGTCATTTCCCCTCTTGGCCAAAGTAAGGAAACTCCTCTCCATTAGCAACCCTTAGCCCCTCCTATAGCAGATAGTAATCATTACCATCGGTGAGAATGCTTGGAGCACTTGAAATAAAAGGTAAAGGACACAAATCAGAAGAAAGACTAGAAGCAGAAAGACCAGTAAGGAGGCTATAGAAAAAATTCAGATGGAAAATGATGAGGGCTTGGATTTGGCCATGGTAGTGGTGAGGGAGAGAAAGTAAGTTCACAGGATGTAAAGCTGGGATGCATATTACAATTAGATCATCTGGTGCACACTGCATTGTTTTATTGATTGGGAAATCAATGTCCACAGAAGAGAAAGAACTTGACCAAAATCCCGAAGTGAAGAAGTGCCAGGGTCAGGATTCTAATCCAAGTTTCCGTATTCCAAACCCAGAGCTCTTTCTGTTCCAGTGCACTGCCTTTCAAAGATGGATGTGAGAGACACTCCTTTAAAGGTTCTTGAGGAGAAAAGTGACATTGTCAGGAGGGTATTTTTAAAAGATTACATTTGGACAGTGGTATAAAGGATGAATTAAAGAGGTCAGAGACCAGAAGCAGGAACACTGGTCAGAAAACTATTGCCATAATCTGGAAGAGCAGAGACGAGAGGGTCTGGAGCAGAGGCTGAGAGGAGGGGGAAGATGTGAGAGATATTGTCCAAGCAGAATCAACACAAACAACCACAAAATTAGAGAGAATATCACAGCAATTTACTAGATGTGAGATTTGAAAGACAGAGAAAGTCAAAGATGTTTGCCAGTTTGAACCTGGGTGACTGGGAGGTGGGTGGCACCATCCACAGAAATAGAGAAGGGCAGGGAAAGGAAATCAAGTTCAGAAGCTGAACGTGTAGAGTTTGAATTGCTTGCCCAAAGTTCAGGTGTTTCCAAATGTTTCCCGGACTCCCTGCAATGTGATCTTGCCAAGGAGATTCCCAGGTTTTGAGGAATAAAGGTCAAGTTGGTTTCATTGATCAACAAGCATTTATTATTTCCAGAGGGCCAGGTACTGTGCACAAGTGTAGGCACCACATATTGGAGACAACTGAAAAACACTCACGGTTCTTTTCTCTTCCCTGTCCACAGCACAAGAGTCTCCAGGAGGCTCCTCACTCTCTGGAGGGGCCATCGCCGGCATTGTGATTGGAGTCCTAGCTGGAGTGGCTCTCATTGGGGCCCTCATCTATTTCCTGTTCTTCAGAAAGACTGGAGGGTAGAATGATGCTTCCTCTGCTTTTCCTCCCTCCTAGTCTGTCTCCCTGAAAGGGGCAGAGAGGCCAGGATGTTCTTCTTACCCACTTCTGGACCTGGTCTACCTCCCTTTCACAAACTCCTACTTTTCAGCACTAATTCCCTTGGGTGGCTCCTCCTCTGGGCTTTCATCCTCCTCCATCCCTCACACTTAATTGCCTCATGGAAACAGGTGGTCACTTCCCTACTGGGTTGGGGACTAGACATAACCGTTTTTCTCAGATCCTCATACAAAAGGACTGAGGTCCAAGAAGACAGAGGTAAAGAGAGGAAGGGATAGCAGGGAGAAAGGGGATAGGTTACTAAGTGAGGAAAAACACCACTGAGGCAGATCCAAACTGCATAGATGGGCTGAGTATGAAAATCATAGGACCTTGGGGTTAAGGAACTAAGAGTAAGGTGTTTGTACTTCAGGGATAAGCTCTGACACCCTGGGAGGCCTGGGGAGGAGTCATGCAATCTAAGGGGATCCAAAGACAAGTCTATGCTCCCAAGTGTCCCTTCTGGCTCAGGGGGCTCAGTTGCTCTGAAGGAGATTTCAGTCACATCATGTCTGATATTTATTCAGGGCCAGCGAACACCATCTTACTGAGCACAAATCCTCAGCACCCAACCACAGTAAGTAAAAGCACTGATCAGCGGCCAGTGGGTTCTCCTGGGGGCCCCCTTGCCCTGAAAGATTCCTCCAGCCTCCAGTCCTGAGCCTTCCCCCATCGTGGGACCTTTGTCTTCCCAGAGCCAGGTCCCTCCTGATCTAAATTGCAAAAGGGACCTGGAAGTGTCCCCCCCTAGCCCTGAAGAGAGAGACCCCAACACTCCTCTGAGCCACAGGCTAGCTGAGCATTCTTCCTAAGCTGGCCAAGTCAGGCCTGTAGCACAGGGACCTGTTTCCAGGAGCCATGCCCATTCCTTTGTTCATGGCACTGCACGTGGGATGTAGGGTGTCTTCCTTTGGTGGGCTTTCCTGTGGGTGTTCTGGGATCCTCCTGCCCCTCCTCTTGACTGGAAATTGCTACTGAGGAATCTATCTAGAGTGACATCACAATCACTTTGAGACTTTTTTGGAGTGGGGGAAATCTGAAAGGGCTAACTAAGAACCTATCCCTGCCAATCCTCTGGTGCTAAGGCTGCTGGTCCAAGACTCTGAACACTGAGGAAGCATTTCCTTCTGAGGTTGGTGGTCACTCTGCAATCTTTGGGTCCCTCCCGCAGCCTTCTCCTTCCCCCACTTTTTCTTTCCCTGGGAAGATGGTGAGAATCCTGGGCCATAGCAAGAATGAGGAAGAGGGTGAGGTGGGTACACTCTGCTTCCCCAGGGCAGACCTGCTGCTGATTTCTAACTGTTGTCTCTCTGCTTCCCCAGGACAGACCTATTCTGACAGCTCACCTAACAGGGTAAGCTTTATCCCTCCCCACCAGGGGATGAAACTATCGATGCAAACTGGGTAGAGAGAAATTAGATGATAATCATGATAAGATCTTAAAATCTATCTTATTTGGCTCCAAAGCATGAGCTTTATCCTCATTTGGCTGGTGAGGAAACTTAGGCTGATCAGAAGCAAGGCTGGGACTCACACTGGGTCCCCTGTGTTCTATCCCTCCCCCCTCACTGACCCCCTTCTCGTCACTCCTCACCTGCATTCATTCCTTAAGAGGCTGCTTCTCTAGCTGACCTGGGTCACACACGGACCATAACACACCATGACTGCCCATGGGGCCTTCTGGGTAAACATACTGCCGTGGTTTGCTATTTCCTTCTCTGGTGGGTTAAGGCAAACAGGTTAAATGAAGTGCCAGGGTCACACAGCTAGTAGGTGTCTGAGGCCAGATCTGAACTGGGGTCTTCTGACTCTAGGCCTGACATGCCACCTAGTTGACTCTTGGTCCTTCAAGGTCTGTACAAGGAACACAAAAATAGGGCATAGACCTTGCCCCCTCCAGGAGTTTGTCCAAAACAAGAGGACTCAGAGGGGTAATGGGACTGAGGCAAACACTATGGTTCAGAATCACAAAAGGAATTTTTTTCTTTCATAAAAGGAAAGGTACCTCCCTTAACAACCAAGAATGATTGAAAAGTTGAGTGGGCCACCTCAGGAGGTGGTATGCTCCCTTTTACTGGAAGTCTTCAAGTATAGCCTGGAAGGCCACCAGCTAGGGAGTGGCTTGGGGGGGGGGGGGGGAGGATGGGAACGTCCTGTCCTCCAGGTACAAGTTAAACTGGAGGTGATCCTTTCCAACCCAGAGAGTCTGTGGATCTTAGATTTCGTGAGTTGGAAGGGCTCTAAGGGGCCATACTTTCCTCCTCTGTTCAATGTGCCTTGTACTGATTCCACTCTGTGCCTTGCAGACTGAGGAAGTATCCTATGCCTCCGTGAACTTCAATGCCCAGAAACCACCTGCCACAGTTCAGTCCCCACCACCTACGGACACTGTTTATTCTGAAATCAAAAAGAAATGACCCAGTCGGTCTTGTTCTCTGCACTGCGGACAGATGTATTTATTGTGATCTTCTCCCAGCTTCCTCAAACTCTGAGATGCCAGCCTTGAGCAGCCCAGCTCTACCACACTCCCACCAACCTCAGGGAAGGAGGAGAGAGGCCCTCCCTTCACATTCTGGAGGCTATCCAGGCAAGCCCCTCCTCTCCATTGTCAACAAATGGCAGGGACACATTGGGCGCTTCCCAGAAGCTCATCTTCCCTCTCTCCTCAAAAATTAGCACCATGTTCCTGGGAGAGGGCAGCCACCAAGACATCTCATCCCTGGCACTCTTCTATCATACACCTGCTCAAAAAACAATCATGCCTGCCCCTAGCTCAGCCAGTTAGGACAATGTGAATTGGGGCTGCTGCCCCCACCAGAAGTCAGCAACTGAAGGAACAGCTGTTAGATTTGGACTCAGGACTGGATGGATATAAAGCTTGGCTCTGCAGTTTACAGTTCTCCCTTCTGCCTCAGTTTCCCCCTTTGTAAAATGAGGAGGTTGGATTGATGATCTCTAAGGACTCATAGTTTCAGGCTCTGTGACCCTGTGCCAGCATCTGACACAGTTTCTGGAAAGTAGAACAGTGGGACCCACCATCAGCCCAACATCAGGTTTTCCATTTTCTATCTGGACTTTGCTGTCCCTGCCCTTCCTCCCTATGCCCATCCTTCTTCCCTGGGAGGAGGGATGGGGGAGGGGGGAGGATAGAAGCTCAGGGACTATCTTCAGCAGGCACTTTACTACCCAGTCAACCCATGGAGGGAAATGTTCCCCATCTTAATGCACAGTCCATTTTGCTGAGCACTGCCAGAAAGTTGTTAGCCAGTGCCCTAAGGGAATTCCCTAATGGAAAAGGCAAAAGTCCAAACTGCAGGGCTTTCAAAATCATTGCCATCTCTATTCAGGGGAGCTGCCCAGAGAGATAAGAGGGACCAGATTCAGGAATGAGTCAGCATCCTCTTCCAGAAAAATTCTGTAGGGGGCTGGGCAGTGGAATCCAAAGTGGCCCAGAGAATCCTTGGCCTCTGGCTGTGAATGTTGGGACCATGTAAATACCAGGCTGCTATCTTTCCCTTTTCTGGGTCCTTTCAGTACAAGAGGGATGGAAATAGGGGTTGGTGGGATTCTGCTGTTCATTCTTTTACTTACCTACCTTATCTAACCTGCTTGCCTAGTACAGAAGTTTGCAATCCACTCAATGTTATTTTTCCCTAGTCCCTGTGGCTTCCCAGGGATTCAGTCAAGGTCTACAGACAGGCATGGGGAGGAAGGGGAAGGTATCTTCTAAAAGCTGGGGAGAGGGTCCCAGCAGTCACTGGAGACATCAGTTAACTAGCTCCACGGTGCCCATACCTCATCCTCCCCCAACCAGCATGCACACAACCTCTCCATCCTCTCTCAGGAAACAATGGCCTCGACCTAAGGGGCATTGTGTGGGTGGGTTTGGTCCCCTGGAGCATTGGGAACTCCCCCAAGGGCCATGTTTACATGACCACTCACATATTCGGCACAGACACTGGTGCTGAGGACCCCAGGGAAGAATGAAGGGTGCAACCCACCAACCTATCTTGCCTTGTCCAGCCACTGGGGATCTTTCTCTGGGGGCTTCACCCATCACAAATGGCTCTATAAGCCCCCCTGCCCAACTAGAATCATAGAATAATGTCAGAATGGTGAGAGATCCCAGAACTCAGCTAGTCCAGTTCTAACCAGAGAATCAAACCAGGGCAAATGAAGGAGAAGGGTGAGCTGAACTCTCTCCAGCCTTCTCCAGGGTTGGCAGGAAGGTTTTCTATCCAATCCTTGACCTCACCCTGAATCTGAGGGATCTCTCTCCATATAGGGAGGTCTCAGTGATGAAACACCTCTTCCATGACTCACTCACCAAGATCCAAAGACTGTATATACCCTCTCTCACCAGAGCCAGACTGGGGTGTGGCCCAAGGATGCTTCTCTCTCTCTCTCTCTCTCTCTCTCTCTCTCTCTCTCTCTCTCTCTCTCTCTCTCTCTCCTGATGACGGTTTGTAAAGTTGATTTGCTATCTATTTATAATAAAAACTATATCATTTGAACATTAATGTGCTTCCTCAAGTTTCTGGGGATCCCTCTTTGATGGCTGCCCTTAGTTGAAAGAGAAATTCCTCAAGATTTCTCAGAACAGCCAAATGGCTGCTTCTCATTTTATAGACATTTGGCCTAGTAACTAAAGGGCTGCCAGGTCACATTTGCATTTCTACTCTGAAAAGGTGTCTGCTAAAGCTACAAGAACAAGTCTTTAAATTGACCCCTTCTGGGTCAAGTCCTTCTGGAAGGGAGGGGGGGCCCTAGGTGAAGCAACTCACCAATTCCCTCCCCATCCCCCACGCCCCCACAACGGCAGATAGCACTTCCCACACAGGTGAGCATATTTAGCAATACAGAAATCTCTCATGGGGGTCTCCACAAAGCAGAACCAGGATGATTCTCTTGACTGATCACATACTATTTAAAGAACAGCTTTTTTCAAGTGCCTACAGTATTTCACCCCATCATACTTTCCTCTCAAATCATGCCTATGCTAGACCTTGGAACCACAGACTGGCAAGAACCAGAAGGGACCTTGGAGGGACTTTTGTCTAAAGCATCCCTAGATACCCTCTCTTACACCCTCCACAATCAGCCAACCAGCCTCTGTGATTCTAGCCCCTATAATCCACTTCCCAAGGCTTTCAACCAACTAATCTGACTTTCCTTGACAGATCTGAAATCCTTGTGAATTGGAAATGTCTCACTGATTGCATTTGTATGCCCAGCCTCTAACACAGTGTCTGACACATGGGAACCACTTAGAGAATATTAAATATTTAATAAATAAAAAAGATATAAAATGAACGAATATTAGTTGATGAACAGCTTTCTTTCTAGAGTTGTTCTCCATGGCAGATAATCATTCAGAGAGCTTTGCTGATACTTCTGTTAATAAAGAAGTCATTTTATGTCCAATATCCTTTGACCCAGGAATCCAAATGCAAGGCGCATACCCCAAGGAGGCCAAAGATAGGAAGAAAGACCCTCTAAACACCAGCATATTCCCAGCAGAATTTTTTGCACTAGCAAAGAACTGGGAACAATGGAAGTGGTCCCCATCAGCTGGAGAATAACCTAGACAACCCAGAGCAGAGATATCAGACTCAAAGCCAGGGTCCTGAATATGGCAGGAAGCAGATTAAATTGTAATTTGGAAATGTTCAACAAAATAAACAAAAAATACAGTACAACATAGATAAGGCTGATTTGTGGTTTTCTGAGTCAATAGGTACCCACCTCCCAGCCCCAGGCATCCATTTCTATTAGAGTTTGACACCACTGGCTTGGAGGGGACAGTGCTGGACCTGGAGTCAGAAAGACCTGAGTTGCATCCTGCCTCAGATACTTACTGACTGTGTGACCCTGGGCAAGTCACTAGCCTTAGGTTTTTCTTCAGTTTTCTCATCCATAAAACAGGGACAATAACAGCCCCTGCCTCAAAGGGGCTATAGTGAGATAATCAATAGAAAAGGTTTTCCAAACCTTAAAGCACTATATAAATATTAGCTATTACTATTGAATAACTATTATCAACCATTAGATTATGGTAGATGTAATGGAATATTGTTGTGCCATAAGAAATAGTGAAAATGAAAAATTCAGAGATACTGGGAAGGCTTATTCATTGCTATAGAGGCCTATAGTAATGGAATCAGGAAACAAAAAAGTGAAAATGAACATTGTGTAATTATAATTACCAAACTTGGCATCTAGGGAAGAGTAGTAGGTCAGTCCAAAAGTGTTAAGTGCCTACTATGTGCTCCCTACTGTACCGAGGGCTGGGGATAAAAAAAGAGGCAAAGCCAATCCCTTTTCAATTGAATGGGGAAGACTACAAGGAAACAATTATGTACAGACAAGTTATATACAGGAATAAACAAAAACTACTGAACAAAAGGACAGGACTAGAATTAAGAGGGGTTGGAGCAGGTGTCCAGTGAAACACAAGGTTTTAGTTAGGACTGAAAGGAAGCCAGAGAGGCAGTAATCAGAGTGGAGGAAGGGAAGGAGTTCTAGATATGGGGGACACAAGGGGAAAAGGCTGGAACCTGGAAATGGGCATCTTTATGGTAGAACAACCAGGAGGCCAGTGTCAGTGCATGGGAGAGTACAGAGTGGGGCAGGAGGTGTAAAAAGACTGGAATGATGGGAAGGGGGTGTAGGTGACAGGGAGCTAATGGAATTTGGTTGGTTGTTGTCCTTTGAGCATCAAAAAGGACCAAAATGACATCACTACGTCAGGGTCCAGGTCCATTGTGTCCAACTGTGGCTGATCAGCCCTGATACTAACTCAGAAGTTTCTACCACAGGTCAAGCACAAATAGACCATATGAACATTTGGAGCAGAGATGGCTCTAACTTTGGGCATCTCAGGTTTCTTTTGAGCTACTACATGTGTGCTTTGTTCATAGATCCCAGCACCTTCTCTGATGTGGGCATGTCATGCTGGGCAGTCCTGAACCAGTGTGTCCCATATATTACAATTGATTCCGAAATTCTTCAGAGACACCTTGAGAGTGTCCTTGTATTGTTTCCCCTGTGATCATTTGCCTTGTGTGAGTTCTCTGTAAAGTAGTCTTTTAGGCAGAGGGTCATTTGGCACCCAAACAAAGTGGCTGGCCCAACAGAGTTGTGCTCTCTGAGTAGAGTTTGAATGCTGGGCAGCTCAGCTGCAGAAAGGATGCCCATCAGTTGGGGAATGGCTGAACACGTTGAGGTAAATGATGGTGATGGAATACTATATGAACTGATGAGCTCAAGGGTTTTAGAAAAGCATGATAGACTTGCATGAAACAATAAAGGGAAAATGAGCAGGACCAAGAGAATGTTGTATAGAGTAACAGCAATGGTCCTTTCAAGAACAACTTTAAATGAATAAATCATTTTGACTATTATAAATACCCAAATTAACTACCAAGAACTACAAAGGAAAATGCTATCTATATCCAAAGAAAGAACTGATAAATAGAAGTGTATATAGAATGATTTTGCATATATATACATAGCCATCTCTAAGGCAGGGGGGAGGGGAAAAGGAGGGAAAAAGAAATTTACATAATAATCTCATTAAATATTTAAAACGAATATCAAGTTGTACATAAGAGACGTACAATTTCAAGTGCAATCATTTTTATTATACTATGTTATGTGTGTTTTGTTTCATATTTTAAAAATAAAATGAATAAAAATTTAAAATATAATGTTATAGGCCAAAAAAGAGGGGTCTCAATGAACTGGATCTGCACTTTAGGAACATTACACTTACAACTGAATGGAGAACGGATTGGAGTGTGAAAAGACTTGAGGCAGGCAGACTTTTCAGAGGAAAGGGAAGATGGGTGTGGAATACTGCATTCCACTGTCTGACAACTTGATGTGTTGGTTAGTCTTACTGAATTTCTTTCTCTCTTTCTTTTTAAAGCTTTGTCATAAGGAATAGTTCACTAACTGGGGAAGTAGGAAAGAAGATAATCTGAAAGGAATGTGTCATGAAAACAAAAGGCATGAATAAAAATTTTAAAATTGTTGACAAAAACAATTGTCGGGGTTGAAACGTCGGAGTGGATTCAGCAGAGAGATCATGACTAGAGATGCTGATTCACAGCAGAGATGCTCCAGTGGGATTTCTTCGGATCAGACTGAGTTATAAGCTGAGCTGCCTACTCCTTCTTATAATCTTAGCAGCATGTCCAGGGTAGCTAGAACTAGCATAATGAAGGTGGTGGAGCATGGATGTGGTCCCCAAGCTAGACAACAGTCACTTCACATTCTTTCCCTACTCCTCCCTGGCTGCTGGGCAGGATGTGACAAATCTATTTCCCTCCCCAAATCCACTCCAACCCTGACCAAATTCTTTCCTTTGTCAGCCACAGCCCAAAGGGTGACTCCTCTTCCTACTCTCCCCCCTCCTGGGTCCTAGCTCTCAGCTCAGAAGGAAAGTGTTCAGTTCTGGGGAAACCTGACCCCCAAGGACTTTTCTTACAGTCTCTGGCTCATTACTCCCCTCCCTACAAAGTAAAACTGAGGGGAATCTCACAAAACTAGGTTTAGCTGCTCCTGTCTAAGCTCTACCCAAAAGGGAATAACCAGTTATTTCTGGAAAGGCATTCGATATACATTGTAGCTCAGGTATAGGAAAACTTTGTATGTCACAACCACAGAGGAGATGCTTAACACACAAAAGATACAGAATTGCACATTGACAAGTACTTAAGCGAAACAGTATTGCATACCACCTGACTCATTTCCAGGGCCCCATGACAAAAGAAAAAAAAATAATCAACAGTCAACAGGTGTGGTAGAGGGACATCTCCTCACCAGACTATTTAGTCCTTCGTGTGACTATGGAATGCCATCTACAAGAAGAATTCACCAGACAAAATCTGCCTGTTTCCCTGTCTCATTTCTATCAAGAATACCTCTGATATGTATGTAAGTCATTCTCATAAGGATTTGGTATGTAACAGGGGCTTAAATACTTATATCCTCATTTTAAGACCTCCATGCTGTGATTCAGGCTGGGCTCATGCCCGCACAGCCAAGACACAGAGCCAAAGGTACAGAGAAGCTATGGTATCATTGCCCCTGGAAACAGAATCTAAAGGTCAGGGAGTACAGGAGGGCAGTGGAAGGCCACCTTCAGTAAATTGCTTTTGAGTCCAATGTCCTTGCTCCATTAGCAATAACTTTACCAGAACTGTAGGTAGCCAGATGTCCCAGCAATGAGTATCCCATGAGAAACAATATCGTACATGGAAAGGCATTGGGGAACCTCTCTCTCCAAGGCCAGGTGGAACTGTGCTTGGGTCTCAGTCTTCTATTTGCCTCAGTGTTTTTCATTTTAGGTGAAGGAGATTAGGTTGTATGCCAGGATATCATGAGTTTCAAAGGCTCAGAACAGCAAGTCATTTAGAAGTAAATCCATACCAGGTTTTGTAGCCAGTCCAGCATCCACACTCTGAGAGGCAAGGAGCCGCCTCTGGGACCCAGTCCAGCCTTAGCTGAGATGACAATTCATACAATTCATAATGTAGCTAGACCCATTTGGAATTTGGTGGAACCAAAGCAATGTAGAAAATGCTAAGCCTCAGAAAAGTACTCCCCCAAAGTGTTGGGGGAAATGTTTGCATTTTTCTTGATATATTTGAGAAGTATATATCCTTTAGTATAAACTAATTGATGCTAATTTGTTCAATAGAACTGGAGCTCTCATCACTAATGGCTCAAGCCAATAGTATTAGAGATTAAATACCCCATATCCTCAAAAGTACCCCTATGGCCTGGAGGGAAGATGTAGCTGACCTTGGTCTGGACAAATGAGGCTAGAAAATCCAGGAGGTTGTTATCGTTGAAAGATCTGTGTCTAGGAGTCTGGCTTCAAACCTTGACTTGGGAAAGACATTTCACCATTCTGGCCCTCAGTTTCTTCATTTATAAAATGGAGTAGTTGATTTAAAGGTCCTCTGAGGTCCCTTCCAGTACTAAATCTATGCCCTACAATGATTATTATAGATGTTATCTTGTCATTTTTAATCTGAAAATTATGGATTATTTTATAAGTAAATTTTGTGTTGTTTTATCATATATTTAAGACTTATTTATGTTTTGTTATAAAATTATGATAAATTATGATGTCATTTGAATAAAATACTTGAAAAAAAAGAAAGAAAATACTTGCTGCCTATGCAAAACAAGTAAAATGCTTTATATAGTACCCAAGTGTACCTTTCTGTTCTAATGGGAGACCAGCTCCATGATGCCCAGGTCACATGACTAGGACTCAGTTTAGGGATGAGGCAGGAGTTCTGGTAGATGGGAATTCAGAGTTGATTCTGATTGGCTGAATCCATATTAACTTCCATCCTTAGACTGACATTACAGTGAGAGAGATGGAGCTGGTAGAGAAAATGTTGTCCACTCTCCAAGGACCATAGAAAGCTTGACATTTGCCCACCACCTAAATAGGGTGGAGGGCATAAGTGTAAGGGTAAGCATGAGAATTGATCAAAGATTGAACTTCCCTATCAAAAAGGACTAGAATCATGACTAATAATGTCATTTAAACATAGGGTCAAGAAATTAGGCATGTAGGGGTGCCTAGGTGGCACTGGCCCTGGAGGTGGGAGGACCTGAGCTCAAATCTGGCCTCAGACACTTAACACTTATTAGTGGTGTGGCCTTTGGCAAGTCACTTAACCCCAATTGCCCTGCCTTCCCCCCTCCAAAAAGCAAAAAAAAAAAAAAAAGGAAGAGAGAGAGAGAGGAAGCAAGGAAGGAAGGAAGGAAGGGAGGAAGGAAGGAAGGGAGGGAGGAAGGAAGGAAGGAAGGAAGGAAGGAAGGAAGGAAGGAAGGAAGGAAGGAAGGGGGGAAGAAAAAGAAATTAAACATGGAGGTTAGGAGTTTCAGATGTCCTCTCAGTCACCTTCTTTCAGTAATATTGGGAGAGGGGGGGTGTTCTTTTCCAATCATTCAGTATCTCCCTCCTCTTTCAACTTCCTTCAGGCCTCTTAATTCTTCTGCCAGCTCTCCATATCCAGTAAACAACTTGCTTTGTTTGTCTTATCATTTGCATTCTGTATCCTCCATTAGATTGTAACCCCCTTGAGCACAGGGATTGTCTTTTGCCTCTTTCTGTATCCCCAGGGCTTAGCACAGTGCCTGGAACATAGCAGGAGCTTTTAAAATGTTTACTGATTGGTTATTGATTGATTCTGCTTTCTGGAGAATTGATCCTTTGATGGTTTCAAAACTGTAACACCTCCAGCAAGCACAAATTACTTGGCCAGTTAATCTGTTCTTTCCAACCTCATTTTTTCAGTGTCATTTCTACTTTTTCATATAGCACATCAGGGCCTGAGATGTTATTATCCAAATGTGCAGGTTTCTAATTGAGAGATGGCAAGTAATAAATTAATGGATGAATGGATGAATTGATGAATGAATGAATGAATAAAATAGGTAAATAAATAAAAACAAAAAAATCACTATAATATATAAATATAAAAATCACTATAATAAACCACTATAAAAATATCCTGTTCCATTTTTTCCTATATTTGCTGCTCTCTCAGTCTCATCTATACTTTTTCTTGGGGCCATGTACATTTTCAAATCACAGTTTTTGGCACCTCGGAAGTATTTAATAAATGGTTTTTTGGTTTTTTTTTTAGTTCATTCATTCATGATCTGCTTGGTTGAGTCTCTTAACAAACTTACTACACTCATTTCCCCGTCCACTCTTCTCAGAGGTGTTATGAGGTAATGGGGCATGTGAGCAGAGGTGTTATGAGGTAATGGGGCATGTGAGGAGTTAAGGGAGGACTAGCACCTCTCGTAGCCTTTTCAGGGCTGCTCATCCACTTTTGGTGTCCACCTGATTCACCTGTGGCTCCAAAAAGATGTAACATGCATAGCAGCCACACTCCAATAAAATTATCTCAGTAAACTGGCTAAACCAGGTTGGGGGTAACCCACAGGCCTCATATCCATCACTGAGATGGATGGGTATCTACCCCAAGAATGTGAAGACATCCTTCCCCACACAATGGGCAGATGAGAACAATTTGTTCCAACAACCATGAAGGTGGCCAAAGCAGACACTACAGAGGGTTTAGAGCTTGGTCACACCAAGGTCAACCCGGGCCATCCCCAGTCATCTTAACGTTTGTCCTGCCACTGGATTTTGAGGACTTGGGAGAGGAGAGTGAGGCCATTGACTTCAAGGTACTCTGCCTCACTTATATCCAATTCACACACGAGTCAGGACATCACTTAGTTTTTTATATCATTGGCCCTCGTCAAAAACAAAGGACCATTAGCATAAGGTAATATCCCTTGCAATCTTCTACCATCTTCTTCCATATAATTTCTTGGTTCATTTTGGCCTTCTCATTGCCATGATCACTTTATATCAGTTAAAGCTATGTAGGAGATGATGGTAATCAGTGTCAATGTCTTTTGTTTTATCCATTTCCCACTTATCATCGACAATGTGCATGAATGGGTCAGATTGCAGAAGCAATTGCCAACAGCAAATCCTTTTCACCTTCATCCTTTTTTCTGGACTGGCTATACACAGATAGCTGATTCAGAAGGTCTTTCCATGGCAGCAGTCAGTCATTTCCTGAATATAGTCAGTTGTGCTTTCTATGAGGTTCATTTGTCCTCGCCAAATGTTCTTGCTAAGAGTTCTCATCCTCTCTTCTGGAAGTAGACTTGATCTACATATGGAAGGCTTCTGAGAAGACTTTGGTCTCTTTTGCTTCTTAACCCTGAACCATATTTTCTTGCATATTTTTGTTCATCCTCTCCTCTGCCCAACTTCACATTGACTTGGTTTGGAAACTCTCATCAGCTCTTCCTCAGAGTTGTCGACCTCATCATGTTCTACAAGAGAGAGTGAGCTGTAAATTACCTTCATGGTGCTCTTTCTTCTCATCCTTCCCATGAGCACCACATGCCACGCTTCTTGTTACCTTTGGACACAAAATGAAACCACCTCACTGACCAGTCTCTCCAAAGGAGAGGTCAAGAGCTGCCACCTTCCATTGAGATGAAACTTCCTCATGGCTACACATATACAGTCTAGGGGCAGCTAGCTGGCACAGTGAATGGAGCACCGGCCCTGGAATCAGGAAGATCTGAGTTCAAATCCAGCCTCAGACACTTAACACAAAACTAGGCATGTGAACTTGGGCAAGTCATTTAACCTCAGTTGCCCTGCCTCCCCCAACCCACCAAAAAAAGCAAAAAAAAAAAAAAACTAACATATATAACCTATATTGAATTGCTTGCCTTCTCAGTGATGGTGGGTGGGGAGGAAGGGAGAGAATTTGGAACTCAAAGTTTTCAAAACAAATGTTAAAAGTTGTTTTTACATGTAACTGGGGGGAAATAAAAATACAAAATAAATAATTTTTTTTAAAAAAGGAGATATGTCCAGAATAAATTGGAGATATTCAGCAGAGGTAAGCCACTAGAATTAAGAGGGATGGATAAGCTTACCACTTCTAATATTTCTTTGTATCTCCCACAGTACCTAGGACAGTGCCTTTACACATAGAATGTGCTCAATAAGTACTTCGGGAATTGATAAATATCCTGCTCAATATCACAGCTTTTGAGCTGGAAAGAATCTTTGACATGATCTAATTAGTCATGGCACAGAAGAAAAGGGGGAGGAGATGGCCTAGAGAATCTCTGAGATCTCCTTCAACTCTGAATCTATGACTCTGCAGACCCCATGGAGAGGACTGAAGAAGCAGTTACAACCTCAAGAGGCAGAATTATGATAGGAACCCAGGTGCCCAATCTCAGGTGCTCACATTACACCTAAATATAACTGTTACAACTAGTTGGGGGAAAGTCATTAAGAAATTATCTTTCCCTTACCATTGAGAGAACTACACATGGGTATGACTATATATTACTATATAGCTATATGTAATATACCTAAGGTATTATAAACTCATGAAATGTTTAGGTAAATATGTTCCTGGAGGCAGGAAGATGAGTCATGATGGCATCATTCTTGGAAGAGTTGAGCTAATGTGGAGGCCTCATTACAGCCAGAAATAATGACTCTGAATGTTGATGGGAAGAGGCAGGAGTTAGGAAGGGCACCTGACTTTTTGATCAGGAAGAGGAACCTGGGAGTTGTCATCGAGGCAAAGGGCAAAACATGATTTCTCTCCAGGTGAAATAGCAACTGGCTAATTGATGAAGCCAGGCCAAGGTCAGTGTAGGGAGGGAAAAAGTAGACCAGTTTGTCTGGGTCTAGATGAAAGATTGAACATGATTTTTAAAAAATCCCCCATAATAATGAAAATATACAATAATCATGTTTCTTAAATACTTCAAAAATTCACTGTTCTGTTGGTGTGCCTGTTTCTTCACTAGCATTAATGTTTTGGGGAAGTTCCTCATCCTATGACCAGAGGGTCACTGAACCTTGTCAAAGAGGCAGAGGGTGTTGTAGAAATAGCCAAGGGCTTAAAGTCTGAAGATAATGGAGTTCAAAACCAGCTCTGACATTCATTAGGTATGGGGTTTTGAGTAAGTTACTCATCTTCTGTGACCTTTGGTCTCCTCATGTGTAGAATGGGTAGAATCCCTCCTCCAGTGACAGGGAGCTCACTTCCTATGGCAGCCCATTTCACTTTGGGGCAGCTCTTCCCCATTAGGACTCTGTGCCACTCTCATTTAATGCATCATTTAATAAATGGCAGGTTTGTCACTTCTTCCTTCATGACTGTTAATGACCCTTCCAATTCCAGTCCCATCATTCTGGAAGCAAAATCTTCCCACGTTCTGGCATTTTTGTTTCCCTCATGTGTGTGTGTGAATGGGAAATCCATTCTACTATCCTACTATTTGCCTAACTATGATCCCAGTTGTCTCATCCCAAAGTCTCCCAGAACTGGTTGGCCAGTTTGAAATGATTCTTCCCCTTCAATTTCCAATGCCATTCGTCCAATATTCAAATCACTCCTAGCCCTGTTCTAATCCGCTGCCTTCATAACTTCGGAGCTGTCCTAAGCTTTTCACTCTCCTCTGCCTCCCTCACATGTCCAATTGCTGATGCATCTTATCAGTGCTTCCTCCACACCATCTATCACATCCAGTCCCTTCTCTCCATGCACGCACTCGAGAACCACTTTAGTTCAGGTCTTCAGCTCCTCTCTTCTGGACTCTAGCAATTGCCTCGTAGTTAGTTATACTGATTCGAGACTTTCTTCTCTCTGAACAACTCCCACAGCAGCGACATCTCTCAAGACTGAGTCTGAGCATGTCACTCCGTTTCTCTCTTGCCTTGAGGATAAAATGCAGACTTCTGTTGGGTTTTTAAGACTGTAACCTAGATCCTTGTTGGGTCAAGCTGTTGTTGTTTGTACTTCATTCTTGAAGTGGACCATGACCTCAGGGAGGTGATGCCATGACATGCAAGTGAATTGGATTTAAGTGAGGGAGGGCTGTGTGAAATTATCAGCTTCACTGTCTCCTCTGGAGCCATCTGAGTCCAGTGGCCAGATATTGATCAGGATGACTAGAGATGGCCCAGGATGCAGTGAGGGACCTTGGCCTTTTTAAGTTAAGGTCTTTAACAGGTCTCAGCTTGACTGAGGCACTTGGGCCAAGCTAGGAGTGCAAACAATCCCTGAGCATGTAGGAAAGATTTAGGGCTGGTTCATACTAGCTTCTGATGATCCAATTTTAAATGTGAGTATTTATATCCTGGAAATTGGTAAATGCTACAGATCAGAGTTTGAGATATTGTTTTATTGATTGTTTAGATTCAAGAAAGTGATGGGAGAAATGCAGATAGTACAGGTGAAACTTAAAAGTGTGTCATGAGCATTTTTTCTTCCGCAACCTGGTGGATAAATATTTGCCTGACTCCACCACCTAAAATGCCTGACTTCCTTCGAGGGTCAGCTCAAGTACCACTTTCTGTCAAAATCCTTTCCTCATTTCTCCAGCTACCACTGCCATTCCCCCACCGATCTTCAAATTCCTTTACATGGCCTTTGTATTTACTTGGGATTGCTGGATCATACATTTAGAGACTGACATCAGTCCAACTCCCTTTTGTTATAGGTGACAAAGTCACACAGAGAATAAAGGGCAGATGAGGGATTGGAACCCAAGGCCTCTGGCTCAAAAAGTCATCACTCATTTGACTGTATTAGGTAAATATTGTCAGCAGATAAACCTGGAAAAAAGGAAAGCAGGAATTGTTTTGGTTTTATAGACACAATGCCTTAACACAGTATCTGGCACAAGGAGATGTTCCATCTGTGTTATTGATATCTCTTTCATCTCAATCTAGTCTGCTTGGTTCCACCTGGATACCTCTCCTTATTTCAGAGGCAGCCAGTGGAAAAGGGAATGGACTTTGAGCCAAGAAGCCTAGGTTTGAATCTTGTTAACTGGGTGATCCTGACCAACTTAATTCACATCTCAGTTTCCTCATCTGTAAAATGGGAGTAATAAAATATGCACTACCTATCCTCCACCACTACCCCACCACCCTACCATGAAGCTCTTGTGAGGGAGGTGCTCTATAATACTTAAAGTGGTACATAATTGGGAGCTACCATGTTTTCTCACCAGAAGTTGGAGAGAAGTGTACTCACCTTGCTGACCTGCTTGCTACGAGGAAAACTTCTTGGTAAAACCTTGGAGTACTACAGAAATGGGAGCTGTCATTATTATCATAACACACTTCATGTAATACTTCCATAGGGGATGGGAACACCCTTTCTCTTCAATGCCCATCATAGCTCATTCTCATCCTCTCATCCTGGACCACTCTTGTCTGTGTTTCTCCACAAATCCCATATCTCTCCAAGGCAGGGGCAGGGAGTGGGGGGCAGGGGTGCTTTCTGGGGTTCTTTAAGTCTTTCCATGAGCACCTGCATAACGCCTGAGCTGCCTTGCCCTCTCTCCCAACACATGACCAGTCTGTCTCCTTTTCCAGACATGTCTATCCTCCTCAATGATGTCCTTCAAGCCATTTTCCTAGCACAAGGGCCATCACAGATATCTAAGTGGCTGCCACAGACTCACACCCATTATGTGACTGTCTTTCTGGCATCTCTTGGGTCATCAAGCATTGTAATTCTCTGGAGGCTCCAAGGACCTCTCTGTCCATCCCCACCCCCAAGGCCAAGAGTTATGGGCTACTTCAAAGCTGTCAGATCCTTACTTTCCAAAATTACAAAAGAAAATCCATCCACTAAGTGCAGAGCACCACAACAAGCATTGAAGAAGGCACAAAGGCTTGATAAGACACAGGTCCCTGCCCTCATGAAGCTTATAGTCTAGCAAGGGAGATATGACACAGATAACTATACATGCAAAATGATGCCCAATAAGTATACAAAAGCTACAGACAAGATTCTGTGAAAGGTTAGAAGGCAGCAGGGCCATTACTGGCTTGGCACGGTGATGGAGGAGAGGGGGAGGAAGAAAGGGAACCATTATTGGGTAGGAGTTCAACAAGGAAGGCAAGGGAGAGGCATTACAGGGTAGGGAAGAGCTTGAACAGAGAGAGAAAAAGGGGAGGTCATACTCAAATGACCCTGGGGTACACTGCACTGAGTGGGCTGTTCTCCCCTTTTAAAAACAATCCTCCATCTAATCAATCAATCAATGAGTATTTATTATTCCTTCATTAATGCCAGGTACTGTGTCAAGCACCAGGGATGTTGTTGTTTCTCCTTCAGTTTCAAAGAGGACCCGTGATATCATCAGTGATGTCTTGACTTGTGTGTGAATTGGATTTAAGTGAGGCAGAGTTGTGAAAAATCATCAGTCTTACTCTCTCTTCCAGAGTCATTGGAGGCTAGTAACAAGACGAAAGTCAAGAAAACTGGCAATGGCCCAGGATGAACTGGATGACCGTGACATCTTTGATGTCTGATCAAGCTCTAAAAACTCCGTAGTATCTGCTTCATCCACCTTCATGGCTGTCGGAACAAATGGTTCTCATCTGCCAATTCTGCCAGGGGAGGTCTTCACATGCTTGGGGTAGACACCTCCTAACTCATTGACAGTTTGAGGTTGTTGGTTACCCATAACCTGGTTTAGCCCATCTACCAAAATGGTTTGGCAAAGTGTGACTGCTGAGTAAGCTACAGCTTCTTGGAGTGAGAGTTGGGGGGATCAAGTAGATCCTGAAGGTGAATGAGCAGTCCTGAATAGGGCTTGCCAAGGCCTCACCCCAAAGATTCTAGAGTCCTCCTTGTACAAGAGGGAATGTCAAGAAAGGCAAAAGCATTCTTATGCTGGAGGAACATGGGGAGCATGGCCACAGTAAATGTAGTGGTGGGGCTCAACTGAGTAAGGAGAGAAGATTCCAGCAAAGCCCTTAAGGAGGAACCACTTGAAGAGAGGGGAGGGTCCTGATTTGGTCTCAGCCTAGTCCTCTTTTTCATGTCTCTCTCCCCTCCCATGCTGGCCAGAAGAAGGCCTTGCCAGCTTGATTCTTCCTCTGAAGGAGTCAGAAGGCTTTGGATTTCTCATTTTCCCACCAGCATGCTAGCATTGTTCTTCAGGGTAGTCATATCTGCCTACACAGACTGGGTATGATGTGAGGGAAAAGATTAGTGGTTTCACAGGGGACCTAGAAAAGGGAAGAAAACCAGAAATTGTGAGTTACCCCTTTGACATATCTGAGTCTGAGGTAGCTCTCTCCTGGGCTCTGGCCATCCTGCTGGGAGAATCTACCCCAGCTTTCTTCTGCCCCTCTGCATCTTCCCCCCATCACTCCCAGGTTTGCCCTTTGGGACCAATCCAAGAAGGTCACTTCTTCCTCTGTAGGACAAATGCCTGGGGAAACTCTTAGCCCCCTTGGCTCTCTCTTCCAAGCTAAATACAACCCATTCCTTCTACCAATACTTTGACAGTAGGACCCTAAAAGCTTGTTCCATCTTGGTCACTCTTCTCAGTATGCTCCACAGTTTATCAGTGTCTTTCCTAAAAGAGACTACCCAGAACTGAATACCATACTCCAGAGAGGGTCTGACCAGAGCAGGATATAGTGAGGTTAGCACCTTCCTTTCTCTAAACTCAATGAACCTTCATTGTTGCTGTTGCTCAGCCATGTCTGACTCTTTGTTGACCCCATATGGGGTTTTCCTGGCAGAAATATTGGAGTGATTTGCCATTTTCTTCTCCAGGTCATCTTACAGATGAGGAAACTGAGGCAAACTGCTTTACATTCTTTGCCTAGGGTCACAAAGCTAGTAAGTGTCCAAGGCCATATTTGAACTCAAGTCTTCCCAACTCCAGAACCAGCACTCTATTCACTATGGCACCATTTCAATGCCCCATGAATCCTAGAAGAGCATTCACTTTTTTGACTTCTTTTTCACACAGTTGACTCATCTCCTTGACACAGGTCTATGAGTAGCTAGTCAAACCTCCTCCACTCTGCACTTGTAAAGGTGATTCACAAGGCCTGGAAGGGTTGTCTTCTACACTGCTAAAGGGCATATGCAAACCAACAACAATTTGGAAAGTATTGAAGTCACTGCTAAGGATAATAGAGGCCAAAGACTTGGGTTCTCATAATTCCATATGTGCCAGGCAACAGTGCCAGGACTACAAGATCAATGTTCTTTCCATGATATCAGGCTATCCCTAGAAAGGAAAGAAAACCCATCCCACAGAACACAAAGCTGGGAGTGACTTCAGAGACCATTCAGTCAACACATGGGAAACTAAGGGCCAGAGAAGACTCTGACCAGCTGCTCAAGGATATTGGCAGAATCTGGACCAGAAGCCATTGCTCCTGACTCCAAGGGCCTTTGTTCTCTACATTTCACTAAGCTGGGTAGCCTCTCCTCTGGGTTTGAAATAGGAAGACAGCCATCCCTAATGGTGAATTTCTGGAATCATCAAGAACTCATATGGCAGTGAAGGCTTATTGAACAAGGATGACTTTTTCAGCTGACTCTTACCTTAATTATCAGAGAAATCACTGACATCATAAGACTTTAAAGTTAGAAAGCACTTCAGTAATCCAACTCATTTTACTGATGGGGCAATCGAGGCCCAGAGACCAAAATTATTTGCCCAATATCATATAGGTAGTAAGTTACAAGGGCAGCTAAATTGTGCAGCAAATAGAGTGTTGGGGTCTAGTGTCAGGAAGACCTGAGTTAAAATCTGGCTTCAGACTGTGTGAACTGTGTGTTCCTAGCTGTGTGACCCTGGCCAAGTTACTTCACCCTGTTTGCCTCAGTTTCCTCTTCTATAAAATGAGCTGGAGAAGTAAATGGCAAACCACTCCAGTATCTCTGCCAAGAAAACCCAAGATAGAGCCATGACGAGTTACATGAGTGAACAACAACAAAAGTAAGTTACAAAGTCCAGATTCAAGCTTAAATCTGACACCAAATTCAGGACTCTTTCCACTACAGTCACCATGTTGTCTCTCTAATGCTTCTCCTATAATTAAATCTACTGTCTGATTGTGAATGGGAAGCACAGTATTCAAATTACAATCCCTCTGGGTTCCCCCCTAGGACCCTGAGAAATACTAATCAGTCAATCCTCTGGGGCCCCTTTGCTGGGATTGGAGTAAGCCCGGTCAGCATCCCCCCCCCACCCACCTCATATTCAGAGGTCAAGCCTACATTGGTGAAAGGTTAGGAGAAACCAAAGGACAGAAGGAGAACAGACAAGTCAGGGAATCCCCAAGGAGGGCCAGCCATCTCCAGTGAGGAAGGAATGCCTTCCAGCCTTGATCCATGCCTAGAATGTGGAGAATTGAGAAAGGAGGAAAACTCCCTGGCAACTGCTATTTCCTTTCCAGGGGACAAGACCAAATGAGAGAAAACCAGATGGACAGGGAGGGGCCAGACACTGCTTCCCTTAGCATCAATTTCCATTCCATTCACCCACCCTCTCAACTGCATAACTGGAGTCCTGCTCTGAGGCTACCTACACCTTCCACCATGCCTTCTCCTTCCCCCATCCTCTCAGATGAGACTTTGGGCTCCTTTTTTTTAGTGAGGCCATTCACTAAGACCTCCCTCTTCTCCCTTCCTCCTCATATTACATCACCCAGATACCTTCTGCCAGTATTTCCTCCTTCACTCCATCTCACAGGAAGAAGTGGCTATTATCGTTGCCAAGGCAATCCCCTCTATGTGTACAAGTGAGCCCATTCCATAAAATCTTTTCTAACAGATTGCACCCCCTCCTCCTTCCCCTCCATTATCCCACCCTCTCACTTATCTTCAATCTCTCCCTCTCAGTCGGCTCCTTCCCTACAGCCTCCAAACATGCCTGTGTCTTCCCCATCCTCAGAAAAACCCTCACGTAACCCGGCCATCCCCTCAAGCTATCCTACAGCTCTCCTTCCCTTTTGTCTCCCTTTAGAGGCTAAACTCTTTGAGAAGGCCCCCTACAACAGGTGCCTACACTTTCTTTTCTAAGCTTTCTGTAGTCTGGCTTCTGATCTCATCATTCAACTGAAATGGATCTCACCAAAGTCACCAACATCTCCTTAATCTCCACATCTATTGGTCTTTTTTTCCCAGTCCTCATTGTTTTGTTTTTTTACCTCTCTGTAGCTTTGACATTGTACCCCACCTTCTCCTTGCTATTCTTGTCTCTCTAGGTTTTCCTCCTACCTATCTGACCACTCCTTCTCAGTCTCCTTTGCTGGATTATCATTCAGGTCATGCTGATAACCATGGATGCTCACAAGGTTCTGTACTAGGCCCTTTTCTCTATACTCTTTCCCCTGGTGATCTCATCAGCACCCATGGATTCAACTCTCATCTCTATGTTGGTTATGCTCAAATCTACTTATCTAGTTCTGGCCTTTCTGCTGATGTTTAGTCTCACATCTCCTACTGCCTATTGCATACCTTTTGTAGATGTGCCCTGTAGATCTTCCCCCCAAATAACTCCTTCTTCCTAACTTCCCTATTACCACTACCTTCCCAGGCCCCCAGGCTCATAACCTTAGGTAGCATCCTAAACCCATCACTCTCTCTCTCTCTCTCTCTCACCTCCCCATTCCAAGCAGTGCTATGTCCTGTAATTTTTACCCTTGTGACATCCTTTGAATATTCATTCTCCCTTCTCTCTTGTGACACTGTGGTGCAGGCCCTCGTCACCTCTCCCTTGGATCATGGCCATAGTTGCTGGTGGGTCTGCCTGCCACAAGGCTCTCCCCACTCCAGTTCACCCTCCAATGAGCTGTCAAAGGCATATTCCTAAAGGGCAGGTCCTGCCATGTCATCCCTCTATTCAACAAACCCCATTCGCTCTTATCATTTCCCAGATCAAGGACCAAATCCTTTGCTTTAAGAGCCCAGGCTCCTTCCTACCTTACATCACCATCCTCACTACTGCCCATGTATTCTTTGATCTAATGACACTGGTCTCCATGCCATTCCTTAAACATAATACTCTATATCCTGACTATTTAGCCTGGCTCTTCCATGCCTCGAAAGCTCTCCTTCCTCATCTCTCTCCTAGGAGGCCTCTCTGTTTTCCTTCAAGTCCCACCTAAAATCCCACCTTTTATAAAAAGCCTTTTTCTGATCCCCTTAATGCCAATGCCTTTCTCCCTGTTGATTAGCTCCAATTTATCCTGTAAGTAGCTTGTTTATGCTTAATTGCTTCATGTCCCCTTCATTCAAAGGAGAACTCCAGGGATTGCCCCTCCCCCCTTCCTTATATCTCTAGTAATTAAGCACAATGCCTGGTACCTCATAGGCACTTAATAAAGGCTTGTTAGCTTGGACTTTCTGATTCTGTCTTCTAAAATATGCAAAAGGCACAGACCTGGAACTAAAAGGGACCTCAGAGTCCCTTTTTTGGGTTGTTTGGGCCAATCCCCTCATTCTACAGATGAAAAAAAAAAGAAAGACAAAGAGGGAAATTGACTTCCCCAAGGCCAAGTAGCCAATAAATCTCAGAGGTGGGATTTGAACTCAGGTCCTCCATTGCCAAAGCCAGAGCATCCACTACTGTACTATGAAGATAGCCCTATCAGGAAGGAGGGCTGCTAAAGAACCCAGGGTGTTTCAGGATTCCACTAGTCCCAGGCTTTCCATTGGAAAGCAAAAGAGATAAGGAAAGGGATCGACTTCCCTGGAATTGGAAAGGAAGAAAGTCCTAAAGACACTAAGCCTTTCCCTTGAGGGAAACCCACACCTTCCATGGCAATACACTTTGGAGGTGTTTGTACAATCAGCCACCTTCACTTTTCAGTTTATCAGGTACCAGAGCTGCAGAGGAAGGAGTGGGAGGAGGGGGCCAGAGGAAGATGAATCATTTCCTTCTGATGAAAAGGATGAAAAACTTCTCATTAACAGCTAGCTAAGCCCCAACCCCTACCCCACACATTCCCAAGCAGAACCTCAGAGATGAAAGGAAAAAGAAATGACTAGGTCAGGAGCCTGGAAATGGAGAGGAGATGGGAGCATAGGTTGCTGAAGATTCCAAACTCAGGGAGGGCTGGGAGGTCAAATAAGGCCCTTCCCTTCCTAGGTGCCCTCTGCCCCTGGTACTCTGCTTTATCCTATTGACCCATGATCTGTCTTTCTCATGGAGATGGAAAACCTTGGTGGATCATTAACTCCCTGCCCAGAAGAACAGAGTCCAGCAATCCTTGAGCTCCCTTCCCTGAGATCACTGTATGTTCCTACTTTCCCCAGGCTCCCTCAGCAAAGGAAGGCAGGGCAGTTATATTCCGTCTAACCAGGGGAAGGTGGTTTGCCCTGAGACTTGTCGGTGGGGTAGGAGAAGAACAGCTGGCTTTGGAAAGAACTTCCTCATGTTCAAATTGAAGGTCAAAGTCAACCCAGCCGAGGCACAGCCTAAACTGAATGACAGGAGAGCTTAATCCTGACCCTTGTCCTCCAATAGTCATGAAATCAACTCGAAAGGATGTGCCTGCAGCAGTTATCATGCACTTTCATCTCATAGGAGACAATGATGCCCAGTCTGGAGTGGAAGGAGCTCTGCTCAAATTTAACTTGTGATACCTTGGCCAAGGCACTTCCCTTCTCTGTGACTTAGTTTTCTCATCTGAAAAATGAGGAGGTTTGATAAGGTTGAAGATAAGAGAATGGGGATGGCAAAGGGGGCAATCTATTGGAGAAAAATGGACAGGAAGTTATAGTAGAGGACCTGGATTTGAATCCCGCCTAAGTGACTATGAAGTTACTCACTTTCTCTAGGCCTCAGTCTTCTCCCCTGTAAAATGAAGGGCTTGGACCTTGAACATCCCTTCTGACCATAAAGCTATGATCTTAGAAGAAAGCTAGATATATACATCTGGGAGTCATCTACATAAAAGCAATCGTTGAACCCATGGGAGTTGAGGTGCTCAGCAAGAGAATGTAAAGAGAGAAAGGAGAGCCTCAGGGCAGACCCTTGAGGCACATTCCTATCTGAAGAAGAGCCCCCTCCACAATAAATTTGTACATCATCCTGTAATCTTACCTGGGCCCTCAGTGCAGCAAGGCAATTTTTTTTACACCTCCCCAATCAATTTACTACATCACTCCCGATAGCAGACTCCAAACTTTTCTTCCTTCCTCAAGACTCCCATGGCACTCCAATCCTCTCAGCTGGGGACTTTGCCTCATATTCCACACACACCCCAAACTGAGCCCTTCTCCTCAACACTAATCTTTCTACATGTACCCTTGATCCCATCGCATCCTGTCTCCTCCAGTAGTTTGTCTCCACAATCAGCCATCCTCTCTCACTAATCTCCAATCTCTCTCTGTCTATTGGCTACTTCCTTGCCGCCTACAAACACACCAATGTCGATCCCATCCTTAAAAATAGCCAATCCAACTCTCCCTACTAGCTAGCATCCTATCTCTCTCCTCCCCTTCCCGGCTCAACCTAGGAAAGCTGTCTTCCAATGGCATCTCCACTTTCTTCTCACTCTTCTTTGAAAACCTCTGGAGTCTTATTCAACTCAAACTGCTCTCTCCAAAGGTGCCAATGATCTAACTGCAAAGTCTAATGACTTTCTCTGGATCTTCATGCTTTCCGACCTCTCTGCAGCCCTTAATACTGTCGTCCACCATCGTCTTCTGGATACTTTCTCCTCTCTAAATTTTCATGACATTACTCTCTCCTAGTTCTTCTCCTATCTGCTGGAACCACTTGTTCTCGGTCCCCTTTGCTGGATTCAGGTCATGGGCTCTGTTCTGCGCCCTCTTCTCCTTTATGCTGTCTCCATTGGCAATTTCATCAGTTACCTTAGGTTCAATCACCAACTCTGCACCAATGAATGTCTTCTTTTTCAATCTTTAACCTCTCTCCTGACCTCCAATCTCAAATCACCAACTGCTCATTAGGCATCTCGAGCTATAAGACAGCTCAGATTCAACATGCTCCAAGCAGAGCTCATCATCTTTCTTCCCAAGCTTTTTCTTCTTCCCGCCTTTCCTATTATTATCAAGGGCATCACTGCTACCTCACAATCTAGGGGTCATCTTCACTGCCTCTCACTCCCCCATATCTAATCTGCTGCTAAATCTTGTCATTTCTATCTCCACGATACATCTCGTAGTAGTCACCCCCTGACTATGCCCACCACCCTAGGACAGGCCCTTATCACCTCCTGCCTGAACTACTACAATGGCCTTCTAGTTGGTCTCCATCCATCTTCCATTCAACATCCAAAGTGATTTTCCTAAAGTTCAGATCGAATCCTGTTATTCCTCTCTTCAATAAACTACAGTGGCTCTCTATGAACTCCAGGACCAAATATAAAATCCTTGATATAGCATTTAAAGCCCTTCACAACCGGGCTCCTTCTACCTTTCCAGGCTTCTCACATTCTTCTCCCCTCCTTATGCTCTGCCATCCAGTTACACTAGCCTCCTGGATGTTCTTCAAACAAGACATTATCACCCAACTATCTTGGCCCTTGCCTTAAAGGCTCTCCTCCTGATCTTTGGCTTCTGGATTCCCCTGCTTCTGCCCAGGCTTAGCTCAAATCCTACCTCCTGTGAAAGGCCCTTCACAGTCCTGCCCACTGCTAGGGCCTTCCATTTATTTTTTCAATAAACATTTCTTAAGGGCCTTCTTTGTGCCAGGCACTCTGGAGATACAAAAAGAGGCAAAAAAAGCCCTTGCCCTCAAGGAGCTTACAATCTAATGGGGGAGACAACCTGCAGACAACTATACACAAAGCAAGCTATGGACAGGAGAAATGGGCAATAATTAAGAGAGGGGAAGCAATTTCAGAAGTGAGAGGTTAAGGAAGGCTTCCTGTAGAAGGTGAGATTTTTAGCTGGGCCTTAAAGGAAGCCAGAGAAATCAGCAGTTGGAGTGGAGAAGGGAATGCATTCTAGGCCTGGAAGACACCCTCACAAATCGGTTTACTTGTTGTCTCCCCCATTAAGATCATAAGCTTCTTGAGGGGTGGGGGAGTGGTTTTTGCCTTTCTTTGTATCCCTAGCACTCAGCACAGGGCCTGGAATATGATACAAGTTTAACAAATACTTATTGACTAACTGAAGATGTCCCAGTGAGTTGGAGCTCCACTCCCTTCTACTTTGGGACATTTTCCTAACATCCAGCCTAAATCTTCCTCTCTGGCACTTCCAGCCACTGCTGCTAATTCTGCTGCCTGGGCTCCCTGAACTCATCTCATCCCTATTTTATATATATAAATATATATTATATAAATATATATAAAATATATATATATATATTTTATATATAGCCCTTCCAAGATTGTTCTCAAGGCCCTCTTCTGCAGTAAAAGCTCCCCAGGTCCTTCAAACTACCTTCAATGGCATGGACTCAGTCCCCTTCACCATCTTGGTCACCCTCCTTGGTCTTTCTCCAACTCATCAATGGCTTTCCTCTTTTTTGAGGGAGAAGGCAAGGAATTAGGGTTAAGTGACTTGCCCAAGGTCACATGGCTAGTTTTTGTGTTAAGTGTCTGAGGTCAGATTTGAACTCAGGTCCTCCGGACTCAGGGCTGGTGCTCTATTCACTGTGCCACCTAGCTGCCCCATTCGATGGCTTTCCTAAAATGTGATTCTCAATACTGAACACTATTATCCCAGTCTGACCCAGCCTAGGCAGAGGACAATGGGACAGCCATCTCACTGTTCCTAGGCACTTGGCTTCTGAAGGCAGCCTGGGAAAGTACTCATTTAATCCCCTACCATTTAATTCCCCACCCCCCCATACTATTCCCCAGCTGACTGCCATGGAGCTTGTGGTTCAGTTAAAACCCCAGATCACTTTAGCCACATTTCTCACATCTAGTAGTTGTGAATTTGAATTTTTTAAACCAAATATAAGACTTGATAATCTCTCTTACTAAATTTCACCTCATCACTCTCAAATGCTCTGGACTATGAAGATCTTTTCAGATCCTGCCTCTGTCATCCAAGATGTGGGTTATCCCAGTGGGTGCCATCCAAACAATGTGAGAAGCACGCCAGGTATGCTTTGATGCAAATCAGTGACAAAAATGTTCAGCACCATAGGGCTAAACACAGATTCTGGGAGCATTCCACTTGAGACCTCCTGCCAAGCTCTGCCTCACTTAAATCCCATCTACTCACAAGCCGACATCACCCTTCCAAGCCAACCTCATACCTTCAAAGATTCAGCCCTTTCCCATTCAGGAAGCTATAATTCTATTTTTATAGTAAGCAAAAGGGAGGACTCTTAGTTTCATAGCACTCTAGAGCTAGAAGTCCAACCCATTCATTTGTCCAGAGATCATTTATAATAACAATAGCACCTATTTCCTAGGGTTGTTGTGAGGATCAAAGGAGATAACATTTATAAGGTTCTTAACACAGTGTCTGACACATAGTAGTACTAGTACTAGTAGTAACAATAGCAGCAGTAGTAGCAGTAGTAGGAATAGTAGCAGTCAACTGGAATGTATGGGGCATTCGAGGAGTTCTAGCACCTCTGGTGTGAGGACTTGCTGAAACTTTTTCAGGGCTGCTCAGATACCTCTGATGTCTACATAGCACTTGGCTCTTATTTGTGGCTCCAAAAAACTATAGCATGCCTAATGGTCCCACCCAGGTAAACCATCTTGGTAAGGCGAGCTAAAGCAGATTAAGAGTAACCAATAAGGCTCACACCCTTTGGTGAGTTAGGGAGGTATCTACCCCAAGCATGTGAAGACTTCCCCCAGCAGAACAAGTGGATGAGAACAATTTGTTCCAATGGCTGTTGAAGCAGATGCTGTGAAAAGCTTAGAGTTTGGTAAGTACTGAAGATGCCAGGGCTATCCACTGCATCCCAGAAGATCACCAGTCATCTTGACTTTTATCTTGTCACTGAACTTTGATGCCTGGAAGAGATAGTGAGGATGATGACTTTGTGCAGCCCTGCCTCACTTAAATCCAATTCACACTCAAGTCAAGACATCATCCTGTGATGTCATTGGTCCTCTTTGAAAATGAAGGCCAAACAACAACAACAATAGTCAAGCAAAACACATCAACCCTTCAGTGATGGTCGTTCTATACCTCTGCTGAGAGATAGGAAGCATGCTTCACCAGGGTCTTTTGAATCTGTGATTGTTCACTCAGTGACTAAGAATTTCAGTTTTTCAATGTTGCTTTCTTTTCAATCATTACAATCGTCTTAGAAATTGTTCACCTGGTTTTCCTTATTTCAGACTCCATCAGGTCATACAAGTATACAAGTATCTGCATTCTTCACTCATCATTCGCAGTCATTATAGTCATATGCCACAATTTGTTCAGTCATTCTGCTATTGATGGGAAGCCCATTTAATTTTGTCCAAATGAATGGATGAGCACCAGCCCTGGAGTCAGGAGGACCTGAGTTCAAATCCGACTTCAGACACTTAACACAAAAACTAGCCATGTGACCTTGGGCAAGTCACTTAACCCCAAATGCCCTCCAAAAAGCAAAAAAAAAAAAAAATTAATGGATGAGGGACAGATAGGTGGCTCAGTGAATAGAGCTCTGGTCCTGGAATCAGGAGCACCTGAGTTCAAATCTGGCTTCAGACATTTGACACACTTACTAGTTGTGTGACTTTGATCAAGTCACTTAATCCCAATTGCCCAACCTTACCCCTCCAAACAAGTAAATGGATGAAAAAAGCATTTATTAACCTTTTACTAGGTGCTAGATACTGCTGAGTACTATTGATAGAAATACAAAAAAGTGGTTATAACTGCCCTCAGGGGACTTACATTTTAATGGGAGGAGCACAAATGGGATACAGGGTTGTCTAGGAAGAGATGTTTGGGTCTGGGAAGTCACTAGGAAATGAAAATCTTAAGGGAGTACCACTTACTTTTTCTAAAAGCGGTGATCAAGTGTTGATTTGATTATTTTCTTATTATCTTTGACCTCTGTGGGGTACATGCCTCAAAGCAATATCATTGAGTCAAAGGATATGTACCGCTTAGTGACTTTTAGGGTATATTTCCAAATTGACAGAGGAGTTGGGCTAATTCACTATTCCACTATGCATTAGTTTGCCTGTGTTCCCAAACCTCAATATGTGTCATTTTCATCTCCTATCATCTCCTCCAAACCTGGAATTCAGCACTCCTGATAAGATTTTTATAATCCTGTGCCACCATTTTGTGCTCAGCCTCTGGTATCTATCTTTAATTACCCTAGATGTCTCCCTTCTGACCAAGTCTCTTAAAGAATCTAAGTAGATCATGAGTTCACCATGCATACATATCAGTCCTTTAACAACTTCTTTTCTTCATGGGAATTGTTTCTGCTGGTGCCTTGGGAATTGAAGTCTTAAAAGTTTCTAATTTTTCCTGAAATGACCTCCCCTGCAGAAGGTTAGGCCATGGGTCTTACCTATCTTTCCTCAGAATGCTCTGAAATCTACTCTGAAAAAAATCTAGGTATATGTCAAGCTACAGTCAGCTTTTCTTTTCTACTTTATTAGAAATTCTAAGATGTAGTGGTCACTTCCCTTCTCCCTTTCCCAGTAAACAAGGCTGCAAAGTTTCCACCATGCTCCAAACCAGTTCTTCCTTGTTGGTGACTATCAAGACCAAAATAGTAGTTCCCTTCATTGGTTCCTCCATCTTTTGAAGAATGAAACTGTCATTAAGACATGACTAGAAATGATTAGTTGTTCTACTTCTGAGAGAGAGACAGAGGGGATAAAAAGAGACAGAAAGACAGGGAGGGAGAGAGGGAAAGAAAACAGAGAAAGAGAAAATAGAAAGAGAAGAGAGAGGGGAGAGAGAGATACAGAGAGATGAAGAGACAGAAAGAGTGGAGAAAGCAAGAGGGAGAGGTAGGGAGACAGAGAAAGAGGAGAAAGAGACAGAGAAAGAGAAGGGAGAGAGGAGAAAGAGGGAAACAGGAAAGAGAAAGGAGAAGAAAGAGACAGAGAGTGGAGAAAGCAAGAGAAAGAGAGAAAAGAGAGAGGGGGAGAGAGAAAGAGCCAGAGAGGAGACACAGAAACAGACAGACACAGAGAGGGGAGAGAAGGGGAGACTCCCGTAGATATCAGGATGATTGAAGCCCCCACCCTTTGCATTCACAGATGGCTCTTTGTGCCAGACTTGTGATGTTACCCAAAATTCTCATCTGCTTCCTCTTTCAGGCCACAGAGTCTATGGTGATTTCAATGACAAAATCACTTCCTTTCCCCACTTCATTGAAATTCACACAAACATTTCCCACCACACTTGCTCTTCTGGATCCCAGATATCCTCCCATGAGCTCATCCCATCTAGCATTTAAAGCCTCTCACAGCTTGGCTCAAACCAGCCTTTCCAGACTTCTTGTACATTACCCCCTCTCACCCAATCTATGGTCCAGCCAAGCTGACCTTCTTAGTGTTTCTCCTACATGGTCACTGCCCTTCCCCCCTCTCTATGCCTAAAAGGCCCTCCCTCCTCCCTCCACCTCTTCAATTTGCTAATTCCCTTCAAAACACAGAACAAATGTCAACCTCCTGATTTGCCCAACTGCTAATACCCTCTGAAATTACCTTGCATTTCCTCCCTTCCTCCAGAGTCTTCAGGGGCTCTCTATTGCCTCAGAGTTAAAATACAGATGTTTAGTTTGGAATTTAAAGCCCTCCACAATTTGGTTACAATCTACCTTTCTAGCCATATATCACACTATCCCTCCCATTCTACCTTTCAATCAAGGTAGAAATAGCCATTTCACCAACTATATTTCATCTTCCTTAAAGGATATAAGCTGTTTATTATTCCTGGGAGGCATTCCTTCCTCATTTCCATCTCCCCAAAATATTATCTTTCTTCCAGACTCAGCTCAATGATTGTCTCCTCCAGGAAGACTTTCCTGATTAGAGAAAGAGAAGGAGAGACAGAGACAGAGAAAGAAAGAAGGGGATGAGAGGGGAAGGGAGACAGAGAGAGAGACACAGAGAGACAGAGACACAGAGAGACAGAGAGAGAGACACAAAGAAATAGAGACAGAAAGAGAGAAGAGGAGAGGAGATGGGAGGGAGAGGGAGAGAGAGAGAGAGAGAGAGAGAGAGAGAGAGAGAGAGAGAGAGAGAGATGCTCACACACATACTCAGTTGTTCATTCTCTATCCTTCAAATCATATTTAGTGGAACATAAACACGTACCTTGAGAATGGAGAGTGGTTTGTACCTAACTCACTGCCTGACATTTTGGTAACTGTTAACTGCAATCTGTGCTCTTGAATTTGCTTGGCCCTTGAGGGCAGAATCCAGAATAGTGAAGGGAAATGCAGAGAGGAAGATTTCAACTCCAAATAAGGAAAAGCTTTCACATTATTAGAGCTGACCAAACATTGTCTGGGCTGCCTTGGGAGCTAAGTAAATCTGACCTCATGTCGTTTATAATTCAAAGAATTGTTAGGAAATCATCTAACCCAGGGATCTGTGGGTAGATTTCAGGGGTCTATGAATACATAGGAGAAAAAAATTCCATCTTTATTTTCATTAACCTTGAATTGAAATTTGGCATTTTCCTTCCATTATGAATTCTTTAAAATCCAACATGCTTCAAGAAGGGGCTCACAGGCTTCATTGACTACCAGAGGAGCACCTATGACACACATAAAAAGATTAAGAACCTCTGATCTAGACCAAACTTCTCAGTTTACAGAGAAGAAGGAGTAAAGTGACTTGCACAAGGTGACACAGCTAGCAGCAGCAGAGTTGACATTCAAGGTCAGATTCTCTGCCTTCATATTCAGTATCCATCTCCCCGCACCACACTGCCCCAGTTCCTGGGGGAGAGGGTGTGTTAGTTTAGTTAGTTTAGAAGAGAGGCTTTCTGAGGTTCTTCCATCCAGCTCTGAAAGAATGACTCCTACTTTATAATGCAGAATTCTACATTTTTATGATAAAGAAAGATCAGGAGGGAATGAGAATAAATTCAGGCTTTCTTTCTTTGATGAGGCAAGAGTGGAGCTATGGTGATAACAGGTCTAAAGCTAGGGTTTTGAAACCCAAAGATCCTGGGGGGAAGGGGAGGCATACCCTTGGAGGTGGAGGCAGTGGTCAGTGCAGGAATACAGATGAGCCAGAGGAGGATAAATCAGACCTGGAAATTGGCATGGGGGCAGGGTGGATCGTGGTCCAGAAATAAAGCCCCAATTTAGGAATTAAAAGGTGAAAAGGTGAAGAAACCAAAGGAGACAGTGACCAATATTTTTAGAATTACTGTAGATCTAAATATCCACCCCCCCCCCAAAAAAAGGAGAGAATAACCCTGTAACAATTACAGAGATTCAAAGAAAAAAATTGACTTACCACAAGGACTACATATATACCTAGAAAAAATGAAACAAGACATTAAAACAAATAATAAAAATTCGGAAAGAAAGAACTGGAAGGAGAATTGAGAACTTAAAAAAAAAAACAATGGTACACCTTACAGGTAGCACAGTGGATAGAGCTCTTGGTTTGGAATCAGGAAGATTCATCTTCATGAATTCAAATCCAGTCTCAGAATCTTCCTAGCTGTGTGACCCTGGGCAAGTCACTTAACCCTGTTTGCCTCTGTTTCCTCATCTGTAAAACGAGCTGGGGAAGGAAATGGCAAACCACAGCCAAGAAAACCTCAAATGTGATCACAGAGAGTTGGACATGACTGAAAAAATGACCCAACAATGACAACAACAGCAAACCTTACAGAAATAACAGACTCCCTGAAAACTTTAATAATTGGAGTCCATAAGAAGAATGGAGGAGGGGTGAAAGAAGCAGACCTAAGATGGACCTTGCTCTGGACTTACATGAAACAAAGGAGGTAACAAACACACAAACAATTTGGTGTATAAATACATCATACTCAAAAAAATATAAATACAACATATTCAAACAAGGGGGCAGGGAGAGAAGGAAGCATTAACAGGAGGGATAATGCTATGAAAGGAGTAGTTACAAGCAAAAGAAACATTCAGATCTTGAAGCAGGGATTGAAACAGGGAGAAATGAAATGAAAAGAACTGGAAACTAAGGGGATGCCCTACAGTTGGGGAATAGATGGACAAAGTATGTTATACAAATGGAATGGAACATTATTACATTGCAAGAAAGGACCAAAGAAGCAATTTCAGAGAATCCTGAGTGATTCTTTGAATTCTCAATCCAGCATGAACTGATGCAGGGAAGTGAGTAGAACCAGGAGAACAGTTAATGCAAACATAGAAGAAAAACAACTCTGAAAGTTTTAAGCACCCCAATCAAAACAATGACCAACTACATCTCCAGAGGCCCTAGAATAAAGCATCAGACACACAGAGAAGGAATGGCTTCAAGGTACAGAAAAGGACACATTTTAAGAAGCAGTCACTTGGGTGAATTCATTTTGCTTGATTGTGCATATTTGTTAAAAAGTCTGGGTTTTTTTCTTTCCATCATTTTTTTAAGGGTTGAGGGAGTTAGGGAAAGAAGAAGCATTATTAATGGTGATACAAAAAAAGAGGGTCAATGGAGAAAAAGAATTTTTTATGCCCAGAAGGGAACAAAAGTTCAAAATGAAGCACTGAGAAGCAGGATAGTTTTAAAAGTGATGTGTAGAATTTATTATTTTCTTCTTTTAAAAAGCTAACAAGGGGGCAGCTAGGTGGCGCAGAGAGTAGAGTGTCAGCCCTGGAGTCAGAAGGACCTGAGTTCGGATCTGACCTCAGACACTTAATGCACACACAAAAACAAAAAAAAACCTAGCTGTGTGACCTTGGGCAAGTTACTTAACCCCAACTGCCCTCCAAAAAAAAACAAAAAAACAAACAAACAAAAAAAAGCTAACAAGATAAAAATGGAAACTCATAGTTTTAAAAAATTATTTTAATATTCTGCTATGTATATAGAAATGCTCTTTTTAGTGTTTAAGTACTAAATATTTTTTTAAATTTTTAATGATAAAATATCTTAGGACACAAGGAATGTGACAGACTCTAGGAAATGCAAGTGGGTGTGTCTAGAAAGCCATAAGGGTCATTTTATAATAAAAACCTTTATAAGTTCTATATCCTGATAAGTGCTGTTGGCTTTAAAGATGGAGTATAGACTATGTTCCCAAAGTTCAAAGGAATGTCAGCAGTTTGGAAGTCCAGAGATGCAGTGTTACACAGAGATGTTCTACATACCATCTGTCTAAAATCACAGAATTGAGACCTGGAAGTCCACCCCACTTTATTTCACAGAGCTCAGAGAAGGAAAATGGCAAACGATTTCTCTGCCTCCGAGTCTCTCCATTTTTGAGCACCTGCATAATAATTTTCCTAATACAACACTCAGAGGATACTTCTCTGATCAAAAATCTTCAGTTGCTCCCTACTACCCACCAAATAAAGTATAATCTTCTGTTATTCACAATTCTTAGTGATTCTGATCCAGCCATACTCTCCCCAGTCCTATCTTCATGCTACTTCCCATAATTATTTTACATTTTGGCCAAATTAAATGTCTCTCTGTTACCCGTTCTCATTCTTCTCTACCTAGTCCAAAGGTCCTTTTGTTTTTTTAATCATTAGACAAACAAAATACCTACTGCGTGCATAATACCATCCTAGACACTGGGAAAATAGAAAGTTTAGATAAGATAGTTCTTTACATTGTGAAACTCCAAGGGATACAGATAACTGTAACAATACACAATATTACATAACATGTACATTAGAAAGTTGTAAAACTGTATGTTAAAGTTGGCAAAATCAGTTTCAATTGCAGATTCGTAGCTACAAGTCGTATGTAAAAAACAGATGAGAAATAGTTTATGACAGTAAGTTACAGATACAAGAAATCTAGAGATTCTTAACCTGGGCACCACAGATCTCCTCCTCCCCAAGGGAATCATGGAAATATTTCAGGGGGTGCCTTCAAACTAAGATGGGAAAACAAAGTACATTTTAATTTTCACTAAACCTCTAACTGAAATTTAGCAATTCCTTAATTAGGAATGTAGGCAATAAAGCACAGTAAAATTAGGCTGCCAAAGGGGTCCATGGTCCAGAAACAGTTAAGAAGCCCTGATCTAGCCTCTGCTAAGCCTTTGCTCACACCTCAGTACCTGGAAAGGACTCTCCCTCACCCCATCTCCCCATCTCACTGGACACTACCTCCTACTCAAACGTCTGACGTGCCTCCCTTCCCCTCCTCAACTTTTCCAAAGCATTTGGCCAGAATGTCCCTTGGGCCCTTATCAAATTTTCTCTTAGAACACTAACTATTCAAATCCTTATCTGCTGTGACCTTTAGTACACTGTTTTGTTTTGGGTTTTTTTTAAAAAAAAAAAAAACCTCAGCAACTGGCACCACGCTTGGTACACAAAAGTAGGCACTTGATCAAGGCTTGCATGGTTGAATAGACTGGGATCCTAGGCCAACCAACAAGAGCTGATTTCAATTCAGCTTGAGGGTTCAGTTCAATCCTTAACACCCAGCATGGTACCCAGGGCACAGTAGGAGCTTAACAAATGCTTGTTGAAGCATTTTTTTTTTGAGGAGGGAAGGCAGGGCAAATGGGGTTAAGTGACTTGCCCAAGGTCACACAGCTAGTAAGTGTCAAAAATGTCTGAGGCCAGACTTGAACTCAGGTCATCCTGACTCCAGGGCCAACGCTCTATTCATTGAGCCACCTAGCTGCCCCATTGTTGAAGCATTTAAGGATTCCCAGTGCTTGGTACTGGAAAGACAAAACTGGAAAATGACAATCCCTGCCCTCAAGGAGCTTATCTGATATTATCCTTCCTCCATCTTTCTAGTATAATTTCCCTTCAAGCAGTCTGACCCCCCTCTACAGTCCAATGGATCAGTCATTAATTCCTGCTTCCAAACTTACATCTGTCATGCTTGGTATGGACTCCAGCCCCAAGAGGATTCCTGCCTGGTGAAATCTTATTCTTCCTTCAGGGCCCAGCTCTGAGGCCACTTCCTCCATGGACTCTTTCCCTTGGCCTATCTGGGCTAGAAGTGCCTCCCCTCACCCCCCCCCCCCGACCCTCCATAGCCCTCTGTTTGGCCCCATGTAAACACTGATCAGAGGCTCACTTGTATTTTGGCTATGTCCATACATGCTGCATCTCCTCTCCACCATCTTAACTAGATGATAAGGTCCTAGAGGCCAGGGTCAAAGTCATGTTCCAACTCGTCAACATCAAGCACAGTGCCTGGCATATAGTTGGAGTTGGTGAGTTGTTTTAGTCATGTCCAACTCTCCATGACCCTATTTGATATTTTCTTGGCAAAGATGTTGGAATATCTTGCCATTTCCTTCTCTAGCTCATTTGACAAATAAGGAAACTGAGGCAAACAGGATTAAATGACTTGTCCAAGGTCACCCAGCTAGTAAGAGTCTGAGGCCAGATTTGAACTCATGAAGAGGAGTCTTCCTGACTCCAGGCTTGGTACTCCATCCACTGTGACACCTAGCTGCCCCTGGCATATATTAGGCACTGAATAAATGTTGACTGATTGATTAAATTGACTGTCTGATTGATCAAGCACAGGGCATTACAAGATGAGGAAGGACAACTGCGCTGGTCTTTGAGTTTTAAATAAGTCATCTTGACTTAGAGAATCCTAAAGAATCAAATAAAAAACTACTTGAGACAATAAATAAATTTGGCAAAGTTGCAGGATATAAAATAAACCCACATGGGGAGGCTAGATGGCACAGTGAATAGAGCACCGGCCCTGGAGTCAGGAGGACCTGAGTTCAAATTCAGCCTCAGACACTTATCATTAAAACTAGCCATGTGACCTTGGGCAAGTCACTTAACCCCAATTGCCCTCCAAAAAGCAAAAATAAATTAATTAATTAAATAAACCCACATAAATCCTTGGCATTCCTATATATTTCTAACAAAATACAACAGCAAGAGATAGAAAGAAAAATCCCATTTAAAGTTATTGTAGACATTATAAAATATTTGGGAATCTACCTGCCAAAGCAAACCCAAGACCTATATGAACACAACTACAAAGTACTTTTCACACAAATAAAGTCGGAAAAACATCAATTGCTTGTGGCTGGGTTGACCTAATATAATAAAAATGACAATTTTACCTAAATTAACTTATATATTTAGTGCCATACCAATCAATCTACCAAAAAAATTACTTTATAGAGCTAGAAAAAATAGTAACAAAATTCATTTGGAAGAACAAAAGGTCCAGAATATCAAGGGAATTAATGAAAAGAAATGCTAAGGAAGGTGGCCTAGCTATACCAGACTTTAATCTTTACCATAAAGCAGCAGTCATCAAAACTACTTGGTACTGGCTGAGGAATAGAGCAGTGGATCAATGGAATAGACTGGAAACAAAAGACTCAGCAGTCAATGACTATAATAATCTACTGTTTGATAAACCCAAAACCCCAGTTTTGTGGATAAGAACTCATTATTTGACAAAAACTGCTGGGAAAACTGGAAGGTATTGCAGAAATTGGGCATAGACCATTATCTAAAACCATATACCAAAATTAAATCTTAATGGGTGCACCATCTAGGTACAAAGGCTGATACTGTAAGCAACCTGGGAAAGCAAAGGATAGTTTACCTGTCAGATTTATGGAGAAGGGAAGACTTTATGACCAAACGAGAGTTAGAGAGCATTATAAAATGTAAAATGGATAATCTTGATTACATTAAATAAATAAAGCCAATGTAACCAAGATTAAGAGAGAAGTGGGAAACTGGGTAAGAGTTTTTACAACCAGTGTCTCTGATAAAGGCCTCATTTCTAAAATATGCAAAGAATTGAATCAAATCTATAAGAATACAAGTCATTCCCCAATTGATAAATGGTCAAAGGATATGAACAGGCAATTTTCAGAGGTAGAAATTAAAGATATGTTCTAAATCACTATTGATTAGAGAAATGCAAATCAAAACAACTCTCAAGCCAGATTGGCTAAGATGACAAAATAGGAAAATGACACATGCCGGAGAGGATATGCTAAAATTGGAACACTAATGCATTGTTGGTGGAGTTGTGAACTGATTCAACCATTCTGGAGAGCAATCTGGAACTATGCCCAAAGGGCTATAAATAATTTCATACCCTTTGACCCAGCAATATCACTTCTAGGATTGTATCCCAAAGAGATCAAAGAAGTGGGAAGAAGATCCATATGTACAAAAATATTTATAGCAGCTCTTTCTGTGGTGGCAAAGAATTGGAAATCAAGGGCATGCCCATCAATTGGGGAATGGCTAAACAAGTGTAGTATACGAATGTAATGGAATACTATTGTGCTATAAGAAACAAGGAGCAGATGGACTTAATATTTACCTGGAGAGGCTTATATGAACTGATGCTGATTGAAAAGAGTAGAACCAGGAGAAATTTGTATATAATTACAGACACAACATATGTGTGATGACCAACTTTGATAGATTGGACTCTTCTCAGCAATGCAGGGTTATAAGACAACTCCAAAAGACTCATAGTGGAGAGAGATATCTATATTCAGAGAAAGAATAAGAAAGAACAGAGTTTGAATGCAGATTGAAGCAAACTACCCACTCTCTCTTTTTCTTGTTTGGTTTTGTTTCCTTTCCCATTGTTCATTCCATCTGATACAATCCTTTATAATCTGACTAATGTCTAATGTGAAAGTATTTGTAGATCCTATACTTGATCGCATGTCGCCATTGCAGGGGGTGGAGAGGGAGAAAATTTGAAACTCAAGGAATTGTGGAACTGAATCTTGTAAACTAAAAGTAAACAAACAAATGAATAAAGATAAAAAATAGTAATAAAAAAGAAAAAAGTCATCTTGATTTTAATCTTGGCTTTAACCAACCAATCCTTTCACTTCTCTCATTTCTCTCATTTATAAAACAAGAAAAAATAATACTTGTGTTCCACTTCAGTTTTTACCAGGATATTGTGGGAAGTACTTTGTAGACCACAAAGTGCCATAGATATGGGGTGATTCATATCATCATTGTATTATTATTATTATATTACATTATATATTTCAATACATATTACATTACTTAATAAATTTTGAATTGAATGGACTCTTCCAGACTAAAGGCTTTTTAAGATCCTCTCAGTTCTAGCCTTCTGGGCTCTGTGTTCTAAGATCTCACCCAGCTTGGATGGTCTCTATTCTCTATATGTCTTTCTTTCTGACATTCTAGGTCTCCAGGCCCCTTCCAGCTCTCTGATGTGCCTCAATTCTGTGACCAGGTGAGTAGGTACTGGAGATACATAGCAAGGAGAAGTCAGTAGACTCTCTGCTTCCTTTTCCCCAGAACCAAGGGGAACTCAACATACAATCCCCAAACCCCTAGGCTTGCTGATGGGGGTCCCTAGCCCATTTCAATCCAGAGGAGTGCAGAGGTGAGGTACCAGGAAACAAAGAAATACAGCTCCTTCAGATTAAGGAAAACAAAGCTCTTCTTTCCACCATGGCTACAGTAGCCCCTCCCTGGAGCCACACTCCTCTTTGGCTCCCATGATTTGGGGCCTGTTAGACAGCTTTGAGGTTGGGACGGAAGTTTGTCCAACAAAAGCCTGCCTGACAGGGCTGGGAAAAGAAGCCTGCCTGCCACCTCTAAAAACCTGGGTCAGCCAGAGGGCACCTCTCTTGTTCTTTCCCTCCTATCTCTCCCCCTAGTCAAACTTCTCAGGGATACTACTGAAGGAGACCCAGGGTTGAGGAGTGCCCAGTGTTGGGAGTGCACAAGGGTGAGGGGTGGGAGCCATCTGTAATAATGCATCACTCCCCTCCTCTACCTCCACTGTATCTGGGCAGGAGCTGGGGCTCACAGCTGACCGTAGAATGAAAACAATTTGGTATTTTTATCTGTGAACATTGTGTTTCCTTCTGGTAGAATGTAAAACCCTTTAAAGAAATTAACTGAAGCATTTTTGGTCTTTATACCCCAAACCACTATAACAGGAGTTGGTGCACCACAAACCCTATTAGATTAAATTAAATTTTAGGGAAGCAAGTTTTATAGTGAGAAGGACTAGGTTCAAATCCTACTTCTGCTGTTGACTGACTATGTAGCCTTGGAAGTCATTCCACTCTTCTGGAGCTCAGTGTTTCCCCTTGTGAAATAAAAAGGTTGGTCTAGATCAGGGCTCAGGAACCTGCAGCCTCAAGGCCACATGTGGCCCTCTAGGTCCTTGGATGTGGCCCTTTGACTGAATCCAAACTTCAGTCAAAAGACTGCACTTGAGGACATAGAGAGTCACATGTGGCCTCAAGGCCATAGGTTCCCTACTCCTGGACTAGATAATCTCTTGGGTCTTTCTGATTCAAAATTATCTTAAGTACGTGGGTCATGAGGGAAGTGGAAAGACTGAGGGTCACGCATCAAAATTGTCTCAAAGAGGGAAGAATACACACACATTCACACACTCACACACACACACACACACACACACACACACACACACACACACACACACCAGTTGGGTATTCCTTACCCAGTAGGGAGATTAGAAGGAAAGGAGATAGATATGTGGGGAGGGGGGAGATAAGGGGAAGGACAGATTAGGGGAGGAAGTGGTTAGAAGCAAGACTGACTTTTGAGGAGGGACAGATTAAAGAGAGAGAGAGAGATGGATAAACAGAGGAAATGGGATGGAAGGAAATGCAGTTAAATGATCATAACTATGAATGTGAATGGGATAAGCTAACCCATAAAATGGAAGAAGTCCCCAGAATCATTTGGAAACCAGAATCCAACAATATGTCATGTATAAGAGACACACTTAGGATAAAAAGACATACACAGAGTTGAAATGAAGGACATGAGCAAAATCTATTATGCTTCAACTGAAGTTAGTAGAGGAGGGGTAGTAGTCATGATTTCAGACAAAGCAAAAGCAAAATTAGATCTAATTGAAAGAGATAATCAGGATCTAGAGCTGAAAGCGTCCTTAGCGGTCATCTAGTTCAAACCCTTGATTTTACAGATGAGGAAACTGAGGCTTATTTAGGCAAAAGACTTGCCCAAAGGCAGACAATTAAGTGTCATAATTGTGATTTGAGCCTAGATGGGCTCATCCCAAATCTAGCTCTCCTTCCATTGTACTCTCCCCTTGTATTTCAATAAATGTTTATTAAAGCCATTGGGGAAAAAAAGAAAGAGATAATCAGGGAAATTACATTTTGCTAAAAGGTACCATAGAAAATTAAGTAATATCAAAAAATTCTACAACAAGTTTGTCTGACAAAGACCTCATATATAAGGAACTGAATCAAATTTATAAAAATAAGAGCCATTTCCCACTATCAAGTGATCAAATGATCAAAAGTTATGAGCAAGTAGTTTTCAGAAGAAGAAATCAAAGCTATATATTAGCATATAAAAATGCTCTAAATAACTATTGATTAGAGAAATGTAAATTAAAACAACTGTGAGGTATCATCTCACACCTGTCAGAAATGACTACAGCTGGAGGGAATGAAGGAAAATATGTATATTAATGAATTGTTGGATTGTTGGTGGAATAGTGAGCTGGTCCAACCATTCTGGAGAACAATTTGGAATTAGGTCCAAAGGATTAGAAAACTGTACCTGCTCCTTGACCCAGCAATACACTGCTAGGTCCAAAAAGATCAAAGGAAAAGGAAAAGGATCTATATGTACAAAAATATTTAACAGAAGTTGTTTTTGTGGTGACAAAGAATTGGAAATTGAGGCAATGCCCATTAATTGGGGAATGGATGAACAAGTTGTGGCATATGATCATGATGGTGTACTATTATGCTATAAGAAATGATGAGGGGAGGTGGCTAGGTGGCACAGTGAATAGAGCACCAGCCCTGGAGTCAGGAGGACCTGAGTTCAAATTCGGCTCAGACACTTAACACAACACAAACTTGTGACTTTGGGCAAGTCACTTAACCCCAATTGCCCTCTTAAAAAAAACAAAAACTGGGGGGCGGCTAGGTGGCGCAGTGAATAGAGCGTCGGCCCTGGAATCAGAAGGACCTGAGTTCGGAGCCGGCCTCCGACACTTAATCCGCACAAACAAAAACCTAGCCGTGTAACCTTGGGCAAGTTACTTAACCCCAATTGCCCTAAAGGGGCGGCTAGGTGGCGCAGTGAGTAAGAGTGCCAGCCTCGGAGTTTGGATGACCCGAGATCAGATCCGGCCTCAGAAAATGAGCACCCACGCATAAAAATCAAATGACTAGCCGTGTAACCTTGAGCAAGTTACTTAACCCCAATTGCTTTAAAAAAAAAAAAAAAAAAAAAAAAACTAAAACAATATCTTGGACCTTGGGGGGTGGAAAAGAAATGATGAGAGGGGTGATTTTTTTTAAATGGCAAGACCTATATGAGCTGATGCAAAGTGAAGTGAAAAGAACCAAGACATCATTGTATACAGTAAAAGCAACATTGTAATGATGATCAACTGAGAAAGAGTTGGCTGCTTTGATTAATAAACACAGTGATCCAAGATGCTTCCAGAAGAATGAAAAACTGCTATCCACCTTCACAGAGAGAACTTGTGAACTCTGAGCACAAATTGAAGCATAATTTTCTTGCTTTCTTTATTTTTTCCTTGTTTGCTATATGACTAATATGAAAATATGTTTTGCATGATTTCACAAGTATAATTGATATATTGTTTGCCTTCTCAGTGGGTGGTGGAGGAATGGGAAGGAGACAAAGAATCTAGAACTCAAAATTTTAAAAGTAAAGAATGTTTTAAATAAATAATATATTGGAAAATGTAAAAAAGGAAGGAAAAGGAAAGCTTTTGCAAAGTGCTATTTCTCAGTAGGACATATCTTGACCATCACACAATTCACTCAAAGCTGTATGGAATCACTGATTCCATACTGTTCATTTATTGGCTATTTTTAAAAACCACACATTTGATGTTGTAGGGAAAAATTTCACCATAAATGCTCTCTCCCAACAGACAAGGTGTCCTTGAAAGACACAACAGAGAAAGTCTTGTCTGATCATTTAATAGCCAATGATACACAGATTAAGAAACATATGGGAGACACCAGAGGTGTTCCCCACTGGCATGGAGGAGATCCAGGGCAAAGTTCAAGTTCAGAAGGGATTCCCCATGGATGATGAGGTCCTTTAGGTTCCCATGTACATGGATGATATTGTTTCAGTTAATCAACCAAGCTTTTATACCATTCATGTGCTAGTCTCAGCATTAGGCTCTGGGACTGGCAGATAAAAATCAAGGACTATACATTTTAACATGGCAGACAACAAACATATATAAGCAAATATGCAAAATATGTACCAAGCAGATACAAGATTGCCTTGGGAGAGAAGATGACAGCAAATTGTGAGACCAGAAAAGACTGATGAAGAAGGGGACAGTTGATCTGAGTCTTGAAAGAAGGATATTAAGAGGTAAAGGTGGGGAGAGAGTACATTCTAGGCAAGGAGGACAACCCACAGAAAGATATAAAGAAAAGAAATGAGATGTCATGTATGAGAACAGGAAAGCAGATTCGGTAGAATGTCAAGTGCATGAAGAAGAGTAATGGGCAATAAGGGTAGAAAGGTAGAATGACCCAGGAAGGAAAGAGCTTAAAATGGCAAACTGAAGAATTTATTTTTGATCCTAGGGATACTAGGGAGCCATTAGAGCTTTTAGAGTGGTGGGGTGGAGAAGGGAAGGGTGACATGGTCACACATGTGCTTTAGATGCATGGGAAGATGGATGGATCAATTACAACTATCTAGAGAGAAAGTGCTGAGGTCCTGAATCAAGATGGCAGATATGAGAGGAGGGGATGGATAAAAGAGATGCTACAGATAGAGAAACAACAAGATTCTGCCACTGATCACGTATGTGGGATGAGTGGAAGTGAGGCATAGAGGACAGCACAAAGGTTGCAAATGTGGGTGCCTGAAATGATGGTGGTGCAGGAGAGAAAGAGGGAGATTTTTAAAAGGGGCAGATCTAGGGAGTTCTGTTCTGAACCTGCTGAGTCTGAAGCCTTTCCTGGTCACCACAGTGCCAATGCCTTCCCCTTTAGATCACCTTATGTTGACTGTATTTTTCTTGTATTACATAATTGTTTTCTGTCACCTCTCCCATTAGACTGTGAGTTCCTTGAGGGCAGAAACTGTTTTAGCCTTTATTTTTACCTCCAGGCTTAGTGTTTAATAGTGGTTGGGGCTGAAATGTCTATGGGAAATCCCATAGCAAGTCCAGTGCTCAGTTGGTGATGTAGGGGTGAAATTTAGCAGAAAGACTAGAGCTGAATCTATACATCTGGGAGTCAACTACATGTGTTTTTCTCAGTTGTGTGTTATTCTTCCTGATCCCATTTGGGGTTTCCTTGGTAAGGATAATGGAATGGTTTGCCATTTCCTTCTCCAACTCATTTACAAATGAGAAAAGTGAGGCACATAGATTGTGACTTCTCAAGGATCACAAAGCTAGTCATTGTCTGAGGCTGGATTTGAACTCAGGTCCTCCTGACTCCAGGCCCATTGATCTATCCCCAGGGCCTCCTAGCTGCCACTCTGGCTGCATAGGAACAGTAACTGACCCCATAGGAGCTGATGAGGTCACTACATGAGGGGGAATAGGGAGAAAAGAAGGGGCAAGATAGAGAGCCTGGATTACACCCAGAGTCAATGCTGAAGATGCAGCAAAGGAGACTGAGAGCTGTGGTCAGATACATAAAAGGAAAAGAGAGTAAAGTCAGGAAAAGCCATGTCCAAGGCTTGTTGGTTTGGGGCAGGGTGTAGCGTTATAGGATGACAGCAAAGAAGGATGGTTAGGACTTTGTGAGAGCCTTTCAAATCATCCTCATTTTGTCTTTTAAAACCATATTTGTGTGTTTGTAGGAGTCAGAGAAGGGAGAGAGAAATTGAAGATGATGGGCTTGAGGAGCAGGGAAGCTTGCCAGGAAGAGTAATATTCTAGAGAAGATGGAATTAGGAGGACATGCAGGGGGTTGGCCTTGGCCAGGAGAAAGGGCTGCCTCTTCATCAGAGACTGGAGTACAGGAGAAGATAAGGTTGTCCTGGTTTGCATCAAACCCCAGAACATTTCAGAGCTTCCTAACTAGGATCTGTACTCATTTGAAAGAGTATGGCCTAAACATTGGATGAAGAATGGATATTACCCAGACTATGAAAGGCAGATTATTGTTATAGTTGTTGTTCAGTTGTGACCCCATTTGGGATTTTCTTGGCAGAGATACTGGACTTGTTTGTCACTTCCTTCTCCAGCTCATTTTACAGAGGAGGAAACTGAGGCAAAAAGGGTAAAGTGACTTGGGTCACACAGCTAGTAAGTTTCTGAGGTTGGATTTGAGCTCATGAAGTCTTCCTGATTTCAAGCCCAATGCTGTATACACTATGCCACCTAGCTGTCCCAGATTAGATAGATACAGATGCATATATGTGTATATCCATATATATATAATGGTCAAGCTCTATAGTTTGCTTACATATAAAGAGTTTGTCATATACATGTATATTTGTGTATGTCTTTATATGAACAGATGCTGAACATGAAAGTAGATGAATTGGTTGGGGTCCCAGAATTAAACCAAAGAAGGAGAATGGAATGGATTGCCTTAAGGAAAACTCAGAGCTTCTATAATGACCTCAAACATTTGCCTGAAACAAAGACCTAGAGCAATATCCAACTGGTGTAGTTGTCAGTGCATCATGAATACTCCAATCTCTGAAGAATTAAAAACAAGCATCACTGAGGGCAATTGAGATGTACATGGTGGGTGTGAGTCAACTATAGCACACACATAATAAGGAACTTTGAGAAAGACTGCAGTAAAAGATGTTATCAAAGAAATGAGGGGGAAGCACTCATCTCTGAGGAGAGAAGTAACCAATGGATTCCCTGCAATACCAGAAGTCAAACAAGGCCCTGAGCATGTTGTTTGGACTCCAAGGTGGAACTTATTGACAAATCAAACACACATGTTTAAGTATCTATACATGCTAGGCAGTATATTAGGGTCTCAGGATGGAAAGGATGAAAAACAGAAAATGGTCCCTGCTCTCAAGGGCTTTATATTCTATCAGAAGAAGTAACATGAGGACATATAAGTGATATATACAAAGTAATATGGCCTGGGGCAGGGAATGGAAAAAAGGCACAGGACTAGGGGACTTAGGAAAGTCTCATACAGGAGGTAGCTTTTGAGCTGAGCTTTGAAGGGAGCTCAGGGTTTCAAGAGGTGGAAGGGAGAAAGGAAAGCATTCCAAGGACGGGAAGCAGGATACATAGACAAGAACTACCTAGGGTATACAAGCATGGGTGGGGGGCGGGGGGAAGAGGGGGCACCATCTTGGTCTCAGATCACAGATCTAGAGAAATGAAGATAAGAATACTCAGCTTCCCAGCCTTCAAGTATCAGAGAAACCTAGATGACAATTGATCAGGCTTAGGCAGGACCAGATACCAAGGGCTATGTTTCCTTCCACAAATCTACAGAGAAAACAAATAGGGTCCCTGCCCCCATGGAGTTTACAATGTAATAACAGGATACAAGGGTGGCTAGATGGGGGAATGGATTGAGCATTGGGCTTGGGATCAGGAAGACTCATCTTCAACCTCATACTCTTTCTAGCTGAGTGACCCTGTTTGCCTCAGTTTCCTCATCTGTAAAATAAATTGAAGAAGGAAATGGTGAGAAACCACTCCAGCATCTTTACCAAGGAAACCCCAAATGGGGGTCACAAAATGTCAGACACAACTGAACAAACAACATTTAGATTTAAGGTCTGAGGAAGGATAATTATTTTTCTCTGGCCCCACTCCACAAAAATCAGGATAGATTTCATAGGAGAGATGAGATCTGAGCTGGGCCTTAGAGTTTGTCAAGGATGTAAACAAGTAGGGACAGGGAGAGAAACAGACAGAATTCTAGGCTAGCAAAGATTCCAAGGCCAAGGCTATGTAGAAGATGAGGGCCCAGAGGTAAGGTCCAGTCAGGTCTTGACAATGGGGGGAGAAGGTGTCCTGACAGTGGGGTGGGAAGGTGTGGAGGTGGGTTCAGAAAGGATCTTCTGATAGGTGTGGGTGTAGATATAATAGTTCTTTAAGGTTTACAACAGACAACTAACCACATCCCTGGGAGCAATTTTAGGTTTACAACAGACAACTAACCACACAGCCCTGGGAGGAATTTTTAAAGATCATCATTTCCTTCTCCACCCCTAACAGATCAGCAGAATATTGCAACATCTTATTGCTCTGAAAGGCAGGGGCACCTCCCAGCTTTCTGGAGGAGAAACCAATGGGTCAATAAGTATTAATTCAGTACCTACAATGAACATCCCCCCTCCAATACCCTGCCCTCAGGATACTTACGTCTAGCTGGAGAAATTCAGTTAACATCTCTGTAGTCGTGTATATAAAATAAATACACCCACGGGGAGAAGGGAAGTGGATAAGGAAAGAACTAAGTACAAGGCAGAGCTGGATAGAAGGAAAATAGGGAGAGGGCAAGGGGAGGAAGGAGAACATCACCAGGCCAAGAAACTCTTTCAAATCACCACCACTTTCAGCTCTATCTGACTCTGGGGGTATCATCTGTCCAGCCCTACCACTTCCAATAACAACAACAATAGTAACAGTAAGGACAGCTCCACCAATAATCAGCCTTGTAACCTTGGGCAGACAGATCCTTTCTCCTCTCAGATCCTCAGGTCCCTAAACTGTTAAATAAAGGGGGAGAGGCCCATTAGCTGATTTCTCAAGGCCTTCCATCAACAGGGCACTTTCATGCTTTCCAGGCACTCCCCTTAGGGTAAGTAATGCCTATGTTATTCCCATCCCCCACCTCCATCTCATTTTATGAGAGAGGAGACAGCTACTCAGAGTCTTGGGCCAAAGCAAATAGCAAAGAGCAGAGTCACTCCAGGTCTGAGTCTCTTTCCACTAGGCTTCACTGTCATAACTCTGTGCTGCTGAGGGGAGGCCAGACACCACTCTCTCCCCTTCCCCATTCTTACTAGTTGTGTGACCGAGAGCCAGTCACTTAACCACTGAACCTTACCTTTCACATTCATAAAATGGAGTGAATGTAGCACTTAGCCCACATGTTTGTTGTGAGAAAAGTGTCTTGCAAACTGTAGAATTCTATAAAAATATGAGCTGTTATATTCTCAGTATAATAATAATAGTAATCTTCCATGAGAATCCTACTCCAAAATCTCATGGTTGCATGGAGATGACCTATGGTTGTCAAAGGCTCTGCCAGCATAGCACAAGCCCTGGGAGGTTCTGCCATGCTCCAAGTCCTTTAAGGGACAGACTGTACTGTGTACCATACCCTTAGCCCTTTGACTAGGCAGCAAGGTGGAGAGATTCTTCACCATCAGGTTGATCACTAGGTGATAAATTCTTTGGCCATGGCAAGCCATGAAACAAAGAAACATATGAGGAGGCTTTCAGTCTTGTGCATTTAGAAAAAGACCATCCTTTGCCATAGACAGTGGCATGGAGGCAGATAAAAGGGAAAAGGCTCATTAGAATCACACTTTTTAGAGCTTCTATTGACCTGTTTAACTGTGGGTACTCTAAATGTGGCATCATCTACCAAGAGTCATACCACTGGAAGAATGAAACCATGGGACCACTGACATTGTCACTGAGAATATAAAGAAATTGGCACCACGTGGAAGGATGCCTCACAGATTACCCTGGAAATTGCCCATAAAAGACTTGGTGGAGATGGTTCATTATAAACCCACCTGACAAACAACAACATGTATTTCATGGGATGTGTCCTATCACTTTGAGGAATGGGTGATCAACATAAACCAAAGAAACCCCAAAAACCACCATGAAGTTAGCTGAAGCTTTTGCACCAGGTGATAAAGACATAGGGAGATCAGGGAAGAACACAAAAGTCAGTGAATTTGTTGTTGTTCTGTTATTTCAGTCCTGTCTGACTCTCCATGACCCCATCTGGGGCTTTCTTGGCAGAGATACTAAAGTGGCTTGCCATTTCCTTTTCCAGCTCATTTTATAGATGAGGAAACTGAAGCAAACAGGGTTAAGTGACTTGCCCAGGGTCACACAGCTAGTAAGTATTTGAGATCAAATTTTAACTCAAGAAGATGTCTCCCTGATTCCAAGGCCAGTGCTCTATCCACTGCTTCACCTAGCTGCCCAAGTCAACATATACATTTATCATTGGTAACAATACCAAATTAGGCATAAAAGAGTACACTAATAAATACACATACACACATATGTATGTGTATGTTTATACATATACTTAGAAAATGCAGTTTGAGATTAAGAAATAAAAGCAGTGAAAGGGGCTCATAGCCCACTCAGAAGTTTCCTATCCATTTATCATGAATATTCTCTTCCAAAAGAGAGCTGGGAGGTACTGAACATGAATAATAAGGAATGGAAGAAAGGAAAGAAGGAAGAGAGAAGAAGAAGAAGAAGAAGAAGAAGAAGAAGAACAACAACAACAACAACAACAACAACAACAACAACAACAACAACAACAAGAACAAGAAGAACAAGAACAAGAACAAGAACAAGAAGAACAAGAACAAGAAGAACAAGAACAAGAAGAAGAACAAGAAGAACAAGAAGAACAAGAACAAGAACAAGGAGGAGGAGGAGGAGGAAGAGGAGGAGGAGGAAGAGAAGGAGAAGGAGGAGAAGAAGGAGAAGAAGAAGAAGAAGAAGAAGAAGAAGAAGAAGAAGAAGAAGAAGAAGAAGAAGAAGAAGAAGAAGAAGAAGAAGAAGGAGGAGGAGGAGGAGGAGAAGAAGGAGAAGGAGAAGGAGAAGAAGGAGAAGGAGAAGAAGGAGAAGGAGAAGGAGGAGAAGAAGAAGAAGAGGAGGAGGAGGAAGGAGAAGAAGAAGAAGGAAGGAGGGAAGGAAGGAAGGAAGGAAGGAAGGAAGGAAGGAAGGAACGAAGGAAGGAAGGAAGGAAGGAAGGAAGGAAGGAAGGAAGGAAGGAAGGAAGGAAGGAAGGAAAGAAGAGGGAAAGAGAGAGAGAGAAAGAAACGAGGAAAGAGAGGAAGGAGGGAGGAAAGAAAAAAAGAAATGAAAGAAAGAGAATAGAGTGACTATATCACAATAACTGATGGCCAATCTAAAAATCATTTCCAAATCCTCGATTGCTGTAAAGCTTGATCTTTTACTGGTGAACATAAAAGCCAAAAGCAACTCCAAACTAGAGGAGAAGCTAAAGATGAGAAGAGAACATGGTGGCCAATGGTAACTCCAATGTGGTCTATTCAAAAAATGACTCACGCTGAAAAATAGGGAAAGAATAGAAGGGGAAACACTGTCGCCAATGATAACATTCCTTCCTGAAGTTTAACTGATATAAAGTAACTTTCATTATGAGAAGGACATAAAGAACCTGGAAACCATCTCCACCAATAAACATTTATCTCTGTCAACTAAAAGACAGTCAACATTGATTTAGAATATAAAGTCTCCAACAAAATTTTATAATATCAACTCATAAAACAGTGAAAAGAGACTAAAGAAAAAATGAGACCATCAGTCTTGGCATGAAACTCGACTAAGCCAGGCCACTTAGAAATGAAACCAGAAAAACAACAAATGAAAACTGGAACAGAGCTACTAACATTTTTATGGTGACCAATTTTCTTTAGCTCAGGTCATTTTATGCTTTAACGGGAATGCAGACTCAAGACTACAAAAGACTAGTCAGTAAAGACTGACTAGACCAGACCAAGTATACTCTGGGCTAGTGTGATACAATTTTGAAATTTTGAAACGCTCGAGGGATCCACTCTCAAGATATCAAATGAGTGGCAAAATCACAATTAATATTTTTTAACAAAAAAAATTTTAGAGATCAAGAAAAGGTCAGTAAGGATCAACTCAAATGTTCACTTTCTCTTCTCTACAAAATCTTCATGAGGAATTCTTACTTATGGATTTAGGATGTCCTTGAAGGAAATATGAGAAGTGAACAGGGAGGTTTTCACAACCAATTGTGTGTGATAGTCACACAAATGGCGGAAGGTTATAGACAGTGTTATATTTTTCTGGTTTTGTTTTGTTGCTTTTTTTATTGTGATAAAGCATTTGATTTGGTAAAGAGAAAATGAAAACCACGAGAGCATCTCAATTAGTGTCTCTTATGAATATGACAAAGCCATACAATGATTATGATACAGATGCCACCGCCCAGTTAACTTTGTTAAAGGAGTCCCCATTAATTTTGAGCTGATCGGGGGACATTTACTTATCACAGGCACATGGGTCTTGTATAGGAACTACAGAAGAGTAGAGCTGGGAGAATAGAATTGATGGAGGGAGAAGGAGAAGTGGGAGAGGGAGAGGGTTAGACCCACCTAAGACAGTATGTATTACTTTTAGTCACTCCAAGTTGTATCATGTCACATAAACCTACCCTTGTACTCATGATAGTCTTCTGGCAAGGCTAGGATTTTGTGGCCCAAACAACAATGAAGAGCCCCATTACTGACTCTGACATCTACACTCCTGGAAAAGGTCAGTCATGCAGCAAGACCAGCTGCTCTGGCGGCCATGGACTGCTAAGGAAGGCCTCTAGGAAACTAAAAGGACATGGACAAGAGTCATGCAGGGTGAGAAGATGTAGATAGGCAATGAACTCTATTTTGGTTTCTTTGTTTTATAAAAAAAATAGTATTTTTTTCCAATTACATGTAAAGACAATTTTTAACATTCATTTTTGGAAATTTTTGAGTTCCTAATTTTCTCCTTCCCTTTTCCTCCTCCCTCCCTAAAAAGGTAAGAATTTTAAATAGGTTATATATGTGCAATCATGTAAAACATAATTCTATATTAGTCATATTGTGAAAGAAGAAATAGAACAAAAGGGAAAAATCATGAAAATGATAAAGTGAAAATAGTATGTGTCAATCTGAATTCAGACTCCATAGTTCTTTCTCTGAACGTGGATGTCAATTTTCTATTGTGAGTCTTTTGGAATTGTCTTGGATTATTATATTGCTGAGAATAGCTAAGTAATTCACAGCTGATTATCATAGAACCTTGCTTTTACTGTATATAATGTTCTCCCGGTTCTGCTTACTTCACTTTGCATCAGTTCATGTAAGTCTTTCCAGGTTTTTCCGAAGTCTGCCTGCTCTTCATTTCTTATGGAACAACAGTATTCTATCACATTCATATACCACAACTTGTTCAGTCATTCCCCAATTGATGGGTATTCCCTCAACTTCCAATTATTGCCACCACTAAGAGAGCTGCTAGAAATATTTTTGTACATGTGGGTCTTTTTCCCATTTTTATGCTCTCTTTGGGATACAGCCCTGGAAGTGGTATTGCTGGATGAAGGGGTAGGCACAGTTTGGTTCCCCTTTGGGTGTAGTAATGAACTATATTTTGGAAACTCATTAGATTATAAGCTCCTTGAGGGAAGGGACTGTCTTGCCCTTTTTTGTGTTCTTAATGCTTAGCATATGGTATTGTTTCCATTCAATCATTTCAGTTGTGTTCAATTCTCCATGATCCTATTTGGGTTTTCTTGGCAGAGAAATTTCCTTCTCCAGATCATTTTACAGATGAGGAAACTGAGGCAGACAGTGTGAAGTGACTTGCTCAGGGTCACACGGGGTCACAAATCTGGTCTGAGGCCAGATTTGAACTCAGGAAGATAAGTTTTCCTGACTCCACAAGCTCAGCACTTTGTCTACTGTGCTACCTAGCTGCCCAACCCATCCTAACACATAGTAGGTGTTTAATAAATGTTTATTTATTAAATTTATTAAATATTAATCCAAGGACTTGATTAAGGAGAATAGCTATACTACTAATAGCAGTTTGCATTTATATAAGGTTTTAAGATTACTGAGCCTTCTGCATTCATTATGTCATTATTAAGTCCCAGTTTAGATATGGAAGGAGCCTCAGGTCTCATCTAGTTCAACACCTGAGAGAAGAGGGATAGGAGGTCCTAAAAAGGGATACTGACTTTTCCAAGACCACAGAGCAAGGCAGCGCTGGTGTCATCCAGAGTCAGACTAAAACCATGTCTTCCAGGCCCTGATTCTTCCTACTACCCTCCCTTACTATTTCACCATCAAGCATGCTGGAAGGTAGGCAGTGCAAATATTATCTGTCTCATAAGTGGGGAAACTAAGTCACAGATTGTGAAAGTGACTGGCTCAAAGTCACATACCTAGTAAAAGCCAGAGCTCTGACTTAAATCAAAGTCTTCTTATTAATAACCTGGAAGTCTCAGCTACAATGTGTGGCCTCTGACTCAGCCAGTGGTGGAAACACAACAGTGGTTTCCTTCAGGGAGAGAGTGAGCTGAGAGCATAGGTATGAAGGAAGGGGTTCCACTAGACTGGAAGTCCTGGTTTTTTTAAGTCCCAGCTCTAGAATGATTTAGGTTTGTGATTTCCCCTTCTGGTCCTCAGTTTCTTCAGCTATAAAATGGGGACAGTAATTATACCTGCACTCCTTGCCTCATTGGATTTTTAGAAAGAAGGTGCTGTGTGAATCCATAAAACACAATACAAATAAAAGCTGTTGCTGTTATGCCATAGGGGAAGCGAAGCAAGGTTTGAAAATCTAGCTGTTCCAGATGAAGCCCTGATTCAAGCTCCAAGGGCAACATTAACAACATAACCCTAAGCAAGCCATTTCCCCCTTTCTGAGCTTTAGTTTCCTCATCTGTAAAATGGGTATAATGATTTCTGTACACTCTACCTCAAGGATGGTTGTGAGGAAAGTGCCTTGAGAACCTTAAAACAATATAGAAAAGGGAGCTGTCCTTGCTGTACTGGGAGAAAAGAAGATGGCCACACATGACGCCATCCTCAGTGGGCACCCAGTAGAGGGTGATCCTTCTGGGACAGAAACTCCTTATTCCTCTTTCTGGCCAAGGCTTTAATCTCAAGGTGGCAGGAGGCCAGTAGCCACGCCTAGTTTCTGAGAACTGGAGGATCCACACGCAGGGATCCTGGAGGGCTGAGTGCACACACACACACACACACACACACACACACACACACACACACACCCTTCCAAGAATAAAACAAGGCAGGTTTCAGGAGGGATTAAGGAAACTTTCTAATGCCTTTTTTATTCAGCTCTAAGACTATAAGTTACTGGTACATTAATCAAAAACAGAGAGAGACAAGAGCCCAATCACTGAGTCACTTCCTTTAACACTTAACTGCCACTAGCCCTGAAAGTCACCACAGCATGCCCCCTCCACATGGGGCACAGGTGGGACAGCTCACATTGGGAGAGCTGGAGTGCATGGAAGATGCACAGGGTCCCATGTTTAAAACAAAACACGTGAAAGATTCAGGGGGAATGGATTGAGCCCTGAGGCTTGCCTCAGGGTGCATTTCCACCTGTCCTGCCAGCTTACAGACCTCCCGAGATGCTTCTGCACCTCTGGGACTTTCCATGTGCCTATGGGTACTGTGCCAGCCTGCCTAGGTGCCTCTGCCCTTGGGTATCTGCCTCTGTGTATACAGGCATCCTACCTCCCTGCATGAGTCTTTGCAGGCCTGCCCATGTGTGGATCTGCCCGCTACTACATGTGGACCTGCATTGACTTGTGCATGCCTGCCCATGTGTGCCCCCTGGGGAAAAGCAGGAACATGGATCAGACAGAGAACCTACTGGCTACAGAAAGTATTTCCTGCCATCTGTCTTAGGGTCTGACAAAAGAGGGAAAGAGCGGAGAACTGTTATCTTTTAAACAATGGTAGTTAATGCCGGAAACATCATGTGGTGCTGAGGGGAGCTTGGGGACTGGGGAGGACACAGTAAAGAAAAAAAGGGGAAACTTTGGTAATACTCAAACTTATAAAGAAAATGGGGTATGGGCTGGAAGTGGGATGATACCAGTGACTGGCTGCTCTCTCCCCAGAGATAAGGATGCTTCAGCACCAAGAGATCAAATGGTTCACAGCCTGGGAGCCAACAAGGACATCGTCCAGTCATGTGACAACCCCCCCTCACACACCCATTACATAGGCAGCTAGGTGAAGAAAGGCCTGAGTTTGAATCCTGCCTCCAGAGCCTGGATGAGGCCCAGAGCATCTACATCTGTAAAATGCGCACAGTGAAAGAATACCCACAGGCAGATTATTACGCATAGCCAGGGGTGACAGGTAGCTCTGCAGTGGAAGGTGGGAGGGAGCCTTCAGGGCGGAGAAGGGATAGCAGTCTACCATACATGACCAGGCCATTCATATCTCAGAAGAGAAACTAGAAACCCACAGGGAGTCAATGGCTGTTGTTCAATTTTTCCACTCATGTCTGACTCTTCATGACCCCTTTTGGGGTTTTCTTGGCAAAGATACTCAACATTTCCTTCTCCAGCTCATTTTACAGATGAGGAAACTGAGACAGAGTGGAGTGACCTGCCCAAGGTCACACAGCAGTAAGTATCTGAGGCTAGATTTGCACTCAGGTCTTCCAGATTCCTGGCCCCACCCTCTATCCACTGAACCATCCTCTCTGTTCTTGCCTCTCCAGTGGAAAATATAGTACAAGAGATGTGAGGTGCTAGGGCTGGCTCCTCTCCCATTTGTGTGACCTTTGGGGTCCTCATCTCCCTTGGGCCTCTACTTCATCCTCCATGAGATGAGGAGGGTGGACTGGCTGGTCCCCATTCCAGCCCTAAGGGTCCTTCCAGCTGAGGCATTTAATGATTTTGTGACACTATCCCCAAACTGCCATTAGGCCTTTCAGAGGCCAAAGGGAAATAATTGAGCAAAGGTGCTTCTGTCTGGTGTAATTGTAGCCAAAAGAAACCCAACACCACCCAAAAAAGGGATTGATTGTTCATTCTGGGCCCACCTCCTCAAACAGGCTTCAGTGAGCAGCTTCCCACAAGCAGAAGCCCAGGAGTTACACCTCCAAACAAGTTCCTACTAACAGATGACCAGGGAAATATAGAAAGAGAACAAATAAGAAGACTGGGTTCCTATTATTTCAGGTTGTTATCTTTGGGCTTGACATTTCCTCCTGTTTATCTGTATTGCCTGGCATACAGCCCTCCGGGAAGGTTAACCCTTCCGGTCCGGAGAAGCGCCCAGCTCAATTGGACCCTGGGGAGCAGAGTAAGACCTGTTATTCCCTAAATGAATCTTTCCCACCCCCTCCTGCATTTTCTGGAATTTCCCTGAGAATGGCCCAGGAATGAATAATCAAAGAACAATTCACATGTGTATAATACTAAAGGTTTACATGGGACTGCTCCTCATTGCTGTAAGCCAGGCAATGGAACTGAGATTCAGAGATCACACATTTTTGACTTGGAAATCCCTCCTGCAATCCAGAATTTATAGGGTGACATGCCCAGGGCTGGTCTCAGACTGGGCCCTCAGCCTGCCTAGTCCCCATCTCCCTCCTTCCTCACACCTCCCCAAGAAGCCAGACCCATAAATGTTCTCCACCCCCCACAGGTGGGAAGGTAAGTCCAGAGGTCTGCTGAGAAGTGGAAGTGACAGGTGGTGGGCAGCAGTGTGGAGAGGAGAGGAAGGAGCCAGCGAAGGGTGAAAGGAAAATATGAATAAGATGCTGCATAGAAATAGTTCTGCATTCTACCAGCATGATTTCATTAATTCTCAGTCTCCTCCCACACCAGCCGCACCCTCTGAACAGAGCCTAGTTTCTGGTTTCCCAGTCTTTGAGGAACAAGGCCCATGCTGTGGCTATCCAGAGGGTTCCTCCTCCTTTGAGAGCCCAGCCAACTTACACCACATTAGTTGCCTTTCCCCCTTCTTCTGACCTATAGAAGCCTAGGAGGCCTCCCAGCCCTGCTCTCCTTCCCCTTAACACCCATTACCATCTTGCCTAGAGCTAAATCTTAGACAAACAAGAGGATCAGAAGGTCTGTATGAGCTGATAGAAGGCTGCCCAAGGGATCTAGATTTGAAGACCGAGGGGCCTGGGTTCAGATGCCACCTTGCTAATTACTAGTTACATGACCCAAATGAAATGAAGTCTCTTCTCTGGGCCTCTGGGTTTTGTGAACCATAACATTAGAGCATTGGGTTAGAGATCCCCCAGCCATCATTCCTAGGGGCCTAAGTATTACTCGGCACAAGATGCCACACATGGTAGTCATTTGTTGTTTGTTGGATGGATGGATGGATGGATGGATGGATGGATGGATGGATGGATGGATGGATAAATGAGTGAGTGAATAAGCAAGTGAGTGAAGGAGTGAACAAATGGCCATTAGAGATGAAAGCTGAGCTCTAGGTCAAGCCCGAACCACCTCTTCCCTTGTAGAACCAGAAGAGACCTCCCAGGTCTTCAGTTCCAATGTTTCCATTCTCCAGGGGATGAGACTAAGAATCAGAGAAGGAACAGGGCCTTCTACCTTCTCACCGACCTGGTAAGCATCCCCTCTCAGCTGAGGGAAGTCAATCCTCAGATGTGCAGTGATTGCTGGACCCATACTCAACGTGCTTCCAGCTTGTGTTTCACAAGCACCATCTTGGAGAATCACCGTTATAATGAAGCCTCAGAGAGGGGCCCTAGCTCAGGGATGGATGAAAACCACTTTTAAAACAAGTCTAGGGGCGGCTAGGTGGAGCAGTGAGTAGAGCGCTGACCCTGGAGTCAGAAGGACTTGATTTCGGATCCAGCCTCAGACACTTAACGCACACACAAACAAAAACCTAGCCGTGTGACCTTGGGCAAGTTACTTAAGCCCAATTGCCCTCCAAAAAGCAAAACAAAAGAAACAAGTCTAACCCTTCAGAGTAGTGACTTGGCATATTTTTGCTTGTACCTCATTGGCTTCCACATTGTTTCTCCCGTTAGACTGTAAGATCCTTGAAAGCAGGTCTGGTTTTACCTTTCTTTGGATTCCCAGCATTCAGCACAGTGCTGGGCACACAGAAGGCTCATAATAAATGCTGGTTAGCTTATTGAGAAATAGTGCTTTGGAAAGGTGCTCATCTCTCTTCCTCAGCTTCCCACCCTCACTGTACTTCATCAGTTTACCTTTCTTAATTGGGCTGATCCAGGAGAGGAGACAGAATAATAGAAGAAACATTTTATAGCCCCAGCACAGGCTTCAAAAGCCACAGAGAATCTCTGGATGCTGGTGTAAAATCTGCACATGGCCCAAGGGAAGGAGCCCAAAAACCTGGTGTAAATTCTGGCTCTGGTCCACCCTCCCTGTGTGACCCGAGGAAGTCACTTCTCATTTTCATATCTCAGCAGTTTGTCTGAGACCACAGATTCACTCCCTAGGTCTGGCCCCAAGTCTGTGACCCTAGGATCCTATGCCCCCTCCTGGTCCAGGAGCTAGACTCAGACTCTCATCCTTCTCAGGGACAGGATTTGTAAAATGATCACTCCAGAACCGTGTCAAGGCTGCCTGCCCCTTTTCAGCCTCATGTCACCATAATGAAGCTGTAGCCTTTCATTACCACCATGGACACTGGAACTACTGGCCCATGCTTAGGCACAAACTATTCCCCCCTTCTTCATCAAACCACCATAGAAAAGCAATGTCTTAGCCCTTTGTAACTGAAGGTTTGCAAAGCACTCTTCATATATGATCTCATTCTTCCCTTTCCCCATGCCTAGGAGGGAGATTTTATTATTAATCCCATTTTACAGATGAGGAAGCTGAGGGGGACAAACAGAGGTCCAGTGGCTTGTCCAGGGTCCCACAGCCAGTAAGCGTCAGAGGCTGAATTTAAATTTAGGTCCTCCCTGATTCCAGGTCCAATGTTCTATCCATTGACACAAGACCAGGCCTTTCGCCTCCCAAACCTCCTCCAGACTACAGCCTCAAAGACCAAGCCCAGATCAGGCCAGGAGCCAGATGCATGGGCTCTTTTTAGGGTGTCTTCTAGCTACAGGTCATTGGCATGGGCTAAGCCAAAGAGACAGTGCCCAGTGTGAGGACAGTCGGGCACCTAGGGACTCATTAGCAGGTATTTACCACACAGAGATCTGACCCAATCTCCCTTCTTCCTAGGTATTTAAGGGCTAATGAACTGACAGACCCCTCCATTATCATAAGATTCCTCTGGGCAGAAGCCCAGTCAACTTGTTGATCCTTTATTCTAATAGCTTAGTAAACTCCCACCTCTTCCTCTGACTCGCCATCTATTCCCCACTCCCTTAGTCCTTGGCCTCCCCACCTACCCAAACCCTATCCCACTCTGCCCTTACTCTCCACTGTGCCTCTGGATAGCCCACTCTGCCATTAACAAACTTCCCTTTGCCCTAGACCTCATCCTCTCACACTCTTTCCTTCTTGTTCCCAGGAAAACTTGACTCCTCTGAAGAACCATCCATTTGCATCCATCTCTGGTCACCCTTCCCAGAGTCAGCTGGGGCTTTTCTCGTCCCCTTTGCCAATCGGCACAACTCCTTGCTCCTCAATTACATCCCAGACTCTCCCATTCCACTATCCCTCAGCAGCCTTCCCACCTGAAGCTCACTCCATTAGCCCATATGACTTTATCTGGAGAGCAATAATTTCTGTTGTCATCTACTGGATTCTAGATCATATTCCCTTCCTTAGTCTTCTTTTTTATTTCAATTCCTGTATTCATGCTTGAGAACTTCAACATCATCATCATCATCATAGCAGCTAGTATTTATATAGCACCTACTACATACATGCTAAGTACTGTGCTAACTATTTGCTAATATTGTCTTTTTTGGTCCTCACAACCACTCTGGGAGGGTGGTGCTATTATTATCCCCATTTTACAGGTGAGGAAACTGAGGCAGACAGGGGTTAAGTGACTTGTTCTAGTGCCTGAGGCGAGATTCCTGACTCCAAACCCAATGTTCTATCCACTCAGCCACCTGGCTACATAGAAGCTGGTGTCTCTTCTAATCTCCTGGCCTCCCAGTCTGTCAGCTTCTCAGCTTTCATCACTTCTATCTTTACTCTGCCTCAGCAACCCGCAGAAAGTCATACCCTTGATCTCCCGGTCACACACAGTTGGGCTCTGTCCAAAATCCAAAATTCTGAAATCCTTTTACCATAACCACTGATCTTCCCTCTCCAGGTCTACTTCACTTTTTCTCAATCTATTTTTTATTCACCTGGTAACCCCTAATCCCACATCCCTCCTCCTTTTTATGCCCTACCCTGTCTTCCCTTTCATTCATTCACAATCTTGACTTCTAGGAAGGAGCTAACAGATTCTTGGATCACAGACGAAGAACGGAAAGGGAAGGGAAGGTGGGGGAGGGGACCAGCATTTATTAAGGGCTATTTCTAATTTTTAATTCTATTCTAATTTAATAAACATTTGCTAAGCCCCTACTATGTGGCAGGCATTGCACTAAGTGCTCGATAAGATAAATATTATCTATAAAAAGACAGGAACCTTGGAGACCATTTAGTCTCACTCCAGTCCTGCATTTTACAGAGGAAGAAACTGATGGCTGTAGAGGTAAAGTGACTGGCCTAAGGTGATACAGACAGCAGCTGTCCTGGGTGGGATTTGATTCCAAGTCACTGGGTCTATGTAAGCTGTCACAAATCTCTGGGCTGGAGGCAGGATGAAGAGGGGAGTATGCAGGCTCTACTCCCATTGCCATTCACAGGGGCCCAGGCTCCCTGGGAGGCATCCAGGTCATTAAGAGCCAACCCCACTGATGGCAAATGTTCCACTTAAAAAGGCTACAAGCCAAGACCAAAGCAGAGTGAGAGTTGGTGCATGACTTTCTGTTTGCAGATGACTCTGCACTCAGTACAGTTTCTGAAGCTGAGATGCAACTAAGTCTGGATCTCTGCTGCTTGTGCTAATTTGGGCTTAACAATTACCACCAAGAAAACACAGGAGCTCCATCAGCCACCCCCACATCATCCATACGTGGAACCATTGGTTACAGCAAATGGAGAAGTTCTGAATGCTGCGGATAAGCTCACTTACCTTGGTAGTGTACTTTCCAGGGATGTACACATTGGTAATGAGGTTAACACATGCATAACCAGATCTAGCTCAGTGTTTGGGGGACTCCAAAGGAAAGTGTGGGAGAGAAGAGGTATTAGACTGACTACCAAACTGAAGGCCTGCTGAGCCATTGTGTTGGCCTCATCTCTGTATGTTTGTGAAACCTGAATAGTCTTAGGAAGATTCCGAAGATCACCTGGAAGGACAAGGTCCCAGACATTCAGTTCTCTCTTGAACTATACTACCAAACATTCAAACTCTGGCCATGTTGTTCAAATGGAAAATGTACACTTGTCAAAAAAAGATTGTTTTATAGAGAACTCACACAGGGCAAGCATTCACATGGAGGTCAGAAGAAGTGACATAAGGACACTCTCAAGGTCTCTCTTAGGAATTTTGGAAGAGATTGTGTAACATGGGAGACATTGGCACAGGCCTGCCCAGCATGGTGTGCCCATATCAAAGAAGGAGCTGTGCTCTACAAGCAAAGCAGAATTGAAACAGTTCAAAGGAAACACAAGATGCGTAAATTTGGAGAATCCACCCCCAAATGTTCATGACTATTTGTGCCCGACCTGTGGTAGAGCATCCCAAGCTCATGTTGCTCCGATTGGCCATAGTCAGCCACACTGGACCTTTACTCTAACATAGTGATTGTCATTTTGGTCCTTTTGGAAAAGGAAAGACAACAGCCAATCAACCAACCAACCAACCAATCAAGAGTTAACTGTTAAACAGAGGTTAAGAGCAGCCCCAGGCATTCTGACCTACCTCAACTGATTGCTCTTCTGCTTAGTGAAATAGCAGAATAGGATCTCTGAGGAAATGAGATCACTCCTTGACAAAGTTTATAGTGTAGTAGTTGTTTAGGGTGTCAATGAGGACTAGTTGCTTTTTCAGGGCTGCTCATCCAACTTTGGGGTCCACTGGCCCTCAACTCTCACTCTCAACTCCAAGAAGCTATAGTATGTACAGTGGCCATACTCAAGTAAAACCATCTCAGGCAGACAGGCTAAACCAGGTTGAGAGTAACCAATTGGCCTGAAACCTGTGTGTGAAGTAGAAGGGTATATACCCGACATATGTGAAGACTTCCCTTGGCAGAACTGGGTGAGAACATTTCATTCCAACATCCACGATGGCAGCTGAAGCAGGCACTTTGGAACCCTTAGAGTTTGACCAGATATCAAAGTCACCAAGGTCATTCCCTATATCCTGGTAGCTTTGACTTTTGTCCTTCCACTGAATTTCGGTGACTCAAGGAGACAAGAGAAAGAGAGGTGACTTTGAGAAATTCTGCCTCATTTAAATCCAATTCATGAACCAGGCAAGACATCACTCAGTGATGTCACTGATCCTCTTCAAAAACAAAGGGCAAACAGCTCCCTCTATCACTTACACTTATCTTGAATCGCTCCTTGTCTACTGGCTGCTCCCATCCTGCCTACAAACATGCTTATGTCTCTCCCCATCTCAGAAAAACCTTCACTAGATCCTTTTGTGGCTAGATTAGAGAAGGTCATTGACAGTGAGGGTCTTCATTTCTTTTTCTCTCATTCTCTTCCTAATCTCTGTGGTCTGGATTCTAACCTCATCGTTCAACTGAAACTGCTCAGTCCCAAATTACTGTTGATCCCTTAATTGCCAGATCTAATGGCCCTTTCTCAATCCTCATCCCCCTTAATCTCCCCACAGCCTCTGATACCATCAACCCCCCTCTTCTCCTGGCTACTCCCTTCTCTCCAAGTTCTCCTTCTATCAGTCTGACCAGTCCTCAGTCTCTTGTGATGCTCTTCATCCAGGTCTCTGGGTGTCCCCCCAGCTTCCCTTTCTATACTGTCTCACTTGGTGATATCATCAGCTTCAAAAGATTCAATCACCCCTATGCTGATGATTCTCCAATATCCTTGCCCAACCTGGAGCTCTCTGAAGACCTCCAGCCTCATCTCCAACTACCTATCAGACATATTGAAGTAGATGTCCCATTCAACATGTCCAAAACTAAACTCATGATCTTTTCCCCTTCCAGAGCCATTCCCCTTCCAAATTTCCTTATTACCATCAAAGGCAGCGCCATCTTTTTAGTCTGCTAGGCTCTTAGCCTAGGTGTCACTCTCAATACCTCACCCTCTCTCACCTCCCAATCCCCCACTATATATCCAAACTGCTGCCAAGACTTGCCAATTTTACTTTCAAAACATCTCTTACATATACTTCCTTCTCTCTCTAACACTGCCCCCCATCTTAGAGCAAACCCTCATCACCTCATGCCTTAACTGTTGCAATGGGTGCTGGTGGATCTGCCAGCCTCAAGTCTCTCCCCACTCCAGTCCATCCTTCACTTAGCTGTCAAAGCAATCTTCCTAAAGCACAGGTCTGATCATGCCATCTTTCTGCTCAGTAGTCCAATGGCTCCTTTTCACCTCTAAGAGCAGATATAAAATCCTCTGTTTGCCATGTAAAGCCCTTTGTAACCTCCCTCCCCCACCCACCCACCTTTCTAGACTTCACACTGTTGAACCCAGTGACTCTGGCCTCTTTGTTGCTCCTTGAAAAAGACCCCCCCATCCCTCAAGAGCAGCCATGTCACTGTCCCCCGTGCCTGGAATGCCCCCATACCCCCTCATCTTCATTTCCTGGCTTCCCTGGCTTCCTTCAAGTTCCAGCCAAGATCCCACCCTCTACAAACTGCCTTTCTTCATCCCCTTAATCCTAGCTCCTTCCCTCTGTTAATCATCTTATTCAGTCTACATACAGCTTGTTTTGACATAGTTGCCTGCGTATTGTCTCCCCCATTAGACTGTTAGCTCTTTGGAAGCAGAAACTGTCTTTTGCCTTTCTTTGTATTTTCCCCAGTCCTTAGTATAGCGCACACAGCAGACAAGAGATATTTATTGATCAACTAAAAGAGGCCCTCCCTCACCTGCCACTTTATTTAAATAATTAGGCTATCTGGACTAAGCTCCCTCCTATTCCCTAATCTGCATGTCACACACACTCTCATCTTCTGCTTCATTGTTCCAGTCTCTGAGGCAGAAGTGACCCTTATCCTTGCCAAGGCCAACTCTTCTACATGCCCTATTTATCCAATTCAATTAGAATAAATTAGTCACCTGCTATGTACCCGACACTGAGCTGGTCTGTCCTCCAGGTCATATTCTTTCTTCTTTCTCTGTTTTACTCTTCTCTCCTTTTTAATTTTTCCCTATCTATAAACTCCTTTCCTTTGCTACTTTCAAACAGGCTCAAGGCTCCCCAACATTAAAAAAAAGATAAGTAAAAAAGCCTTTTCTTTGACCCTTCTGTTTCCTTATATTATCAGTCTATACCTCTTCCCCATTTTACCCTTTCAGCCAAATCTATTCTTCTGTGATCTTTTGTCCTAGAAAAAAGCCACCCTGCTCTTGTGGTCTCCACTCATTTCTCAGCCTCTTGCAAGATATCTTCTCACCCACTACTCCACAGAAATCGCTTCCTTCAAGATTACTGATAATCTTATCGCCTCGTCTTGGTCCTCACCCTTCTTGTCTTCTCCTTGTCTGTCAACAGTGACAGTCATCTCTCCACTTGGCATTCTCTCTTCCCTTGACTTCTGTTATTCTTCTACCTCTCTGGATCCTTCTTCAAATTTCCATTACTGAGTCAGCATCTATTCTCTGCCCCCTAATCGGTGGTGTTCTCCCAAGCTCTGGACTCAATCACCTTCTCTTCTCTCTCTATACCCCTCTCATGGTAATCACAGAAACCCTCAATGGCTTATTATCGCCTGAAAATAGATGACTTCCGAATCCACATATCCAAACCTAGTCACACTCCTGAATCCTAGTTCCATCCAAACTGCCAACTAGACATCTTTAACTGGCTATCTCTTATCCTCTTTAGGGGTTGTTATTTGTCCTTCATTCTCAAAGAGGACCATGACATCAGGAAGGTGATGCCATGACTTGCAAGTGAATGTAAGTGAAGAAGGACTATGCAAAGTTACCAGCCTTGCTTTCTCCTCCAGAGCTATCTGGGTCCAGCAGCCAGATATAGATCAGGATGACTAGAGATGCCCCCCTTTAGGGGTTGAGGGATGTAGGAAAAAAATCAATTTGGAATTGCTTTAGAATGTCCTAAAGTTATTTTCTAATACTTGATGATATAAGAAAACTGTGGTGGATGGTGCAGAGGGTGGAGGTCTCAGTGGAGAAGAGGAGAGGGACATCTTAGTAACAGCAGCCCAAGAGTCCACCATGATAAGGGTTCAGTATCCATAGATTCAACATGACCTCTCCCATAAACATTGACAAAGTGATTTTACCTTCTCAGAGCACCTTCACATCTAGAGCCAACTACAGCCATGGTCTTCTCTGCAAATCTATTTTTTCCATTTTGAGCATGTTACAAAGAACACTCACCTGGGAGCCAATAGATCTAGGTTAAAATGCCACTCTGGGCCTCAGCTTCTAATCTGTAAAATGAGAGGGCTGGCTAAGCTGACCTCTGTCACCCCAACCCATCTAAAGAAGAATCGCTCATCTTCCTCCCTGACCTACCCCTCCCCCAGGCTTCCCCATTTCTGCAGATAGAAATATCATGGTTTCAGTCACTCACATTCACAACTTCAAGCTCACAGAGGAGGATGGGACCACAGAGGCCATTCAGTCCAGTGGGTGCCTGCACAAGAATCTTCCCTATGATGTGCCCAAGTGGTCACTCAGCCTTTACTTGAAGCCCTCCATTGAGGAACCCACCACTTGCCAATGCAGCTGATTCTACTTTTCAACAGTTCTAGTGGTTAGGACATTTCTTATCACATGAGATATCTTTGGACTTGCAGCTGCTCCCCCAAGCCCCAAGGACTGCCCTTAGAATCACCCCTCCCCATTGCAACCCCGCAAACAAATAACAATAACCATCATAAGACAAGCCATCTTCTCAGCATCTCCTCCAGCCTGTCTTCATGTGGCATGAACTCAGGGCCCTTGGTCAGCCTGGTTGCCCTCCTCTCAATAGTTATCAAGAACTTCCAAGAGAGGAGTTTCCCTGAACAGAGCTCAAGACTCCAGACGAAGGCAGCTAGGTGGTGCCATAGTGGATAAAGTACTAGCCCTAGCATCAGGAGCACCTGAGTTCAAATTCCACCTCAGATACTTACTAGCTGTAAGTATCTGGGCAAGTCATTTAACCCTAATTGCTTCAAAAAAAACTCCAAAGGGGATCTGAACAGCACAGAAATCTAGACAGCAGGAGGCCATCCCCTCCTCATTCTTGGAAACTCTGCTTATGCCCAAGATCTCCTTGCATTGTTTGGAAGGCACCATTGCCCCTGCTGACTCATACAGGGGTTGTATTGTTAGTCTTTTACAAGCCTCAGACTTCTTTCTCACTAACTGCTGTTGAGCTAGGACCCCCCCCCTTCTTATACTTATGCAGTTCATTTTCAGCCTAAATTGATGTCAATAATCAACAAACATTTAAGTGCCAGTCACTAAGTGCTGAGGATGCAAAGAGAGAGTCCCTGCCCTCAAGGGGCTTACAATCAAATGCAATCTAGCTGCAAGACTTTACACACATATTAAATGTCATCTTATTACGGCCAACTCAATTTTCTACCTTTTGCTTTTAGATCCCTAGTCTGGCGCCCACTGTGTAAGTTATCCCTCCTGACTTTTGTGTTATTCAAAAGAGTGTGACACATGCCACTTACGCCTTTACCCACAGCCACAAGCAGCACAGTGGACGGGAGATAGTGTGGACAGCAGAATCCTGGCTCAGCCATACTCACTGGCCAGGTGACCCTGGGCAAGTCCCTTAGCCTCAGACTCAATTTCCTCATCTGTAAAATAGATAATAATATCACCTACCTATCCCCACAGGGTGGTTGTGAGGATCATTTCTAACCCCCATCAACCAGTTTTCCTCCATATTAATGAGAATCAGGTCCTGAATAAGGTTTCCCCTTGTAGGCATGAAGGATATTAATTTCATCCTTCCAGAAAGTGGAGGAACCAATAAATTATTACTCATTTACCCCCTTATCAGCCTTAGTTTCTTCACCTATCATATAAGGAGGCAACCTAGATGATCTTCCAAATCTAATAATCTAGGGTTGTAGAATTCAAAGCTGAAAAAGAGCTTAGAAGAAATAATATTTGTAAAAAACCTGGAAACCTTTTAAATACTATGGAATTGCTAGCTAGTAGTAGTAGTGGTGGTGATGGTGGTAGTAGTAGTAGGAGGAGTAGGAGTAGTCTGCATTCCCATTTTACAGATTGAGGACACTGAGGCCTAAAGAAAGGAAGTGCCTTGCCCAAGGTCTATAGAGACCACCTCAGCCATGAGGAGTAGAATTCTGCCTCTGTTCTATGACTTCATTGTAAATCTATCAACTAGAGCATAAACTTCTGAAAAGTTGACGCCAAAGTTTATTCATTGCCCTCAGACCTTGCAAGGGGTGGAAACAGCATAAGTCCTTGCAGATTGAATGGATGAATAGACTGGCACAACCCGAGCTCTGGAGAGGGATAGAAGGGTCAAGAGTTGAAGGAGGAGCTGCCCCCAAGGACAGTTCAATTCAATTCAGTTCAGCACATTTGAATTGTCCATTATGAATGGGCTGGGCGCTGTGGCTGCAAAAGCCAAAAAAGTAAATAATTCCTGATCAGAGAGACTTATGCAGAAGGACGATGGGGATGGGACAGAGGTTGTCTATTCCAGGGGTAGGGAACAATGTGAGTAAAGACAGTGAGGAGAGAGAAGGAAACAGTCAAATTTGCTAGGAGTGCAGAACATATGAAAGGGGACAGTGTGAGATAAGGTTATACCTCATGTTACAGCCAAGAGCCTAGAAGGGGGGACAAGCTTCCCCTGCCTCACCATCTAACCTGAGTATGAGCAGAGTAGAGGCGATTCCTTCTCAGACACTGATAGGACAGGATGGCCTCTGATTTCTCAGGTTACAACTCAAATATGATGACCTTTGGTTCTTCTAATGGCCCAGGCTGGGCTCTTCATAGACCAGTAGGCTGACAGCTTCTGAAATTCTCAACTCTCCCCAGAATCAAGGGGATGCCCTGATTACCAACCTTGGGCATTCAGGGAGAGCCTCAGATGACCAGAGCCAGAAGGCAAAAACCCCTGGCACCAGCCCAGGGGTAGAAAGAAGACCCAAACACAAGGGCTTTCGACTGGAAATAAAAATGGATCCATTGTCTTCATGGGTAGAACCGAACAAGAGAGGGGGAGTGTGTGTGTGTGTGTGTGTGTGTGTGTGTGTGTGTGTGTGTGTGTACAAGAAAGACACAGAGTCAGAGACAGAAGAAAGTAAGACATAGTGATATAGTACTACAAAATGAATGAGCAACAGGAAGGGGGAAAACAAGGAGAGCAGGATATGAGGAAAGGGTTGCCCCATCCACCCATGGTGTTTTATTATCATGTACCACCCAGCCTCCTGTGGTCCCCAGAGACCACAAAGTTCAGGAAAACATGTGGCTCCCCAGGGGGTAGGAGAGAGAAGAGGCTTAGCTGGTTCCCATTACAAAGCTGTTAGGAGAAGAAGAATCATACCCCGCCTCCCTTCTCTCTTCTCTCTCTCTCTCTCTCTCTCTCTCTCTCTCTCTCTCTCTCTCTCTCTCTTTCTCTCTCAATCTCTCTCTCTTCCCTCCGCCCCCCAATTTATTATTGGCAAAGAGAGAAAACAAATAGACAGGTCACCCCTCCCCTACCAACTACAAAAACATCTTCCCACTAATAGAAGAGAACAGGTTTCAGTTCTCCCCACACCCACATCCCCCTGCCAAGAATTTCAGGAAACTCAGGAATTAGAACAACCAAGGAGACTGAGGCCAAGTGATAAAATAAAATAAACTCTCTAATCCATTCCTGCTTGTCACCTGACCAGACCTAGTCACACAGGTCTGGGGAGCTCTGGATTTGGGATCGGAGGACCTAGGATTAAATCCCAGCTCTGCCATTTATCCCCTCTATGACCTTGGATAGGTAACTTCCCCTGGGGCTCAGTATCCTTTTCTACAAAATAAGGGGGTTAGACTGGATCACATCTGAAGTCCTTTCCCACCCTAAAATCCTGTGATTGTCAGGAATATGAGAGCAGGGAAAGAAGATTCCCTTGCTCAGAAAACTACCTTTGCCCCGAGTTCAGTGATGCCAGAAACCCACTATTGAGCATTCCTTTGACACTGGTGTTCAGACATGTCTGACTCTTTGTGACCCTGTGGGTCATAGCACACCAGGCTCTTCTATCCTCCACTATCTCCCAAAGCCTGTCCAGCCCCACAATTGGAAAGCATCGATTCTGTGGTGTTCAGCTCTCACAGCCATATGTGGCTACTGGACAAAAACATCATTTAGACCTTTTTCAACAAGGTGATGTCTCTCCTTTTTTGTACTCTGTCCAGATTTGCCATAGCTTTCCTTCCATGGAGCAAGAGTCTTAGTTTTGAGAGCAAGCATCTTAATTTCATAGTTGCAGGCACCATTGACAGTGATCTTTGAGCCCAAGAATATAAAATCTCACCCTGCCCCCATTTCTTCTCCCTCTATTTGCCAGGAAGCGATGGGACCAGTTGTCAAGGTCTTGGTTTTTTCAATGTTAAGCTTCAAGCCAGCTTTTATACTCTCTTCAGCCCACATTAAGGGGCTTCTTAATTTCTCTTCATCTTCTGCCATCAGAATGCTATTGTCTACATATCTGACATTGTTCATGTTTCTCTCATGATAACCTTAATTCCAATTTTGGATTCATCCATTCTGGCATTTCCTAGGATATGTTTTGCATAAGGTAACAATATATAGCCTTGTCATATTTCTTTCCCAATCTTAAACCGATCAGTTTTTCTGTTTGGTTCTAACTGTTGCTTTTGGCCTGCATATGAACAGTTCTTCAGGAGGCAAGTAAGATGATCTGGTCCTCCCATCTCTTTGAGGACTTGCCACATTTTGGTGTGATCCACACAGTTGGTACAAATGTGAGTCCCTGAGGTGAGATCTAAAAAACAAAAAAGGATTGTGGGTACACCTGATATGTGAGGATCTCCCCCCCTGCTCCCACCTGGAACATTACAACAGCCTCCTAAGTGGGAGCTTGTGTGTATCTGAATAAGTGTGTGTGTGTGCACATACGTGTGTATGTGCAAGAAATAGAGTCAGAGACAGAAAGAAGAAAGCAAGATATAGCCCCACACTCCCAAGCTCCCCCTTTCTCTCTCTCTCTCTCTCTCTCTCTCTCTCTCTCTCTCTCTCTCTCTCTCTCTTTTCATTCCAATCCATCCTCCACATTGCTGCCAAAACAACTGTCCTTAAATGCAATTGACCATGTAATTTGCCAAAGAAAACCTCAAACAAGGTCACAAAGAATTGGACACGAGGGGCGGCTAGGTGGCACAGTGAGTAAAGCGTCAGCCCTGGAGTCAGAAAGACCTGAGTTCGGATCCTGCCTCAGACACTTAATGCACACACAAACAAAAAAACCTAGCTGTGTGACCTTGGGCAAGTTACTTAACCCCAATTGCCCTCCAAAAAAAGAAAAAGGAAAAAGAAAAAAAAAGAATTGGACACGACTGAACAACAGCAACAACTTTATTTCCAGAGTCATTGGACATTCCTCCCCCTCCCAAATTGTTCAGTACAGCCCAACTGACCTATGTATTCTTCACAAGGGACATTTCATCTACCACCTCCATATCTTTGCACTGGCCATCCCACATGCCTTGAATGCATTCCCTCCTTAGCTCTAAGTCATAGAATTCCTCTCTCCTTCAAATACCATATTCCATAAAAAGCCTTTCCTGATTCCAACAACTGCTAGTGCTCTCTCTGCAACTACCTTGAATTTAACTTCTTTGCATATATTTATTTGCATTACAGCAGCAGACACTGAGAATGGAAAGGTTCAGAAACCTTTCCGGGTTCACACAGAGCTGGCATTCAAAGCCAGGTCTCCTGTCTTCAAACACAGTACTCTTACCTCCGTATCACTTAGACTGGAAGTGAGGGACATTGGGTTCAAGCACAGACTCTGCCAAAGTGAGCAATGTGTTTCCTGCAGCCACCTGCTCCCTCTGGGCCTCAGTTTTTGCACCTGTAAAAGGGGTGCACTAGTTGGACTAACCTGTCCCTAAGGTCCCTTCAGGTCTGACACTCTTTTCTCTGGCCTCTTGCCTCAGTGGCATCCCTGACTACTTTCTCTCCCTCAGTCGCCTATATGACTAGCACCGAAGTCCAGTTTATTCTGCCTCCTCTCTTTTCCTGTGGCTACCACACCAGTTCAGGCCTTCACCAGCTCTCCCCTGGATCCCTCCTAACTGGTATCTCAGCTTCTGTCCTCCCCTAGCCATTCTCCTCTACACAGTCACTGAAATAATCTTCCTAAAGCATGGGCCCAACCCATCATTCCCCAGCTCAGGATCACTAGTCACTCCCTACCTGCTTCAACTCCCCCTGGTATCTAAGGCCTTCTGGTTCTAACACACCTTTGGCCTTGGTTTTCCTCTCCTATTCTGTGCTCCAGTCACACCAACCCATTAGCTGTACTTCTACGCAGCTTCCCCTTGGGTGCTTGGAAGGCTCTCCCTGTCGGCCACTAACCTAGACCTCTATCTTCCTATCATCAAGGCCCAGAGGTGACTTCCTCCACCAAGCTGTCCCTGATTGCCATGCCCCCATTGTCAGAACTCTCTCCCCCCTCAAAATCTTCTATTTACTTATCTGTGTCCATGTTGCACTGGTCAGCAAAATATAGGTCTTTCCTGTTTTGTCCTTCTGTCCCTTACACAGAGCATTATTACACACAATGGGCACTTAAGTGTTCACACATCTTATTCTATATTCTTTATCCAAAGTCCCCTCCCACCTCCACTGGGCTCTGACATTCCATGTTCTGAGGGTTCTTCCAAGACTCACAGTCTCCCATTCTGTGATCTGTCTCAGTGTGGTCCAGTAGAAAGAGCAGAGGACTCAGAGTCAGAGGTTCTGGGCTCAAAATCTGCTGCCTTTGTGACTCCAGAAAAGCCACTAAAAGTCTCGGTTTCCTCACATTTAAAATGAAAGGGGTGGATGAAAGAGCCTCTACGGTCCCCAAATCTTTGATCTCAAGATCGGTTCCTCAGATCTTTTCCTGAAAACAGCTGAGGGAAGATAGAAGATGCTGTGAAGGCACTGGATCCTGGGCCAGGAAAGCATGAGGAAGGTCTGGCTCCCCATTCCCCAGGAGTCTCCACACCTTCATCATCATCTGTGTGTTTCTGTCTCTGCTCTTCCTCCCTCCCAGAGCTGTTAGAATTCCACATCTAAGGGAATTTCTTTCCTACAATCAGGGGCTAGATGCCTTTTGTCAAGGACCTTCTAAAGTTTTGTCTGGGAGCTGAAATGATGTCAAGAATTGAATTGGAGGGGCGGCTAGGTGGCGCAGTGAGTAGAGCATCAGCCCTGGAGTCAGAAGGACCTGAGTTCAGATCCGGCCTCAGACACTTAACGCACACACAAACAAAAACCTAGCCATGTGACCTTGGGCGAGTCGCTTAACCCCAATTGCCCTCCAAAAAAGCAAAAAAAAAAAAAAAAAAGAATTGAGCTGGAAGGGATCTCAGTGGCCAGAGTCCAACCAAGACACAAAACAAATGCGAAGAATAACATTCTCTTTTTTTACTCTTCTTTTTGAAGGCGGGGAAGCAAGGCATTTGGGGATAAGTGACTTGCACAAGGTCACACAGCTAGTAAGTGTCAAGTGTCTGAGGCTGGATTTGAGCTCAGGTCTTCCCAACTAGTCCAAATAACAGTCATTCAAACGCTTGAAGACAACTATCAAGCTCCCCTCCACCCCCCAGTCTTATCTTCTCCACCCAATTCCATCAGTATATTCTCATATGATATGGATTTAAGGCCCCTCACCAGCACTGGCTGCCCTGCTCTGCACACTTATCCAGGCTTTTAAAAGCATGGCACCCAAATCAGAACAAGGGTAGGGTATAGATCATTCTGTGTTACTGAATCATTGACCCCCTAGAAAGGCTTTCTCACAACTCTGGTTCCCCTCGTGGGGTAGAGCAGAATGAGGGAAGGATCATAGTCAGGCACTGCCCTTCAGCACTCTGAAACACGGACTTCTTGTGGGTAAAAGAGAATCCTTGCACTGTTCCCCTCCTAGATCTTTTTCAGAAGATGGTCTGAACTTGGCCCCACATGAGATTGAGGAGCATAATGAAGATGCTAGATCACAGAGTCAAGAGTCTGGGGCTAGTATGAGAGGAAGACACATTTCACACCTGAGTGCACTGGCAAGATCATCCACTACTGGGTTATCCGGGATGCTCTCTCCACACTCTAGACTCTTCTGTTCATTTGTAAATTTGATGAACCACTGAGCGCAGGACCTGGGCATCCAACTAGCCTAGGAAAAACTAGCCGTAGGAAAGTCAATTCCCCTCTCAAGCCTCAGTTTACCCTCCTCTGCAAAAGCAGGTGGATTGGACTAAATATTCTCTAAGGCCCCATCCTGCTCTAGCATCTGGGTTTGACATGCCACGGTCCTTTCCAGTTCTTACATTTCCCTGTTCCAAGTTTTCTTTCTGTTAGAACATTCCAAGTTCTAAGGTTCTTTCCAACTCTTGTCTTCTCTAGGCTGTGGTCTATGGATCATTCTAGCTCTAACATTCCATAATGTAGGATCTGTTCCATTCTATGTTCTATCCAAGGTTTCCTGATACAATTTTTAAAAATTGACAACTGCATTTCAATATAACTGGTTTCCTTTGTAATCCCATTTGTTTTATTTTATGCATTTAAAAATGTTCTTCTACGAAGGGGCTCATTGACTTGAGCAGATTTCCAAAGGGGAAAAGATTAAGAAGCCCCATTGTACACTAAAGGGGTCCTCCATATTTGATGGTCTGTGTTCTAATGGCCCTCCTGGCTGGTATAGTCTATATTCTAAGGCCATTTTCAGCTCCATATAAAGTAGTTACTTTCCAAGTCGAATTGAAGGAGCCCCAGGTACTTGGGCCTGCTCTTACAGGGATTACACACAATCTGAGTATGTGTACTTCCTGCCCTCCTCCTCTCCCCCCTCCCCCCTCCCCTCTCTCCTCTCCCTCCCCCACCCCAACAAGTTTCAGTCAGTTGCTCAAAGCTCAAAGCTTGCCAAGAGTTCCAGGATCCTTTGGGGAAAACCCAATTTCCGGGATTCACTCTACCTGTTCCCACTTCTGAGTCCTTGGGTTCACTTGTCTCTTTGTTATCCAACTGCCACCCTTATGGTTTGGCTTTTAAAAAAATACAGTCTTTCCTTTTCCTTTTACAAACTTGAGTATATTTAGAAAGAAGCAGAAAGGCCAGGCTTCTAGGCCTTCACTGAGCGTGACTAAAATGACACTCTTACTAAATTTACAACTGTTTGCACAGCTATTGCCAATCCATAAAGAGGCAGGAAGGAGAAGGAGAGGGAAAGGGGCGAGGGGGAGTAGCCTGAGCTGAGCCCATGTTAGGGAGCGCACTTGGGGCCAGGCCAAGTCCCAAAGTGGCCATAAAACACACCCTAGGCTTTGTGGCTCTAAAACAACCCTAGCCCCACCTGTGGGCCCATTCCCATCAGCGTCACTTGTCTTTCCTCATCTGTCCTTCTCAACCTGCCTCTCCCATCTCATGTGAGCCCAGCCTAGGCTGCCCCCTCCCAAGGCAGGTGAATTCTCACCAGAGAGAGCTCAGAGTGTCAGGAGGGGGGATGTTCCTGGGAGCCTGACTCACTCTGTCTCACCTGGGCAGGGAATGATTGAATCAGCTATAGGGGCTAGAGGAAACACATCTATCTGCTCCTCCTTCATACAAAGCCTCTTGTCACACAAGACAATACACAAGGCTCTCCCTTTCCGGGAAGCCAGGCAGCCTCCTCACCCTCCCCACAGTCCCTCTCTCCTCCACTGTCCTGGCCACAGTCTTCCAAAGATAGCTCACATTTTTGTTTAAACTTCAGTTTCTAGGAAACATCGACGCAATTCAGTTCCTTAAAAATACAACCAACAGATCTGAACCTTCTGACACCCACCCAGGATGGGGAAGTGAGGGGCCTGAGGCCAAGTTCAGAACTAGTCTCCATTTTTATCATTGGCTATACAGGCACGGACAAGCCACTCAACCTTGTACAACCTCAATTTCTCTGCCTGTAGTAACAAAAGTAATCATACTCTCTGTATTTCTCTTGAGAGGCAATATGGTATTCTGGGTCAGTCTTGGAATGGGAAGATCTAAGTTCAAGTGTTACCTCTGACACATAGACTAGTGGTGTGAACCCAGGGCCTCAGGAAAGTCTCTAAAAGCACAATTTACAAAGGAATTGTCATCTGTATCAGAGGAGGGATTTTCCACACAGGGAATACTCCCCAGTAGGCATCCCTACTAGGAGTCTAGGAGGAAAAAAGAATGTAGCTATGGCCCCATTCAACAAATATCTGTTGAACAACAACTATAGCTTATAAGACATGCTAATAATAATGCTAGCTAGCATTTATATAAAGCTTTATGGTTTGCAGAGAGCTTTGCAAATATCTCTCAATTTATCCTTACCATAACCCTGGGACGCAGGTTCTATTATCATTCCATTTTATAGATGAGGAAACAAACAGAGAGTTGAATCTCCTCTTCAAGATTTACACAATGCTTTACACAGTAGCCATTGCTGTGTTTGGGGCCAGAGTTCAAATCCCAGCTCTGGCTGCTTACTGATGGTGGTAAACCATCACAGGTCTCTGGACTTGCTTTCATCATCTGTACAATGGGAGGGCCAGACCAAATGATCTTTCTTCCCTTTCTAGATTGTAAGTGTGGCCACTTCTGCTTTAGAAGCAAAGACAAACAAGGATAGCTTAAATGAGATGTCCAGGGTCACAGAGCAGCTGGCAGGGGGTGCAGACAGCTGCTGCTTTGAAGTCTGGGCTCCAAATCGGGGACTGCTCTAGTATACTCCAAAGAAGCAAGAGAAAGCTAAAGCTGGAATAGACCAGGTAGTCTAGGGGGCCCCCCACCCTGTGGGCCAAGGACCCCTAGATTATAATGACTCACATAAATAAGCAAACACGTCTCCCTCAGGCCAATTCATATCAGACACGTATGTGTAAGGAGCCTTTGAACATGCCCAGATCACCTAACACGGAGGCACTCTGCATCCCCTACCAGCCAGTGGGGCTAGCCTCCTCCAATTAGCAGGGTAACCCAGAATAGGCTGCATCTTTCAAACTAACCAGATTGGGTCAGTCTTTTTTATCCTGGTTGCACACTCTTTTCTGCTGTGTCCAGAGAATGAAGGTCACAGGCTCACCCACAACACTGATACCATGAGCTAAAGTAGTAAGAGGGGGAGGACTTCCTTCCCCTGCTCTCTCTTTCATCAGGGCTCCACGAAATGGCCATAGGCCTGTTTGTTTCTGTTCTTTGTTTATCCTTCTCAGTTTCAGACACCAGCCATGTTCTCCCCAAGACCCAGACTCCAGCCATGGTGACCTTGGAGCCAGGACTCCAGGTGGGTTGGTTACAAGCCAGTCAGCCCAGCAGGGAAGCCCTGAAAAGCCAGGGTGCCTGGCCCAGAGCCCAGTCTGGGTTTGGGATTTGGAACTGGGATTTTGATATACAGGAACAGAGCCAAGCTATGAAGCTACTCTGCAAGAAAGAGGACAATTTAAAGCCCATGTGTTAGGGAGTATATTTGTATATTTATGATTATACTTTTTGAAGTAAATATGTCTTTGTACAAGCTAATTCAGTTATAAGTGGTTAAATGGAACTGGGTGCAGGGGGTACCCTGGAGGGGTGCTGGAGCCAAAGGCAAAGAACCTAGAATCTGCTAGAGCTTCCAAATCCCCTTTAAGGAGCTCAGACAACCCTGGGGGAGAGTGAAATGTAACCCAGCTGGCCTGGAGGTAGTGAGGGTCAGGGCAGCAGCATTACCCATGATTCCTATTTGTCATCATTATCTAGGTATGCTTGTGTTTTAAGAAATAAACATTCATTTAAAAGTTGAATTCATAGTCATTTTGGACGTTATTTTCTCAGTGAACTTGGGAGCCAGTAAGACTGAAATAAAAGTCCTGTCTGTGACACATAAAGACTGTGATCCTGGACAGACCTCTCCATTTCTCACTATTACAGGTATCTCACAGAGATGAGAGTGCAGAGAAGATGCCTGGCTGCTTGGCTAGAGGGGATTTCCTTATATAATAAAACCACAGGTCTGGCGCCGTCCCTAGCCTGGCCTTTCTCAGTCAATGGAGATTAACAATACAACTCTCATCTGGATGTGCATCAAGTGTTTTTAAGCTAAAAAAGCCTCCTCATTTTGTGAATGAGGAAGGGAAGTCCCAGAGAAGGGTGATGACTTCATAGGACATCAGAGGAGAATGAGCTAAAGGACATAGAATTTGGAACTTGAATGTGGAGCAGAAATTCAACAGGCAGAGTTAAAGGGGTTGGGGAAGGGTAATATTTCCAGGAATAAGATACAGAGAAAGGAAAGAAGGAAGGAAGAAAGGGAGGGAGGGAGGGAGGAAGGAAGGAAGGAAGAGAAAGAAAGAAAGAAAGAAAGAAAGAAAGAAAGAAAGAAAGAAAGAAGGAAAGAAAGAAAGAAAGAAAGAAAGAAAGAAAGAAAGAAAGAGGAAGAAAGAAAAAGAAAGAAAGAAAGAAGGGAGGGAGGGAGGGAAAGAGGGAAGGAAGAAAGGAAGGAAGGAAGGAAGGAAGGAAGGAAGGAAGGAAGGAAGGAAGGAAGGAAGGAAGGAAGGAAGGAAGGAAGGAGCAGTCCTACCCTGGAGGAGCTCATGTTCTGATGTGTGAGACAACATATATACAGATATACAATATACACAAAGGGGCAATTGGAGCACCACAGTGCACAAAACACTGGGCGTAGAGTCAGGAGGTCCTGAGTTCAAATCCAGCTTCAGACATATCCTAGCTGTGTGGCCCTGAGCAAGTCATTTAACCCTCATTTACCTCGGTTTCCCCATCTGTAAAAGGGGGCTTGTAACAGCATCTGCCTCACAGGGTTCTTGTGAAGATCAAAGGAGATAAGGATTGTAAAATGCTTAGCCCAGTGCCCAGCACATAGTAGGCACTTTTGAAATGTGAGCTACATTTATTAAGCACCTACTAAGTGCCAGGCACTTCAAGGAACTCATGGTGGGGGGGAGGGGGCGGGGGAGTACATGCAGACAACCTGCTGACTGCTATGTACAGGTGAAATGAAGATGCCTCAGGGTTCCTGTGGCTTTGGAAAGGCTTCTTTTTTTTTTGCTTCTTTTTTTGAGCAGGGGAAGGCAGGGCAATTGGGGTTGACTTTCCTAAGGTCACACAGCTAGTAAGTGTTAAGTGTTTGAGGCCAGATTTGAACTGGGGTCCTCCTAACTCCAGGGCCAGTGCTCTATTCACTGTGCCGCCTAGCCACCCCTTGGGAAAGTTTTCTTGCAGCCAGGAAAGCAAAGAAAGTCTCACATGTGGAAGGGAGGGCACTCCAGGTATGGGAGGAAGCCCATGCCCAACCAGAGCCGGAGGCCTGAAGGCAGAGTCTGGGGAACAACGGAGCCAATTTGGAATGTATGATGGGGACCAATGCACAGCAAGCCTGGAGAGGTGGGTAGGAGTGAGGTGACCCAGTGTAGGAATCTGCATTTTATCCTACATTGAGGCGTTAGGGGAGCCCTGAAAGTGATATGGGAAGGCCAGGCTCTCAGAAGGCCACTCAGACAGCTGGACTTAGCAAAGGAGAGCCTGGGACAGGGTGCCCAATGAGGAAGCTCCTCCAATAATCCAGGCCAAAACTGCTGAGATCTTAAACTTGGCTGGTGGCCTAGGAATGGAAATGTGGGTCAAACAGCATCTAAACATGTACAAAGCTGTGTACAGGGTAAATGGGAGATAATCTCAGAGGGAAGACATTAGCACCAGGATGCCTGTCTTTGGCATGGATCCACCATGGAGAGAACAGAAGCTGAAAAGTCACTTGATGGAAAATCCAAGATTGGACAAGACCATGACCTCCATAGAATACTGGAGATGGAAAAGATCTTGGAAACCGTCTTTTTAACACCTTCATTTTTAGATGGAGAACCAAGGTCAGAGGGGTGAAGTCATAGTGGTAAACCAAGGACTGAAATACACACCTCCTGACCTCTGGTCCAAGGCCCTTTACATGCCATCCTGCTCCAATCTGTTCTCTCTCCACACGTAGAAGTACACGCAGGGGGCTGTTCTTGTCTTTGCTGGGGTGTAAGCACATAGGCCAGAAACTTTCACCACCATAAACATAACAAGGGCTCTTAATTTCCACCAATGGGGAGGAAACTATGGGCTATGTACCAGAACGACCCAGGGACCTCCAGAGAGGGGCCCATGCTTCCCTATAAATGACAAATAGACATGTGTCACTTTAGCCTACCCTGATCAGGCCCTCCTCCTCTCTGCTCCTGGCTGGTCTCACTGCCTCAAATCCATTAACTCTCTTGTCCCTCCTTCCCACTCCTGGCAGAATTTTCCTTAGTCATCCTAATACATAACCTGTGTTTATGTGACACCTCCACTCAAGACCCTTGGGTCACCGATCAAATCAAGTTTCAGTCCCCAATACTGGGGGGGAAGGCCCCACAATCTGCCTCGGCTCCAACTTCTCCCTCAAGTCTTAACTCATCCCATTCCTGGCTTTGATGAAATCCAGTCCCGCTGGATTTACCCCTTCTCACCCCGCTTTCCCTTGATTTATATCACTACTTCCTCCTAAAAATTTCCTTTCACTGATTTTGTATTGATTTTCTATATACTCACACCCCAACATGTCATTTAGTCCCAACAGAAGGTAAGCTCCCTAAAGGCAAGGCTGTTTTGTCCTTGTTTCCCCAGCAGCTAGGGCCTGGCACCTTATAATTGCTTGTTGATCTAATGATTAATTGACTGTCTCTTTTTTCACACTGCCTCCCACCCCCAGGCTTAGAATTGGCTCCTCTCCCAGGGCCTTCCCTTAAATCACAGGCCACACAGCATCCTCTTCCTCCTCCAAGAGGCCCAGGGGTCTTTGCTTGGCCATCCTCTGCTCCATCACATTCTACCTTGCCCCAAGCTTCTTATTTCTGGACACTGGGGAGTAACGTTAGAAGATTATGGACCATAAGCTTCCTAAAGCCCAACAGGAACTGTCATTTTTCAACTGTTTGTCTCATGTATGTCTACCACAGGACCTCGAAAGAAACAGGTGCTTCACAAGTCTTTGATGAACTGAAATACAGGACAGCATGGCCCATGCCTCCCGTTTCCCTGAGAAATAAGCATTCTTGTGAGAAGCCTCTCCGACCTCTAAATTTGTAAAATAGGAAGGTTTGCCCAACCTTGCCTTGGTGGACTAAGGCAATCGTGAGACGGTGTCTAACTTCCTCAGGGAGGTCACATTATGCCTATCATAGACGGATTTTATCAGCTCCTTCCTTGATGGTGTTATCACACAAATTGAGAAAGAACACACATTTCTTACAATCAGAGACTCCGAGAGTTGGAAGGGCCCCCGAGGTCATCTAATCCAACCAGAACTGAACAGAAATCTTCTCTCCAAAGGCCCTGGTCATCCAGAAGCTGACCACAAAGGTATGTGGTCATCTGGATTCTACTTGGAGATCTTGTTACTTGGACATGGTGGGGGCAACAGGAGTTGACCCTGAATCAGGAAACCTGGGGTGGAATCCCTGCTGTCCCTCAGTACCTACCCAGAGTACTGTGGGCACCTCCTTGGGCCTTAGTTGCCTCATCAGGAAGATGGAGACAATAACTCTTGCACTACTATCTTTGTTCACAGGATTGCAGTGGGGAAGGGGCTCTGTAAACCTTAAAACATATCAGGAAATGGCCAGAGTTATTTTCACATCACTTCTGATAGTTAGATTACCTTCCTTCCCTCAACTTTAATCTTTCAAGACTTAAAACCTTAAAAAATATTTAAAAAAAGAAACTAAGTCCTCCCCATTGATCCCCAAATTCCTCCATATCTTGTCTAAAATGTGTATTTCTTCCAACAACACTGAGCAATGTTAACTTCACACAGCAGGTCCTTGATCAGAGTTGGTGAATTCCCCAATCTCCAGTGCTGCATAATTCTGGTCTCCTTTGCCCAATGTATGATCCTGCTAACTACACACAGGAGAAAAACCAGAAAGGAGTCAGAGAGATCCCACAGCCCCAGCTTCGTTATTTTACCAATTAGGACAAAGAGGGTAAGTGACTTTCCCAACATCACTACAGGCCCCAAGTAGCTGAACTGGGACTCAAACCCATGTTCTGTCCACTCCAATGTTTCCTGCCTGGTCCTTCAAGAATTGGCCAGAATCCTTCAGGTAGCATCCAACAGGGGCAGAGGACAATAGTTCTAGATCTTCTTTCATTCCCAATGCCAGACTTCTGTTAGATCATGTAGCCTGTCAACCACCAGGCAGCATTGTTGATTCATACTAAGCTTTCAGGTCTACTGAGACCCCAAGAACTTCATCCAGCCAGCTCTCCCTAAACCTATACTTACGTAGATGATTTCTTTTTTTTGCTCAGAAGTGTAAGACTTTACACTAATCCCCCATGTCCCCTTAGAGTGAACATAGCCCATACAGGCTTTGTCCATCTGCCAAAGCCTGTCCTTAACTAATGAGGCTAACGCCCTTCAATATGGAGATAACTTCAGAAGTGGGGGAGACTGCAAACTCCAGAAGCAGTCCTATCTTTCTGTTATATAGCTAGTGCTTCTGAATCACCTTTTTTCATCACTCAGGCCTTAGGGCTCAAGAAGTGCTCCACATATTTTGAAAGACACACCCTGGATGTGAGACTGACAAGATCCTACCTAGGATGGGAAGAGGACAAGTCTTCCCTCAGGCATCATGAGGGTTAGTTAGGCAACTGATGGTGCTCTTGATAGTCTACTGAACCTGAGTTCAAATCCACCTTCAGACACTTACTAGCTGTGTTACCCTGGGAAAAAAAAAAAAAAACCTTTGTTTGTCTCAGTTTCCCCAACTGTAAAATAGGGATGATGACAGCACTCAAGGGACAGCAAAGATGCACAGTAGAGTACTGGACCTGGAGTCAAGAAGACTAATCTTCCTGAGTTCAAATCCAGCCTCAGACATTTACTAGCTGTGTGACCCATAACCTTGTGTGTCTCAGTTTCCTTATCTGTATAATGAGCTGGAGAAGGAAATGGCAAACCAGTCCAGTATCTTTGCCAAGAAAACCCCACATAAGTCAGAAACAATTGAAAAACAACCAAAATTCAAGCTAATCTCTGCTCCCATATATTACACATCCCAAGCAGAGTTACGTCACCATAACTTTCTCCATGGGATCTTTACCTCATACTTAGCTCACAAAATTGTTATGAGGATTGAGTGAGACAATATTTGTAAAAGCACTTCGCACAGTGCCATATAAATGATTCCTCCCTCCCTCCTTCCCATGTGTACTCTGGGGCAAGAACCCATGAGGTGGGAAGGTTAGGAATCAATCCTCAGCATTCTTGGTTCACTTCCTGTTTTCTATCTGCTAACCTCGTTAAGTTTGGGGAGGGGGGTAAAGAGGAAGAGTAAGTGGCAGGTGACTGGGACTCCCAGAGAGTCTGAGACCTCACCCAGTACTGGTAAGAAGCCACATTGCAAAGAGAGCAAGGCTCCCCATACTCATCACACTTCCTAACTGTGGGACTTCACCAGGTTTCTGTTCTGAACCCTCTGGTCTCTTTACTCTGTCTCTAAATGAAGCAACTCCATCAGTTCCCACAGGTTCATTATCGTGCAGATGACTCCTAAATCTATAAAAATAGCCCCAGCATCTCCCCTGAAGCTTCATCTGCATCACTGATCACCTATTGTTTCAAATTGTATTTCTCAGAGACATCTCAAACTCAGCATGCTCGAAATAGAATTCACTCTATTCTCCACCCTTACCCCTGAAACCTCTCCCTTCTTCCTAAAATATTCCTTGGTTCCCCCAAGCTGCCCAGTTTCCTAAATTCAGGGTTATCCTGGACTGGTCACTCTCTCACACCCCATATAAACAATTAGTTACCAATTCTTGTCATTTCCACCTCCCCAAAACCAGTCACTGCTGAAAGCCAAAATACTTGATTTAAGACTCAGATAACTCTGGGTGGTCAGCTCTAAAACATGATTCCTTTGATGATTGCGGCTTTTGCTTTGAAGTCTGCTCTCGATTGTATCCTTTTATGATAGTGGCTGCATTAGGAGGTACCTGACCAAAGACTTTACCCTAAGATTTTAGTCACCTGGATGGCAAACCCTTATTTGATTAGGGACATTTTGTTACATCCAAGATATGACAGACTATCTAAAAACCTCCTGTTCTAAGAGTGATAAGAACACTTGTGCTACAAATCCCTTTGTCTCATTGCTCTATAAAAACCTTGTCCTAAGAATCAATAAACGGAGTTCTTCCTTGAACTACCCACATGGCTTGGTTCATTCTTATTCAAATCTCCAATCATACTTAGTCCTGGACACTGAGCAGTTCATGGAAAGTCACATTTGACCCCTTCTTTCCACTCACACAGCCATCCTGCTGAGGAGACCCCCACCTCTCACCTAGAGTATTACAATGGCTTCCTAACTGGTCACCTGATCAATTCAAGACACATCGCTACCAAAGTGGTTTTTCTTAAACACAGATCTGATTTTGTCACTCCACTGGACGACTGATGTGGAAAATTGATTTCTCTCACCATCTTCTCCATCCTTCTAGTCCATGATCCTGAGATGGGAAGCAGACACCACTCTCAGGAGCTAAGAATGAGCATGGCCAGGCTTTCTCCAAGCCACACAGCAGGACCTGGGAAGACAATTTGGATTTGCTGGCAATTCCAGATGGCTACTGGGGGATTCTTCCATACAAAATCATTAGGTCTAGTTCCTTTTTTATTTTATTCTACATTGTCTATAAACTATGTGATCACAGCATGCTATCCCTGAATCTATAGATGGAATGGACAGTGAATTGAGAGAGGGGATCCCCAATAGGATAGACAAAATATTTCATATTTTGTACTTTGGCGATATTCCATTTAGTCCCCTGGGTTCATATCAGACCTGAGCAAAAGTTAATCTAAGTTATTTAGCACAAATGTAGACCCCGTCACATTTTGGGATTGGGAGGTAGTATCTAGGTATTGGATGGTTGAGTGTCTTCAGGAACACAGAAGTTTCTTAGGAAAGCAGTCCCTAAGCCCATGCTAGACAAGGTTCGGTTGTTGACTCAACTAAAGTGTCACTTGGTGGGCAAATCAGATATTGCTCTCAGCTACTCAAATGCCTGTGTTGGATAATTAATACTGTGACATGCTGTCTTTCTGAAGGATTAAAGATGCCAGAATTGGAGCCACACAACCCAAGGGCCCCAAGTGGGGGACCAATGTCACAAATAGGAAGTTTGTCCTTACATCAAACCTAAATCTATCTCTCTGCAATTTCCCCCCATTCATCCTCTTTTTACTCTCTGAGTAAAAAGTCTAATTGCTCTTTCAAATGAGAGCCTTCCAAATACTTAAAGACAGTTATTATATCACTCTCAAATCTTTGTTTCTCTAATCTCCCTTTCGGTGGTCCTCACACGAAATGAACTAGAGTATCTTCCCTGTCCTGGTGCCCTCCCTTCCTCTAAAAGCTCTCAACTTATCAGCAAATGCCATTCCAGATCTATTGTGTGCAACACTGAACACAATACTTGATGTGTGCTCTTTACTAAGACCTCTCAGTGCTAGACCCAAGATCAAATTGGCTTCTCTTAAACCTGAGAGCACCACCCTCCTGGCACAGCTGAAGTGCCCAGGTTCAAGGTACTGGGGATAGGAGGGGTGGGCTTCATTGCTCAAAACAAAGCCCAGGAGCCTACACCAATGTGTCTACTTTTGCTAATTATCCAAAGGCCAATAAAAGCTGGAAGAAAAGGTGTGTGACAAAGAGACAGAAGGCCCATTCCCTGTCCCGCATAAACCTGGGGCACATTGTACCACATATACATCCATTTAGTCATGTTTGACCCTGCATGACCCCGTGGGCCATAGCATGCCAACACTGTCCATGGGGTTTTCTTGGCAAAGACACAGGAGTGGTCTGCCATTTCCTTCTCCAGTGAATTAAGGCAAACAGAAGCTAAGTGGCTTGCCCAGGGTCACACAGCTAATGTCTGAGGCCAGATCTGAGATTGGGAAGATGAGTCTTCCTGACTTCAGGTCCATGCTCTATCCACTGTGCCACCTACCACAAATAAACACCCCCTAAAGGAGAAAAATAGATATGTCCAGGGATCCCAGGTGATGCACGCAGACACAGGGAATATCTATGCCCAGGGGGCAGTGTGGACTCCAGTGCTGCTGTAGGACTGCATCCTCTCATGAAGATGCTCTCCTGAACCTGCTCCTCTGGGAGCCTTGAGCATAGGGCTTGGCACAGAGGAGGTAATAAGTTCTGATTGTCAGGAGCAGTCATGTTGAGCCAAGGTTGTCCCTATGTCCCTCTGCTGCCCCCTACTGGGCATCGATGGAGAATCCTCAGCTGAGGTCCTGCCATTTTCCAACAGGAGGAAGAACTCTTCCATTTCTCTTTGAATAAAGTCAGTGGCGAAGCTCAAGTTCTTTAAAAATATCTAGAAAACCCTCCCAACAATTCAAAACTCTCTGGAATGCAGATGACTTAGAGTTTTCAGTTATTTATTCTTAGAAATTCCTCTGACCCAAGCCCTCTTTCTGATTTAGGGTTAAAAGATTCTTCTGACTCCCTGCTGATTCCTTATGGGGATCCTATGCCCCTCAACACATGGGGGTGAGGGGTGCTAGCTCTGCCCAAGAAAGACCAGAGAGGTAAATGGTTCTGAGGGACTGTCATGACCTCTCAAATCTTCTAGAACAGTCATGCAAATGAGACAAGAACAAAGAGGCTAGAGTGCCCCTCCTTAGTCAAGGGATCCTATAGATCCCTTAGTCCAATCTCCTTACACGGGTTCCAAATTCCAAATTGATATGCAAATGTAAGCACCCACCACAAACCCTGCAGGCTTGGAGCTGAGGCACACTTTTTAGTTACCATTTCATACTTATGGGTTAGAACTTTTCTCAGTCTCATCCTACTTTCCATGACCCCATTTGGGGTTTTCTTGGCAAATATATTGGAGTGGTTTGCCATTTCCTTCTCCAGCTCATTTTATAGATGGAGAAACAGAGGAAAATTGGATTAAGTAATTTGCCCAGGGTCACACAGCTAGTGTCTAAAGCCAGATTTGAACTCAAGAAGATGAGTCTTCCTGACTCTCAACTAGGTACTCTATCCACTAGTGTACCACCTAGTGGCCCAAAGCATTTGCTGAAGATCTCTATAAAATGAGTATCTTAAGGGCATCTAGCCCCCAGGCCTATTGTGAGGATCAAATGAGAATATTGCTTTGCAAACCTTAAGAGTGCTATATAAAGGCTGGTTTAGTAGTGGTAGTAGTAGGCTGAATTAATGGGAGCATAGTGTCCAGAACTCTCAACTGATGGAGAGGAATTATTAAAGAAGGGACAGAGGATCAGGAAGACCCTCTCAGAGGGGAAGTAGCTCCAGCATAGGTGCATTTGTGGGACCAGGAAAAGTTTCCCAGGGCTAGGGCAGAGGAGAGAATTAAGGGGCTCAGAAATTATGGAGCCTGGGCGGGGCCAGGCAAGCCAGTCTGGACGTCCTCCAGAAAGCCCCAGAGAAGCACATCACCATAATGGTAGCTGGCATTTATACTGAACTCTTAGGCAGGCAGCACTTTACAGGCATTATCTCATTTGATCTGGTAACATCAATGTTCTGGATCCTAGCTCACAGCTGCTGCCCAAATAAACCATCACAGGAGAGAGATCAGGAAACTGCAGTTTGTTAATGAGACACACCATCAGAAGGAAATGGACACATACTTTTCACAATTCTGCAGAGGATGTGAATAGTGTTTGGTTCTGAGTGGTTCTGGTAACTTCTTGGTAGGACCCAGAAAAAGGAACTTAAGAGAAATTAAAGAAAAAAAGAAAGAAAGAAAAGATGTGCTCTTGTTTTTATACCTGACCCCTCAAAAGAAAAGTTATCAGTGAGTCAATCCATTGATTTGGAAGCCCCCACCTACCCCGGGTTTATCTGGAGGACACTGGGGGAGGATTTCTCTGAACTAGTCAGATCCTTGGGTTTTCTTTTGTAGTCTTAAAGGGATTTAGTAGGTGCAAATATGTGTGTTCCATCCTTTCAGTGGTACCCGACTCCCCCTGCCCCCATTTGGGGATTTGTTGGCAAAAACACTAAAGTGGTTTTGATGGGGATGGGATCTGAACCCCTAAAAGTAAAACCATGTCTTTGCAATCTGGACCCCAAAAAGGAAAAGGCCCATGACTTTCCCATGTAGCTCAGGTCCCCAGCCTTCTTGCACTTTTACTTCTCTATATATTTGGGCCCTGCCAACTTGCTTGTCAGATTTTGTGTCTTCTACCTACAGCTGGTAGCCAACAGTGGGCACCAGCCAATGTTCCCCCATTGTCCCCTAGATGCAGCCTGTGCTCCCTTCCAGTCAATGTCTTCTTGGGGACCCCCTCAAGACAGGGTTAGCTCTATGCCCTTTGCCAGCAGGAAGCGATTTCAGAAGCTGAGACCCTTCACTCTTATTCCAAAAGAATTTGGGTCAGATTTTTTGAGGGGAGAATAATGGGTTACTAATGATGGACCCCTAAAAAGCCCTAGACTTTCCCCTGGCCCAGGCCCTTGGCATTCACCTGGAGTACCCAGCCCTTCCCAGTTAATACTTTCATTGTGACCCTCATTGTCTGCCCATGGCTGCACCCTAGCCCACCACTCCTTAATTCCATCTAGATCCCTTCTCTGCTCCCAGACTACTTGGCCACTCCTAGATCATATCCAGATCTTCCCACAGTCTTCTATATAAAAAGCCTTTCTTGCCTCCATTAAAGGGTTCAGATTCCTTAAACGTCTGGACCACTTGCATTAGCGATATGAATGCTCAGATTCTTAAAATCTAGACAATAGCACAGATTCTTAAAATCTCACCCACCCCAACAAGTGTTTTAATAGACCTAGTCTCTGACTGAAAGAAGGCTTGGGTCAAATTCTTTGTGATGCAGGAGCCATGTCATTTATCTTTGAATTTGGGGGTTCCCAACACCCCTAGACCACAACAGTTTGCTATTTCCTTCTCCAGCTCATTTTACAGATGAGGAAACTGAAGCAAACAGGGCAGCTAGGGGGCACCATAGTGCATAGAATGCAGAGCCCAGAGTCAGGAAGACTCATCTTCTTGAGTTCAAATCTGGCCTCAGACACTTACTAGCTGTGTGACCCTGGACAAGTCTCAGGGTTTGCCTGTCTACCTCAGTTTCCTGTGTGTCGAATGAGCTGGAGAAGGAAATAGCAAATCCCTCCAGTATCTCTGCCACAAAAACCCCAAATGGGGTCACAGAGAGTCAGGCAGGACAAAATAACCACAACAAGTATCTATATCTCCTGTATCTCCAAATCTATGATTCTATTTTCCTGACTTCTAGTCCAACAGTCTTTCTATGAAGCTATACTGCTTTCTGTTTTTACATTTTATTTTGTTATTCGCAGTTCCAAAACAAATTCCCCTAATTAGTCATGTCTTTTTTAAAAATGGGGGCAGCTTGGTGACACAATGGATAAAGCACCAGTCTTAGGTTCAAGAAGTCCTCAGTTCAAATCCAGCCTCAGACACTTACTGGCTGTGTGACGCTGGGCAAGTCACTTCACCTTGCTTGCCTCAATTTTCTTATCTATAAAATGAGCTGGAGAAAGAAATGGCAAACCACTCCAGTATCTTTGCCAAGAAAACCTCAAATAGGGTCATGAAGTGTCAGACACGACTGAACAACAAAAAGAAAGAAAAGAAAATGTGCCTTAGTCTGTATTCAGGTCCATTAGGTCTCTGCTTGGAGGTGGGGAGCATGTTTCATCATAAGTCTTCTGGACCTGGGGAAGGTCTTTGTATTGATCAGTTACCAAGTCTTTCAAAGTTGTTTATCTTTACAATATTGATGTTATTGTGTAAATTATTCTCCTGGTTCTCCTTACTTCACTTTGCATCATTTGATATACATTTTCCCAGGTTTTTCTGAAACCATCCTATTTATCATTTCTTACAGCACAATGGCATTCCATTGTATTGAAAGGAAATCTCAGTTAGGGTTTCACCCTAAAGAATCAGACAAACTCAGGGAAATAAGACAAGTTTATTCTAGTACACAAGGCATACGCAACACGTCTAGTCAGATGACAATTTCAAACCAACCCGTTGCATTTTAAAGTCAACTTTTCCCAGTAAGAGCAGGAAAATTGTGATTGGTAGACATTTCCAAAAGAGGGATGGGCCGTGACATCTCAGCTCCTCCCCACTGCAGTATCATAGGGAAATGAGATTAAATATAAAGGGGGTGGGAGTAAAGTACATGTGACTATGTGCTGACCAGCAGCATTGAATACAAAGGACAAAGGGACGGGACCAAAGTACATGATGCCTCTCCCTAAAGACAAGTTGATTTATACCAGGAAGTCAAGCAAGACGGGAAACAAAGGGATCTCTCATAAGGAATTAGCACAAATTTCAATAATTGCATTGATACATCATAACTTGTTTGGTCATTTGCCAACCAATGGCCATTCTCCTTGCACAGTTTCTATTTCCTTGCCACCACAAAAAGAGCTGCTATAAAGATTTTTGCACATATGGGTCCTTTTCCTCTTTCTTTGACCTAGTACCTAAGTCAAAGGGTTTAATCAATTTGGGGGTATAGTTCCAAATTACTTTTCATAATGCTTGAAATAATTCACAGCTCCACCAACAGTGGATTGGTGCACCTGTTTTCCCATATCCCCTCCAGCATTTGTCATTTTCCTTTTTTTATCATCTTGGGCCATCTGATGGGTGTGAGCTGATTTAATTTGTACTTCCCTAATTATTATTGAGAGCAACTGCGATGGCACACTAAATACAGCATGGACCTGGAGTCAGGAAGACCCAAGTTCAAATCTATCCTCAGACATTTCCTAGCTGGGCAAGTCACTTAACCCTGATTGCCTTAGTTTCCCCACCTATAAAATGAGCCAGAGAAGGAAATGACGAGCCACTCCAGTATCCTTGCCAAGAAAACTGCAAATGGAGTCATGAAGACTTAGACATGATTGAAACAACTAAACAACAGCAAATTATTAGCTATGTACAGCATTTATTTTCATATTAGGGATTTAGAATATTTTTTCATGTCTATCATCAACTAATATCAAGTTAAGTTCTAATTTAATAAGTTTATTAAAGGGCAATAATTTTGATCCTTTGTCATGACAAGTACAAACATATACAACCTATGTCCTAAGACATTTCAGAGTTCATATCACGGTAGTGTAAATACTTATTACTTATCATTGTCAGTGCTAGATCAATGACTTATACATAGTGTCTTTTCGTTTTTGTTTTTTTCTTTTTCGAGAGGGAGAGGCAAGGCAATTGGGGTTAAGTGACTTGCCCAAGATCACACAGCTGGTTAAGTGTCAAATGTCTGAGATCGAATTTGAATTCAGGTCCTCCTGACTCCAGGGCCCGTGCTCTATTTGCTGCACCACCTCGCAGCCCCAATAGTGTCTTTTATATGAACTTACTGAGTAAAGACTGAAAAATATATGCAATGCCATTAGCTTATGCTGCTGTTTCTTTCGGATATTAGTATTTTGCAATCCTAATTTCTATAATAGCTTGATAGTGAACATAAGCTGCAGAGACATAGTAGTTAATCACAGTAAAACTAAATCCAAATTAACTGGGAATAATTCTTCAACAACAAAAGCTTTTACATTATTTTACAATAATCAAAAATGTTCTGTGAGGCTGAATCACATCGTATCTCATAACACATTTTATAAAAATTTCTTCAGAAACAACAATTTCAGGTAGGCAATGGTAAGGAAGATAATGGTCATGAGGGCTAAGGCAACACAGCTCTGCCACAAGCTTGGATTTCTTCCTCTAAAAACTGCCTATTCACATGCATTGGCTATAAATTGGAGGATGGCTCTTCTTCTTTTAAATTTGGTTCATATCCTTGTATATGTTCGAGTGAGATCTTTGTAAAGGGAAACTTGTTGCAAAGATCTTTCCCTCCCACCCCTATTTTCCTGCTTTTCTTCCAATTTTAGCTACATTGGTTTTGTGATGCAATGGATAGATTCCTGAGCCTGCAGTTAGGAAGTCCTGAGTTCAAATCTGACCTCAGACACTTACTAACTGTGTGACCCTGGGCAAGTCCCTTAACCTGGGTTTGCCTCAATTTCCTTATCTGTAAAAATGGGATAAGAATAGCACATACTTCCCAGGGGTGTTGTAAGGTTCAAGTAAGGTAATGATTGTAAGCCTTGGCACAATGAATGGCACATAGTCAGTATTTTACAGTTATCCCTTCCACATCACAACTTTATCTATCAAGGTTTCAATTATCATGGATTGGCATAAGAAATTAAATGGGAATTTTAGGGGAGTTTTGTGGAAGCCACAGACAACACACAAAGGTCAATAGATGATACAGGCAAAGCCTATGCACAAATACTTAACCCAAATTTTACAATAAGGTTCTGTAAATACCCCATAAAAGAAAAAGAAAAAAAAATCAGACTTCTTCTCTGGTACAAAGGGAGGGCCAATAAATTTTATGATAATTTTCCAGATCTAAAGGGCACCATACCCCTAACCCTCCATAATGTGGAAGGGACACCTACATAAGTATTAGCTATTATTATTATACAAAAACTTTTTAATTTTATATAATTAGAATTATCAATTTTACCTCCCAAAAACTTCTCTGCCTCTTGTTTGGTCATGAATTCCTCCCCTATCCATAGGTCCATTTCTTCCATGTTTCTCCTATTTGTTCATGATGTCAACTTCTATGTCTAAATCATGTAACCATTTTGAGTTTATTTTGGTATACTGAGATGTTAGTCTACACTAGTTTCCTGCCAAAAAATTTCCAGTTTTCCCAACAGTTTTTGCTGAATGCTAACTTCTTACCCCAATAGCTGGAATCTCTGGATTTATTGTATGCCTAATCTGTTCTACTGATCAGCTTCTCTGTTTCTTACCTAGTACCAAACTGTTTAGGGGCAGCTAGGTGGGCAGTGGATAGAACACTGGGCCTGGAATCAGGAAAACTCATCTCCCTGAGTTCAAATCTGGCCTCAGACACTTACTAGCTGTGTGACCCTGGGCAAGTCATCTTACCCTGTTTACCTAAGCTTCCTCATTTGTAAAATGAACTGAAAAAGGAAATAAATAAATAAATCACTCCAGTATCTTTGCCAAGAAAACCCCAAATGGAATCACTAGGCATCAAATAGGACTGAACTTCACCATCAGATTAGAGCTTTGTAATATAGTTTAAGATCTGATACTGCTAGGCCCCATACATTCCCCTCTTTTTATTTATTTATTCCCTTGATATTTTTGACCTTTTCTCCTCCAGAAGAACTGGGTTTTTTTCTAGCTCTATAAAGTAATTCTTTAGCAGTTTGATTGGTATGGTGCTGAATAAGTAAATTAATTTAAGTAGTATTGTCATTTTTTAAATATTGGCTCAGCCCACCCATGAGCAAGTATTATTTCTCCAATTATTTAGCTCTTTATTTGTGTGACAAATATTTTGTGACTGTTTTCATATAATTCCTGTGCATTTCTTAACAAGTAGACTCCCAAATATTTTACACTGTCCATAGTAATTTCAAATGAAATTTCTCTACCTTTTCTTGCTAGATTTTGTTGGTTAAATACAGAAATGTAGATGATTTGTGTGGATTCATTTTCTATTCTGCAAACTTTGCTGATGTTGTTCATTATTTCAATTAGTTTTTTGGTTGACTCTAGCTAAGCATTACGTCTGCAAAAAGGGATGGATTTGTTTCTTCTTTGCCTAGGATTATTCCTTCCATTTCTTTTTCTCTTCGTATTGCTATAGCTATTATTTTTAGCAAAAAAATATTGAATAGTAATGGTGATAATGAGGGAAAGACTTACAGAGCACAGTCCCATTAAAGATAATGCTTGGTTTTAGTTTAAATTTTTATCACTTTATTTTTTTTCTTCTTTTTTTCTATTTTTTTTTGGTCTTTATTAATTTTTTTGTTTACTTTTAGTTTACAAGATTCAATTCCACAATTCCCTTGCGTTTCAAATTTTCTCTCCCTCTTCTCCCCCCCCCCCTTCTTATCCTTTTAAAGAAAGCTCCACTTATTCCTATACTTTCTGCTGTTTTTAATAGGAATGGACATTGTATTTTATCAAAAGCTTTCCCTGAATTTATTGAAATAATATTATTTTTACTGGTTTTTCATTAATACAGTCCATTATGCTGTGTTTATCCATTGTTCTAATACTGAACCAGCCCTGTATTCCTGTAAAGAGAATGTGGTCACCTTAACTTGCTGAGTAAAGAAGTAATACACTAAGCATGCCAGAAGGGTTACAACGGTGTTTCTAGGCAGAAGAGGCTGTGCATAGGGGGCAAAACTCTTACCAAGTTCTTTGAGGAGCCAGAATTGAAATATGGCCCTAACTGCAAGGAGATAGGCAGTATGAGAAGAGGGGAAAGGACTAGATGATGAATAGAGAGAACAGGGTTTGCACTGGAAAATCAGGAGACTGCTACTGACTGTGTGACTTTGGGAGAGTCCCTTCCTCCCTCTCTCTCTCTGGAATTTATTCCCCATTTGAAAAATGAAGCTGATTATTTAGATGATATCATCTCTTAAGGTAGACAAAGTCAAGGGCCTTTCCAGTTCCAACATTGTCTATTCCAAGGTCTTTCCAGTTTCAGCACACCATTTTCCAAGGCTCCTTCTAGGTCTGATATTCCAATATTTCTCATTCCATGGTATCTCCCAGTTCTGCCATTCCAATCTCTGTCATCCATCTCTGGCATTTCCTGGTCTACAATCTTTACCCCTTACCTCCTCCACCACACACACACACACACACACACACACACACACACACACACACACCACCCCAAGCTTCAGAATCAACTAGAATAGCTCCTTTTCACCATAAGAGGCAAACATGAAGAGAAGAATGGGAGACATATTTACTGATTTGACTTCACCAGTCTCAGCCACAAGCCTTCCTATGCGAAGAAGACTTTTGGTTCTGGCACCACATAAAATACTAGTGAGGCAAGTCTTCCCTCTTGTGGCAGTATATGGGATATTCTTCTACTTTGTTCTCCATAGATCACACCACCAACCAGAAGATGGTCAAGTTCAAAGTTGTACCCACTCCTGGAAGAAAGAAATCACTAAGGATGGAAGGTCTGCTTCACAGACCTGACTACACAGACATAGAGCACTTGGAAGCTTGGGGCAGGGTGGGCGAGAGATTGCAGGGGTCTAGGTTTTTTTTCTTTGTTTGTGTGTGTTAAGTGTCTGAGGCTGGAACCGAACTCAGGTCCTTCTGACTCCAGGGCCAGTGCTCTACTCACTGCGCCACCTTGACGACCCTATTTACATATTTATATACATTTTATATAGATCTTTATTTCAACATAATTGGCTTCTTTTGTAATACTGTATGTTTGTTTTACACATTTAAAAACAGTATTCTGAGGAGCTCATAGACTTCACCAGACTGGCTGCCAAAGGGGCCTATGACATAAATGAAAAGGTTAAGAGCTCTTGACCCTTCACATATCAGATTGGCTAAGAGGACAGAAAAGGGAAATGCTACATGTTACAGGGGATGTGGATAATAGGAACATTAATGCATTGTTGGTGCAGTTGTAAGCAGGTCCAACCATTCTGGAGAGCAATTTAGGACCATGCCCAACAGACTATAAAACTGTGCCTGCTCTTTGACCCAACAATACCACTACCAGGTCTGTATCCCTAAGAGATCAAAGGAAGAAGGAAAGGAGATATACATACAAAAATATTTGCAGCAGCTTTTTTTGTGGTGGCAAAGAACTGGAAATTGAGGGGCTATATCTTTATTATGACAATATCAATTGAAAATGGCTGAACAAACTGTGGTATATGATTGTGGTATAAGAAATGATGAACAGGATGCTCTCAGAAAAAAACCTACAGACAATGACATGAACTCATGTAAAGCGAAGTAAACAGAACCAAGAGAACATTGTATACAGTAACAGCAACATTGTAACAATGATGATCAACTATGAAAGACTTGGCTACTCTGATCCAGACAATGAACCGAGACAATTCCAAAGGACCCATGAGCACAAATGCTTATCCACCCGTAGAAAGTGAAACGATGAACTCTGAATGCAGGTTGAAGCATACTTTTTTTTTAACTATATTTGTTTTTATTGTTTTATTTTATGTTTTCTTTTTGCCACATGGCTAATGTGGAAATAAGTCTAGCATGACTTCCATGTATAATTGAAATCAAATCGCTTGCCTTCTCAAGGAGGGAGGAAGGGCAAGAGAGAAGGAGAGAATTTGGAATTCAAAAAAATTTTAAGTGATTGTTGAAAAAAGTTTACACATAATTGGGAAATATCTGTTAAAATAAAAATAATTTCTCTTTTTTTAAGCAGTTCCTGATATGGTGAAAATATCATTGTATTAGAAGTATTCGTTACAGACTGATAATCAGGAAGACTCATTTTCCAGAGTTCAAATGTGGCCTCACACACTTAGTAGCTGTGTGACCCTGGACAAGTCATTTTGCCTTGTTTGCCTCAGTTCCTCATTTGCAAAATGAGCTGGAGAAAGAAATGACAAACTACTCCAATATCTTTGCCAAGAAAACCCCAAATGGAGTCACAAAGAGTAAGACACAACTGGAAAAGGACTGAACAAAAATTCCTCTGGTCTTTTAAAAAAAATACATACTACCTTCCTTACTAGAATCCTGTTTTATAAATGTCATGAGATTGGCTCTGGCCCACTCCTTCAGGGCCAGGCTTTCTACATCATCCCAGAGGGTTTTCTTTGCTGTTGGCTCAAGCCAAACCCTCCCTCAGCTATATCCCCTCCCCATTTTAAGGGTGGGGCAGTGACCAATACCCCAGGTCCATTAAACCACCTAACATCAAATGTTTGTTTTTTTTTAAATAAGAATTTTAAATAAGTGCTTTTTAGGAACTGATCGACCAATAAGTGACTCCAGAATGCCACCCAAAAGGCATTCAATTTACAGCCAGCGCTCCCAAGTTTAAATTCTGACTCTGTTAACTACCTGTGTGACCTTGGACAAATCCCCCCTGTCCTCAGTTTCTTACACTGTAAAATAATGATGCTTCCTAGGATCTCTTCTTGGTTGAAATCCTATGTCCATTCCTCTTCAATTGAAGGCTAGATAATAAGAAAATGGGACAAAAAGGGAAAAAGCTAAGTCACAGCAATAAAGAGGAACAAGCTGGGCCCTCTGGGGCATAAGCAGCTCTTTGTCTTCCAAAGAATGAAGGTGTGGGTCCAAAGATGTTTTCAGGTGTGAGATCATCCATGTAGGATCAGAGGAAGAAGAGCTGTGTGGAGATGGTTGGCAACTGTCAACCCAGATACCAAAGCAGCTATTTGTCAGCCTCACAATAACACAAGGGAGGTCCTGAAGCACACGACCTTCCAAGTCTGCTCAGACTATGACTAATACCTATTCCTGGTAACACATATGAGCAAAAATGATACTACCAGAAGGAACTGAGAAAGCATTGCGAAAGATTATGAGCAACACCTTAAGGGCACAGGACAGGTGATGATCACTGCCACCCATCAAAGACAAGGGATTTCAAACAGAAGGACAGATTTAAGAAATTAAAAGCTGCAGTTGAAAAGATGGTATCAGAAGAAAGGATTCTGGAATCCTAGACTAGAGGCATCAAGTACACAGGAACAGACCCAGATTAAAATCTAATTGGGAAAAGCTTAACAAAGTAAAAGGGTTTTTAAGCATCAGCTTACCTTTCTAAACTGATATCATATTACTCCAGTCAAACTGATCTATTTGACATTCCCTGTACATGAAATTCTATCTCCCAGTTCCATAGCTTTGCACAGACTATTCCCCCATGCCTGGAATGCTCCCACTTTACCTTTACCTCTTGAAACTCATAATTCATTTCAAGGCTCAGCTCAGCTATCACTTGCCTCAGCAGACCTTTTATGATTTAGTCCCCATGCCTCCCCACTCCCCTCCTCAAATCACTTTGTAGGTGATATAAGTGTGGATCCTGGAGTCAGGAAGACCTGACTTCAAATCTGGCCCCAGACACTCACTCACTAGCTGTGTCACTAAACCTCTATTTGCCTCAGTTTCCTCATTTGTAAAATGAGGATAATAATAGCACCAACCTCAAAGGATCAAAGGAGATGACTATGGTAAAGCAATTCCCTATATAGAAGGTACTATGTAAGTGTCAAATATCGTTATGTGCTTCTCTGAGAACATCCTGTGTCTCTGAAGCAGAACACAAGTTCTATGAAGAGAGGAACTGTCTCATTTTTGTCTTTGTCTCTCAAGCACCTCACATGGTGCTTGGCACTTATGCTCATCCTGGCTCTGTCATTGATAACTGAATGGCCTTGGGCACGTTACTCCCCCTCTCTGGGCCTGTTTCCTCATCTATCAACTTCGAAGGTTGAACTAGATGACACCAGAGGTCTCTTTCTAGCTCCAACTCGATACTCTTATGACTGACTAATTGAGATGGCATCTGGCTGGAGCCCTGAAGGATGCCAAAGATGCCAAGAGGCCGAGATGAGAATGAAGAACATTCCATGAATGGGAGGCAGGGCGTGCCAAGGCAGAGAGGAGAGAGACTGAGGGAGCAGAAAGGAGGCACGTTTTGCTGAAACAGAGAAGGTATGAAGGGGAAGTACGATGAAGTAAGTCTGGAAAGGTAGGCTGGAACAGGGTCAAGAAGGGCTTTAAATGACAAACAGAAGAGTTTTGATTTATCCCCTTTCAAGGCTAAATGCCTCAGAAGTGCCTCCTCTGCCTTTCCTCACTCTGCAGTCTGGCTTCTGACCTTATTGTTCAACCTCAACCTCTCTCTCCAAACCTACCAGTCACTTTTTAATCGCCAAGTCCAGCGATCTTTTCTTGAATTCTCGCCTTTCTTGACTTCTGGGTAGCCTTTGATCCTGCCCAGCACCTTCCTCTCCTTTCTCTTCTCCTCTCTCCTGAATCCCCTACCTCTCTGACCCCTCCCTTCTCAGTCTTTTTTTGTTGGATATTTTACTTTCCTCATGGCTTCAAATCATGAATATCCCCCAAGGTTTTGTCCTGGGCCCTCTTTTCTTCTCCTTCTAGATTTTGCTTAGTGATCTCATCAGCTCCCATGGATTCAGTGATCATCTCTGTGCAGACCATTCTCAGATCTATTTGCCAAACACTGACGGCTCTGCTGACTTCCAGTCTCTCACCTCCAACCACTTACTGAACACCATGAACTTCATATCTGGCCCTCCACATGGCCATAACTGAATTCATTATCTTTCCCCTCCAAAGCCTCCCTTCCTCCTAACTTCACTTTGACTGCCAAGGGCACTGCCACTCTCCCAGGCACCCAGGCTTCCAATCTAGGGGTCATCCTTGACTCCTCAGTTTCTCTTACCTTCCAAATCCAATCAGTTGTCAATTCCTATCAATGATTCTCCCTTTGTAACATCTCTCAGGTATACCCCCTTTCTCTCCTCTGTCACTGTACCCACCCTGGTGCAAGGCCTCATCACCTCACACCTGGAATATTTCAATAGCAGCTGGGAGGTCTGCCTGCCTCATCTGTCACCACTCCCATTCATCCTCCACTCAGCCATCAAAGGGATCATCCATAAGTCTAACCATGCCATCCATCTACTCAATAAATTCTAGTAGCTTTCAACCACCTCTAGGATCAAAATCTTCCATTCAGTTTTTAAAGACCTGATTAATTTGGCCCCTTCCTACCTTTCCAGTCTTCTCACACCCTCCTTCTCTCCACATACCCTGATATTCAGTGACATTGGCTTCTATGCCATTCTGGGACACTCCAAGCCAGTGCCTGGAATTCTCCCTCCTCCTCTCTGTTTCCTGGCTTCCCTGGCTTTCCTTTGGGTCAAGGTTAAAATCCCTCCTTCCTCAAGAAGACTTTCCCAGTCCCCCCTGATGCTACTGACTTCCCTCCATTGATTATTTCCAATTTATCCTGCATTCATCTTATTTGTACAAGATTGTTTTCATGTAATTTCCCTCATTAGATTGTAAACTCCTCAAGAGCAGGGACTGGTTTTTGGTTGATTTTTAAGGTTGTTACATTGTTGTTGTGTTTTTACTTTCCTCATGCCTCCAGCATTTAGCACAGTGCCTAGCACTGTGTAGGATCTCAATGAATGTTTCTTTTTGTTTTCTGTTCACTTATTTCAGTTGTGTTTGACTCTCCATGACCCCTTTTAGGGGGTCTTCTTGGCAAAGAAACAAAACTGGTTTTGTCATTTCTCCAGCTCATTTTACAGATGAGGAAACTGAGGCAAACAGAATAAAGTGACTTGCCTAGGGTCACACAGCTGAGAAGTGTCTGAGGACAGAGTTGAACTCAGGAAGATGAGTCTTCTTAACTCCAGGGTTGGTGTTCTATCCCCTGCAGTGCCACCTAGGTGTTCTAAGTGCTAGTTGACTTTATTTGAATTGGGAATTACTGAAGATTCATGAACAAGGGAAGTGACAAGGTCAGACTTGTGTCTTAGGAAGATTATGGGATATCCACTTTCAGGAGTCAAGATAGTGAAGTAAAAAGTAAGCTGCTCTCACCACCACCACCACCACCCCATTGATCTCTGAAAGACCATAAAATATCACCCCAGGAAAAACCCTGGAATAGCTGAGCCAGCAGAAAGATGGGGTGCAGCCACCTTGTAGCTCAGGAAGCTTGGGGGATTAATGGGAAAGGCCCCTCTCACTCTGGGGAAAGGGGAGCAGTACAGGACAGGAGGCATCACAGGAAACCAGCAGCAAGCCCACCAGGGTGAGCTCCTGAGCCCCAGGATGGTGGAGGAGGCAAATGTCAACACCAGGACCCCTGAGTGCCTCAGCACAAGCAGGGGAACCAGTAGACACCAGCTCAGAAAACCACCATCTGCACCAGTGTTGTCCAGCACAACTCCAAAAAGCACACCTCCAGGCTGGCAGACATCCTCCAGTAGCCAAACATATGAGTGCAAGGCTCAGGCAAACAGGAGTCCCCCAGAGGCCAGATTCCCCACACCTACCCCAAGAGTTCCAGTGTTGCTGACCACAGTTCAGCATCAGGTAAGATGCCAGACCCCTACAGCCTCCACTGCCAGCACCTGAGGCCCCAGCACACAAAACCAGTGACCTAGAAGCTTGGGTCAGTGCCCCCTGCACTCCAATAGCAGAGCTAAACTCTAAAAGCCAAACAAGGCAAACAATATGAGCAAAAAGCAGAAATGGATAATGACCACAGATTCTTATTATGGGGACAGGGAAGATAAAATCACAAATTCATAAGAGGACAACATTGTCAATATATCCACATTTGAAACATCAAAGGGGAATGTGAACTGGCATCAAGTCCAAAAGTCCTTCTTTGGAAGAGCTCAAGAAGGATTTTAAAAGTCAAATAAGAGAGATAGAAGAAAAATTGAGAAAAGAAATGAGAGGTATGCAAGAGTCAATAGCTTAGTAAAGGAAGGACAAAAATTGAACTGTAGAAAACAAGTCCTTAAAAAGTAGAAATGGCCAAATGGAAAGGAGGTACAAAAACTCAATGAAGAGGAGAATTCCTTAAAAAGTAAAATGGGTCAAATGGAGATACAAAATCTAATAGAAGAAAACAATTTGTTAAAAATTAGAATTGGGTTAATGAAGCTAATGACTCTATGAGATATCAAGAATCAGTCAAACATAAACAAAAGAATGAAAAAAAATAGAAGAAAACATAAAATACCTCACTGGTATAGTATACTGGAAAATAGATCCAGGAGAGACAATTTAAAAATTATTGGTCTACCTGAAAACCAGGAGGAAAAAAAGAGCTTGGACAGTATCTTTCAGTATATCATCAAAGAAAACTGCCCTAAAGTCCTAGAAGAGAAGGTAAAATAGTCATTGAAAGAATTCACCAATCACCTCCTGAAAGAGATCCCAAATTGAAAATGCCAAGAAATATTGTAGCCAAATTGCAAAATTACCAGGTCAAAGAGAAAATACTTCAAGCAGCCAGAAAGAAACCATTCAAATACCATGGAACCACAGTTAGTATTACACAGGACCTTGCAGCTTCTATATTAAAAGATCAGAAGGCATGGAATACAATATTCCATAAGGTAAAAGAGTTTGTATTACAACCAAGGATAAACTACCCAACAAAACTCAATATAATCTTTCAGGGGAGGAGATGGATATTCAACAAAATATGGGACTTCCAAACCTTCCTGATAAAAAGACCAGAGCTTAACAGAAAATCTGATGTTCAAATACAAGACTCAAGAAAAGCATAAAAAGGCAAACAGGAAAGAAAATAACAACAACATGTAATACAATAAGGGCAAACTATTTACATCCCTATCAGAGAAGATGACACTTGTAACTCTTGAGATCTGTATTGTTATTACACCATTAAAAAGGGTGTACATACACAGACAGAGGGTGTGGGAATAAGTTGACTTCTATGTGATGATTAGAAACAAAACCTAATTAAGTAGTGAAAAGGGAGAAGAAGAAAAAAGGAGGCAGACAAGGGTAAATTACAACACATGAAAAGGCATAAATACCTATTACAGGAAAGAAAGGAGAGAAACAAGCATTGTTTGGACCTTACTCTCATCAGATTTGGCTCAAAGAGAGAATAATACAGTCATTTAGGCACAGAAATTTAATTTATCCTATAGGAAGTAGGAGGGAAAAAGGAAAGAAAAGAGAGCAGAAGAAAAGGAAGGGGGCTGATAGAAGGGAGGACAGACTGAGGGAGGTGGTGGTCAAAAGCAAAATTCTAGTGAGGAGGGAAAGGGAAAAAGGAGAGAGAAAAGCATAAACAGGGAGGAAAATAGGATAGAGAGAAAGACACAGATAGTAATCATAACTGTTAATGGGATAAACTCTCCCATAAAAATGGAAGTGGATAGCAGAATGGATTAAGAACTACAATCCTACAATGTGTGATTTATAAGAAACACATTTGAAGCAGAGAGATATACATAGAGTAAAGGTGAAAGGCTGGAGCAGAATTATTATTAAGTAATTGAATAATTAATTAAGTTTTAATTAATTAAATATTATGCTTCAACTGAATTTTAAAAAGCAGGGGTAGCAATCCTGATTTCAGACAAAGCAAATGCAAAAATAGATCTAATTAAAAGAGATAAGGAAGGAAACTATTCTGCTAAAAGGTACCATAGACAATGAAGCAATATCATTACTAAACATATAATCTTAGAGGAGAAGTTAAGAGAGTTATTGGAAGAAATAGATAACAAAACTATACTAGTAACAGACCTCAACCTCCCCTTCTTAGAACTGGATAAGTCTAACCACAAAATAAGCAAGAAAGAAGTTAAGGAGTTGAACAGAATTTTAGAAAAGTTAGATCTGGTAGACATCTGGAGAAAACTGAATGGGGAGAAAGGAATATACCTTTTTCTTGGTGGTACATGGAACCTACATAAAAACTGACCTATTAGGGCATAAAAACCTCACAATCCAATGCAGAAAGGCAAAATATTAAATGTATCCTTTTTAGAACATAGCGCAATAAAAATTACATGTAATAAAGGGCCATGGAAAGATAGACTAAAAATTAATTGGAAACTAAATAATCTAATCCTAAAGAATGAATGGGTCAAACAACAAATCATATAAACAGTCAATAACTTCATCCAAGAAAATGACAATGAGACAACATACCAAACCTTTTAGAATGCAGTGAAAGAGGTTCTTGGGTAAAATTATATATCTTTAAATGCTTACATGAATAAAATAGAGAAAGAGGAGATCAATAAATTGAGTGTGGAACTAAAAAAGCTAGAAAAAAGAACAAATTTAAAATCCCCAATTAAATACCAAATTAGAAATTCTGAAAACTAAAGGAGATATTAATAAATTAAGAAAATTAAGAAATTAAGAAAACTATTGAACTAATAAATAATACTAAGCACTGGTTTTGTAAAAAAAAAAAAAAACAATAAAATAGGTAAACCTTTGGTTAATTTTATTTTTGAAAAAAGAAAACCAAATTGCCAGCATCAAAAATAATAAAAAGGGTGAATTCACCATCAATGAAGAGGAACTCAAAACAATAATTAGGAGTTATTTTGCCCAACTGTATGCCAATAAATTTGACAATCTTAGTGAAATGAATGAATATCTACAAAAATATAGATTGCCCAGATTAACTGAAGAAGAAATAAAATACTTAACCCCATTTCAGGAAAAGAAATTGAACAAGCCATCAATGAATAACCTAAGAAAAAATCTCCAGGACCAGATAGATTTACAAGTGAATTCTATCAAACATTTGAAAAACAACTAATTCCCATACTATATAAACCATTTGGGAAAATAGGCAAAGAAGGAGTCCTACCAAATTCTTTTTCTGATACAAATATGATGCTGATATCTAAAAAGGGAAAAGTCAAAACAAAGAAAAAAATTATAGACCTACAGAATATATTATAGACCTACAGAATATATTCCCTACAGAATGTAGATGCAAAAATTTTAAATAAAATATTAGCAAAGAGATTACAGCAACTTATCTTGAGTATAATACACTATGACCAAGTAGTATTTATACCAGGAATTCAGGGCTGGCTCAATATCAGGGAAAGTATCAGCATAATTGACCATATCAACAACAAAACTAACATATGATTATCTCTATAGACACAGAAAAAGCATTTGAAGAAATATAATACCCATTCCTACTAAAAACACTAGAAAGCATAGGAATAAATGAAGGCTTCCTTTTTTTTAATGAAAGCTTCCTTAAAGTAATAGGTAGCATCTATCTAAAACTATCAGCAAACATTATATGTAATAGGGATAAGCTAGAAGCATTTCCAATAAGATTAGGGGTGAAACAAGGAGGTCCATTATCACCACTGTTATTCAATATGGTTCAAGAAACGTTAGCTTTAGCAATAAGAGAAGGAAAAGAAATTTAAGAAAATAGAATAGGCAAAGAAGAAACAAAGCTATCACTCTTTGAAGATGATATGATGGTATACTTAGATAATCAAGTAAAATATTACTTGGAATAATAAACTTTAGTAAAGTTGCAGGATATAAAATAAACCCACATAAATCATCAGCATTTCTATATATAACTAACAAAGCCCAACAGCAAGAGATAGAAAGAGAAATTCCATTTAGAGTTACTGCAGACATTATAAAATATTTGGGAATCTACCTGCCAAAACAAACCCAATTACAAAATACTTTTCACACAAATAAAGGGAAAAAATAGTTGCTAATGGATAAGCTGAGCTAATATAATAAAAATTACAATTCTACTTAAATTAAATTATTTATTCAGTGCCATACCAATCAAACTGTCAAAAAATTATTTTGTAGAGCTAGAAAAAAAAATAATAACATTCATCAAGAAAAACAAAAGGTCCAGAATATCAAAGGAATTAATGAAAAGAAATGCAAAGGAAGGTGGCCTAGCTATACCAGATCTTAAATTATATTATAAAACAACAGTCATCAAAAAGACTTGGTACTGTCTAAGAAACATAACTGTGGATGAGTAGAATAGATGAGGTACACAAGACACAACAATGACTGTAGTAATCTACTATTTGATAAATCCAAAGACTCCAGCTTCTGGGATCAGAATTCACTATTTACAAAAACTGCTAGGAAAACTAAAATAGTATGGCAGAAACTAGGCATGGACCAACATCTCATACTCTCTACCAAGACAGAGTCAAAATGGGCACATGATTTAGATATAAAGACTGATACTATAAGCAGATTAGGAGAGCAAGGAATAGTTTACCTGTCAGATATATAAAGAAGGGAAAAATTTATGACCAAACAAGAGATAGAGAACATTATGAAATGCAAAATGGATGATTTTGAAAACGTTAAATTGAAAAGGTTTTGCACAAACAAAGCCAATACAACCAAGATTAGAAAGGAAGCAGAAAGCTGGGAAACAATTTTTACGATCAATTTCTTTGATAAAGGCATCATTTCTAAAATATATAGAGAACTGAATCAAATTTATAAGGATATAAGTCATTCCCCAATTGATAAGTGGTCAAAAGATATGAACAGGAAGTTTTGAGGTGAAGAAAGTAAAGCTATGGGGCGGCTAGGTGGTGCAATGAGTAAGGGCGCCGGCCTCGGAGTTGGGATGACCCAAGATCGAATCCGGCCTCAGAAAATGAGCACCCACACACAAATGATGACTAGCCGTGTAACCTTGAGCAAGTTACTTAACTCCAATTGCTTTAAAATAAATAAATAAATAAAAATTTTTAAAAAGTAAGTAAAGCTATAGATAGTCATATGAAAAAAACGCTCTAAATCACTACTGATTAGAGGAATGCAAATCAAAATGACTCTGAGGTACCACATCACACCTGTTAGATTGGCTAACACTACAGAACAGGAAAATGATCAATGCTGGAGAAGATGTGGGAAAATTAAACACTAAAGCATCGTTGGTGGAGCCGTGAACTGATCCAGCCCTATTAGAGAGCGATTTGGAACTAGGCCAAAGGGCTATAAAACTGTGTATGCCCTTTGACCCAGCAATACCCCTTCTAGGGCTCCATCCCAAAGAGATCATGAAAACGGGAAAAGGCCCCACGTGGACAAAAATATTTGTTGCGGCTCTTTTTGTGGTAGCAAAGAAGTGGAAATTGAGGGGATGCCCATCAGTTGGGGAATGGCTGAACAAGTTGTGCTGTATGACTGTAATGGAATACTACTGTGCTGTAAGAAATGATGAGTAGGCAAACTTCAGAAAAACCTAGAAAGACTCATATGAACTGATGCTGAGTGAAGTGAGCAGAACCAGGAGAACGCTGTACACAGTAACAGCCACAGTGTGTCATGACTGACCTTGATCTAAGACAGCTCCAAAAGCCTCATGATGGACAATGCTCTCCACATCCAGAGAAAGAACTTTGGGGTCTGGATACAGATGGAAGCAGACTATTGGCTCCCCTTTCCTTTTGTGGTTTTGTTTCATTTCTTCTTTCTCGTGGTTCTGAAAATATATTTAATATGAACGTATGAGTAGAGCCTATATCAGATTGCACACCGTCTTGGGGAGAGGGCAGGACATGGTAGGGGAGGAAAATCCAAAATCTTATGGAAGTGAACATTGAAAACTTAAAAATAATTAATTAATTGCTTTTTTAAAAGCAGTATTATGGTAGCTGTGTGGAAGAAGTTTAGGGTACCTCCCCTGCAGAATAGACTATGGGGGGGAGACCTGAAACAAAGAGGTATCATTTCAGGCTTTTGGTTATAGTTCAGGTGATAGGTGATGACCTGAGAGCCTGCACTAAGCACAGGAACTGTGAGAGTGGAGAAAAGGTGTCAGGATGGCAGAATCAACAAGACATAGAAACTAAAGGAATATAAGGGATGGGAAAGAGGGACAAATAGAGGGTTGGTCTGATGCTGCCTCTCTGGGCGACTGGCAACGGAACACGACAACAGGAAGGTCAAAAGCAGCAGATAGGGTATGGATGACCTTGTTAACTGAGAGGCTGAAATTTGGAAAGAAATAAAGACTGGAAGAACAGGGAAGGGTTGAGTGCCTGAAGGTTGTTGGTGAGGATGAAGAGCAGGTTTAGAAGGAGGGAGGCATGGGGAGAAATTGAAATATAGGAGGTTGTGATTCAAGAGAGGGAGTTCAGAGTTCTGATCATGAAGGAATTGTGGTTATGGGGGATGGTGAAATTACAATATATGCCTGAGTCGTGGAAGGTGAAAATCATGGGAGTTGAGGAAGCTGATGAACAGGAGACCAGGATGTTCATGGAGAAATCTACCTGAATGCTGAAGTGCCTACTATCAATCACTGTCTTTATTAAGGACCTACTATGTACCAGCAATTATCTAGGTGCTAGTAAATCCAAAGATAAAAATGAAACGTGTACAAGCATGGAATTTGGGATGGACAAGACAATTGTGAGTCAGGTATAGGTAATGCCCCAGCACAGATGAGAAGGCAGAAGAGAAAGAGTTGACATTTATAAGGAGTTTTCGTTTGCAAGGCATTTTAAAGACACCATCTTATTTGAGTCTGACTAGGAGATAGACCCTAAAGTTGGTGTTAACTCAATGGAGAAACTGAGGTCTTCTTGACTCCAGATACGGTACATAACCATTACACCGCCTCTTGGGAAATGACTGCAAAGATCTGGATGGAGTGATGTAGACATGTGGGAGATACCTTGCCTAGTGATAGAGGTAAATGGGGATAGGACATGTCTAGAAGTATCAGTGAGAAGACAGGAAGCTGCCTATCCTTCTTCTGGTCTGGAATGAGCAAAGGGGCACCCAGTACTGAAGAGGTCTGGAGAATCTTTGAAGAGAGCCAGCAAGGAGACAGAAGGAGCAGAGGAGGTTTCTAGGGGGCACCATGGGCAGGACAAAACGGAAGGAAGAACAGGACAGAGACTTGAATGGGCCTGGAACAAAGTAGGAGCTTGAAGAATGTTTACTGATTAACTGTGGGATAGGGTGGAGGTAGATGGATAAGAGTATGAGAAATGACACCTGGGAAGGGGGTCACGGGCATTCTAAATCATAGAGTCTGGGAGAAAAGTTGGACGCTTTCTAGCCACAGGACAGAGAACTAGGATCGCAGAGTTAAGGGGATCTCAGGAGCTGCCTAGGCCAACCCCTTCATTTGATAAATAATGATAAAGGTACAGAGGATTTGCCCAAGGTCACAGAGGCCGCTAGGTGGCGCTGCAGTGCATAAAGTGCTGGGCCTGGAGGCAGGAAGACTCATCTTCCTGAGTTCAAATTCAGCCTCAGAAACTTACTAGCTGTGTGACCTTGGGCAAGTCACTTAACTCTGCTTCAGTTTCCTCATCTGTCAAATGAGCTGGAGAAGGAAATGGCAAACCACTCCACCAAGAAAACCCCAAATGGGGTCACAAAGAGTCAAACTTGACTAAAAAATGATTGAACAACACAACAAAGGTAAAAAGTGGCCAGGTCCAATTTTAAGTAGCTACAGGTATATGTCTTCACATGTTCTAAGTTGTCACATGGAAAAGAGATTAGACTTGTTTGGCTTAGCCAGCTTGTGGATTGCTCTAAGGTTGTGGGGGTGGAGGTAGTACATAACAGCCCTTCTCCACTCCAGTTTCTACACCATCAAAAGATATCCAGTAAATACAGCCTTTTATCTTGACAAGCATCTGAAGTTTGCATGTGGATGTGGGCGCCAGAAGGGTTACAGCTTATGAGTTATTGTGAAGTGGGGCTGTCTAATGCATTCTCAACGTTTCTCATGGAAGAAATTGTTACGCTCAAAATGTTCCCTAAGATATTGTAAACCAGCTTGCCCCCCCTTCCCAAACCAGCTTGAGCCCCCTTCTCACCTGAGAAAAAGGCTTAAAACCTGGTTTGGCCAATCAGGAGAAAGACATTTTTGGCCCACTCTGAATTTAATCTACCATAATGCGTTGCACACTCCCTGAGTGAGCCCCAAATGCCCATTCCTGTGTCAGCAACTACAAGGCTGATCAGGGGTATTCTTCTGTTAATGACTGATAAGGACCTGGCACCTTGAGCTGGACGATATCTTGAATAATGGCATTTCTCTTATCTTGTTATTTTATGCACACTGTTCTGTTCTGTTATGACACTTGTATTTTATGCCTATGCTTATGGCTGATACATATGGAGACTATAATATTGGCTGACACAGGCATTGTGAGTCAGGAGGGGAGGGGGAATGCTCTGAGGATATGAGGTTTCCCTCAACTGCCCTTTCTTTGAGTTCATTTTGAATGAGTTCCCATGTAGAGACCCATACATGTCCCCTGCTTTGAGAAAAATAAACATGCCCATGGAGCCTAATTTTGTTTGGCTTTCTTAGAATGAGCTCTGTAAAGGTTGATGGTATCAATAGAATTAGAACAATTCAAAATACACATTATAGCAGTACTGATGGTCCCAGGTGGTTCTGGGTTCTCCTTACTAGGATTTGCCAAGCAAGGCTAGATAACTCCTTGTCCCCCAGGTTTCTCTGAGGTCACTCGATCCTATAAATTCCCCCAGATTTCCTAGACAATCCTCTCTGAATCATGCCCATCCTTCAAGGCCCAGGCAAGCCCCACCTCCCTCAGACTGCCTCCCCTGGGCAGCCCAGCCCTTAGCAATCAATTCCTGCCCTGATACCCCATAGCTTGGAGTATAATGGAAAAAGAGCTGGCCTTGGAATCAGGAGACCAGAGTCTACCCCCTAGCTCTGACACCTACCTCTGACTCATCAATAAACCAGCAAGCAATTTTTGCACATTTACTACACAAGAATTTAAATATCTACAAATACAAGAATGAAACAATCTCTGCTCTTAAGAAACCAGCATCCTAATGTAGAAGCAATACCTATACCTCTGATCCTCCATCTGTCAAATGAAGGGTAATAACAACTTACAATGTTGGGATAATGAGTTCTTACTTAGAGCATCCAAATGACATTTACCACATGTTATTCAGTCGTGTCTGACTCTCCATGACCCTATTTGGGGTTTTCTTGGCAGAGATATTAGAGTGGTTAGCCATTTCTTTCTCCAGCTCATTTTACAAATGAAGAAACTGGGGCAAACCAGGCTAAGTGACTTGCCCAGGGTCACACAACTAATAAGTGTCTGTTTGGATTTGAACTTAGGTCTTCCTGATTCCAGGGCCCAGGATTTGAACTTAGGTCTTCCTGATTCTAGCTGCCCTGACATTTACCAAGCACCTTTGGTTTTTAATGTATATATACAGTGGTGTACTGGAGAACCAACTGTTAGGTACTCGGGGTGAGCATTATACTTCAGAATTTAGTAGACACTAATAACCATAATCAGAGCTTGATTTATTGTTTTGTTGAATTGTCTGGACTTAGGTGATGGAGAAAATGGTCATGCTGTGGGTTAAACTAAAAATGCACAGTGCAAACATTTTTTTCAGCAAGCCAATGGCTAGAAGCTCACCAGCACACCATCGGGTATACGTCACCGACCCCACCCCCCAGCTGTCAGGCTCCTCCCTGGCCAAAGCCAGCTAAAAATCTACAGCTCTTAAGATTGCAGACTGGTCAGAAGAGGAGGGATCTTGGAGACCACTTAATCCCACCTCCTCATTTCACAGGGGTACAAGCATGTTAAAAGCCTTTTCAGTCTTTCTTTTTGGAGGGGGGAAGGCAAGGCAGTTGGGGTTAAGTGACTTGCCCAAGGTCACACAGCTAGTGAATGTTAAGTATCTGAGGCTGAACTTGAACTCAGGTCCTCCTGACTCCAGGACCTCTGTTCACTGCACCACCTAACTGCCCCCAGTTTTCCTAAAAAGACAAAGAAATACTATTTTTCCAGTCTAAAGCTTCTCAGACTTTTCCCTTTAGGAAAGTTGGAAGAACAAAAGCTGAGACCTTCCTCATCTGAAATTGAGTAAGGTCAATAATCAAACCTTGACCAGCCGGGATCACTGCCTTCCCACCAACCTGGAGAGACTGGCTCCATCATCCACCGGGGATATTGGCTTTTCTCTCAAAATTCAAATTTAAGATCTTGATCCCCAGAAGGGACTCTTAAGGGGCAGTCATTCAGAAAGAAACTGAATGGTGACCAGTCTGGAATGTTAACCCCAAGCTGTATTTTAACAAATCGTGATCTTTGCCTTGTTCAATATTCCTATGAATGTTACCTCTATTGTCTTGTGGACACTCATGTTGAAAGGCAGAGACTATACCAGTTTAGACAGCTCTATCCAAAATATAAATGTCTTAGATACATATTAAATAAAATTATTTTGCAGAGGGTGGCTAGGTGGTACAATGAGTAGAGCTCTGGCCCTGGAGTCAGAAGGACCTGAGTTTGGATCCGGCTTCAAACACTTAACACACACAAACAAAAAAACCTAGCCGTGTGACCTTGGGCAAGTTACTTAACCACTATTGCCCTCCAAAAAAAAAGCAAAAGAAAAAATTATTTTGGAGAGATTTAAGCCTAATCACAGAGCACATTATTAGTATTTATTGTTAGTATTAACTAGTACCAATTTCTTCCACACAGATGGGGAAACTGAGGCTGAAAGAGAAGGTTTAAGTTAGAAGCAGGCCTCCTGACCCCCAGTCTCGGGTTCTTCCTGCTGCCCTAGCATCTCACTGCTACATGCCTTCCCTTTCTCTGCCCCACGCTATCTGGCACAGAGCTCTGCACATTCGTTAAGCATTCAATAAATATTTGTTGATTCATTGTAAAGTTTCTACAAGGAAGGAACTACTTAGAAACGAGGAGGGCGAGGACATTTTTTTAAGTGTGTGTGACTCATTCCTTGTCTTTTCATCTGTAGGAAACAGGCCACATTCTTCTTTCCCCTCTTGCCCAGAGTTAATTCCAAGGAAGATCAATTTGGGGAACTTCCCCAATGCAGTCAGACCTTCTCTGGAAATCCCTCCAATTCCCTCAGGGTAGGTCCTCCCTTTCTTCCCCAACCTCGGAGACAGGCACAAGGCATAACACTGGGGAACAGCTGATATTTAACTTTGATAAAATGATATGATTATAAAATATTACCATCAGGGCATCTTCTGCCATTTCCTTCCTGCTTCCAGAAACACACTAGAAAGTCTGCGTGTCTCAACTAGTCCTACAGACAAAGGCTACTATCAATAGCTTTTGTCCCTTCAGTTTCTGCTTTCCAAAAGCCTCTCCCTCGGCCCCTGGGGCAGAGCTAGTTAACTCTCCTATCATTCCTTATAGATGTGGGGAGAAGTGAGCCTTTCCAACAGACTTGGAGAGACAGTAGAGGATAGAAGGGCCTGGCATGCCATGGTCCATGGTCACAAAGAGTAGGAAAATGACTGAGCAACTCAGCAACAAGAAGCAGCCAGCTCTCAAGTCAGATACTACTTCTCTGAGCTTCAGTTCCCTCATCTACAAAACGAACAAATCAGACAATCTGATGTGCAGGGCGTCTCCCAGCTCTGGTAACACCTGTCCGAAGGTCCGACTTTCAACATCCTAAGTTCTAAGGACATTCCAAGCTCTGAAAGTTTCCACTTCAAGGGCTCTTTCCAGCTCTGACATACTCTCTTGTGTTTCTAAAATGCCTCCAGTTCTAACCTCAAGGCCCTCATTTCCCTCCCAGCTCTATTCTTTCCCAATCTAATCTGCACCCTGGGGGCCTGGTTTCTCCATCTGCTTGGGAAGCCTTGGCTCATTTTTCCCCTTTTCCCCTAGATTCATCATCTAAGCAAAGAAACCCAGACTTTCCTGAAAAATCAGATTTCAATTAAATTAACCTTTATCAAACACTTTCAGTATCAATCAGCATTTTAATCATAAGAATTTATTGAGCACTTAATATATTTTGTGGGATATCATGTGTCACTCCTTACTGAGCTCATTCTAGGAAAGACAAAGAAGGTCAGGCTGCATGTGCATATTTGTTTCTCTCAGAGCTGGAGGATCATTCGTATGGAGATGTATGTGGGAGCTCATTGTAGAAATGGGTCCAAGGACAGATAGACAGAGGGCACCTTACATCTCACTTCTGCATCAATTTCCTCTCAACGCTCCTTCCCTCCCTTGCTCGGGATCCCTGTGTCAGCCAAAATTACAGTCTCCATGTTTTAACCATGATATGAGAAAGGGATGTCTTAATTGGATAGATTGTAAATACAATAAGATAGGAGAAGGTCAAGATGTCATTTGAAATTATAGATCCTGTCATCCGGGATCCAGCCAGGGCAGGAGCCACAACCTGAGGCTTTGACTGGGTCCTGTAGGGAGGAAGAGAAGGGATGAGCCTCCAGGTAGACCCCAGCCTCCTTTTCTTCTTTTTCTTTATGTACCAGAGCTGGGCTGAGACCCCAACCCTGGATCCCACAGCCTCCACAGTGTGTACACCAACTAATGTTGAAATAAAATCTTACAATTTGAATCCTGAAGTATTTTGGGATTACCAGAGAACATCTTGGACTCCTACTTTCCCAGTGGAGTTAAAAAGAACTATAAAGAAGGGAAGTGGAATGAAGTCTGCAACAATATTTCCCATCACCTTTGTAACATATTTGGCCATGTTAAAAGGGCACTGAGTTATTACTGAGTTATATTAGATTTCCCATTAAGATAACACAGGAGAGCCCATAAGTTACTACTCTTCACTAACATAACCGTCTATATTGGAATCTTATTCCTTAAAGAAAAACAAAGAGGTTCCTGATTTTAACCTCACAAATTGATAGATTTACATTCTTGTGTCAGAGTTAAAGCTACCATTGGACAAAAAAAATCTTCCTTTGTGGAATCTAAATTAATTTTTATGTATTGGCATGGAAAAATAGGACCACCTAAACGAAGGTTCAAGAGAAAAGTCACAAACTTATCTCTTTCTTTTTCCTTCAGTTTATCCATAGACCTTTTCAGCCCTTCCTCTAACAGATCTATGAGGCGCACTGTATCACCTGAGTGAGTTTTAAATTTTTTCTTGTCTTCTCCTAGCACCACACCAAATCCAGCATGGCTTACTCGGGTCACTGTAGGGTCATACCATCCAATCATCTGAGCGGCCCCAAATATTGCCTGGAAGTGTAAAGCCTGTCCGTTGTCTACCACATAGATAAGTATATCTCCCTTTTCTTCCATTAATCTTTGCTTAATAGCAGCTAAGTCGGATGTATCATAAGTATAACCTCCATCTGATTTTACTATTGTTAATGGAATTGAGCATTCTGGGACAAACACAATCTTCCTTCCATCATCCACCTGTACAAATCCTCTCTCCTCAAATTCTCTGACAATGTCAGCCATCTTATCTTGGTAGAATGATTCCCCTCTTTCTATTAGGGAAATATCTAAATCATAGATTTTTTTGAACTCTTGGTGAGAAACATCACAGATAAGATTCCAAGCCTTTGTAATATCTGGCATTTTACTCTGGAGCTGAACCACACACTGGTGTGCACGTTTCTTGAATTCTTCTTCAGTGTCAAACCTCTTCTTAGATTCCTTATAAAAGGCCTGAAGATCCCCTATAGGAGGTGAAACCGTTACGTAATCTGGGAATTTATCTTGTAGGTGAGCAATGAGCATACCAAACTGCGTCCCCTAGTCTCCCATGTGATTTAACCTGAGCACATCATAACCCACAAATTCAAAGAGTCGGGACATGCTCTCGCCTATGATTGTTGACCAAAGATGGCCTACATGCATCTCTTTAGCTATGTTTGGAGAAGAAAAATCAACTATAACCTTCTTTCTTTCTCTAAGAGCAGGTGGCTGTACTCCATTCACCAAAAGATTAGTCAGTTGTTTGGATACAAAATCTTTTCTAAGGTGAACATTAATAAAACCAGGACCAGCGATTTCAACTTTTTCAATGTAGTCATTGTCTGGAAGGTGTCTGGCAATGTTTTCTGCAATATCTCTTGGGTTAACTTTCTCTTCCTTGGTTTTGAGCAAAATCTTTGTGAGCCCCATAGCACTGTTACATTGATAATCCCCAAATTTTGGTTGCTGACTTGGTGTGACTACCAGGGGAGGATTTTCTAAATCTGGATAAGCAGTCTTAATAGCATAAGCAAAGAGTTCTTGTAGGCGGCTATTGATGTTAATCATGCTTTTAGTTGGTCTATTCCTTTCTGCTTGAAGGCTCTTTTGGAGCACGTTCAGGTGATACTTAAGTTTTGAATTTTCTTCTCGCAACTGCTCCAAACTAGGAGAAACTCCTATACATCCAAAGTTTTTCAGTTTGTCAATTTCAGCAGTCAGAAACTTGATTTCTTTCTCCTGCTGCAAGAGCTGCCACGAGCACTGAGCAACCCGACCCTTGGTCCTCTTGTCACCACCTCTCTCCCTTTGATATACTTACAATTCTTAATCTAACATCTAGATTATAAGAGAATTTGCTTTTTCATGATACAATTATTTACCAAATTCCACATAACAATGCCCTAAACAATATTATGTATTTATTTAAAGCTTAGAACAACCCATTAGCGATCAAACCATTATCATTGCATTTCTAAATCACTTTGCACAGAGAATCATGTATCTAATATGCTGAAACTCCAAATCTAAGTCACCTCATATATTTCCATAATAGCCAAGACTTTCAAATAAAAACCTGCTATCATAGTAAATATCATTATCATTTTTACTTATTTATAATCAAATATACCTCATTATATTATAATCATTTCAAAATATCAAAAAAAAACCAATTTACATCCTTTTAAAGGCCTAATTCACATGCAACAAAATCCAGATTAAAAACTGCTTTGACACCATTTCTACTTCACAACGATCTCTCAAAGTTTACAATTTATGAGAATTTTAGACATACAATACAATTCCGAAATACCAAGGCCATGTGCCTGTTCCCATGCTTTTTAGCACAATGTTTTTAGCCATGTTGCCAAATGCTTTCAATGAGAATTAACACAGCATCAAGGTTAGTTACTATACTGATGGTAAATTCTTCTATTTGAAAAGGCTACAAGCCAAGACCAAAGTGGAGGGAGTGTTGGTGCAGTATTTTCTGTTTGCAGATGATTGTGCACTCAATGCAGCTTCTGAAGCTAAGATGCAACAAAGTATGGATCTATTCTCTGCTGCTTGAGCTAATTTGGGCCTAACAACACCAAGAAAACACAGGAGCTCCATCAGCCACCCCTACACCATCCATATGTGGAACCATTGGTTACAGCAAATGGAGAAGTTCTGAATACTGTGGATAAACTCACTTACTTTGGCAGTGTACTTTTCAGGGATGTACACATTGGTAATGAGGTTGACTCATGCATAGCCAGAGCTGGCTCAGTGTTTGGGAGGCTCCAAAGGAAAGTATGGGATAGAAGAGGTATTAGACTGACTCCCAAACTGAAGATCTACAGAGCCCTGCGCTGACCTCATTGTTGTATGCTTGTGAAACCTGGACGGTCTACCAGTGCCATGCCAGGAAACGGAATCACTTCCATTTGAATTGTCTTAGGAAGATTCTGAAGATCACCTGGCAGGATAAGGCACCAGACACTGAGGTCCTTACCCAAACTAAACAGCCAAGCATTCAAACTGTGCTTTAGAGAACACAACTCCTTTGGGCTGGCCAAGTTGTTTGAATGCAAAACGTATGCTTGCCAAAAAGTCTATCTTATGGAGAACTCACACAGGGCAAGTGTTCACATGGTGGTCAGAAGAAGCGATACAAGGACACCCTCAAGGTCTCTCTCAAGAACCTTGGAATTGAATGTGAGACATGGGAAACACTGGTGCAAGACCACTCAGCATGGTGTGCCCACATCAGAGAACCTGCTGTGCTCTGTGAGCAAAGCAGAACCGAAACAGCTCAAAGGAAGCACAGAATGATCAAATTTGGAGAATCCACCACAAATGTTCACACAGACTATTTGTGCCCAACCTGTGGTAGAACCTTCCAAGTTGGTATTGGTCTGGTTAGCCACAAACACACTGAAACATAGTGATGTCATTGTGGTCCTCTTTTTAAGAACAAAGAACGACAACCAACTTTTCACTGTGACTCCAGCCTGGCCAGACCAGGAACCACAAGGAAAAGAGTTTTTCATTCCTTACAGTCCTTAGGAGTTTCTTGCTGGCTGCATTTTAAGTCCTATAGACTTACTCACCGCACACATAATACAGACACAGGGACATACACAGACAAATTAACACTACAAATATAAGCAGAGGTGAAGCATGTCTGTTACGCCAGAGCACAAAAAGCATTATGGTAGGTTAAGTGGGACAAAAACATCTTTCTTCTGATTGGCCAATCCAGGTTTTTAGGCCTTTTGGGGAGGAGTCACATATGATAGGCTGTGCCTGCCCCCAACCCAAAGTTCTTTCTGGGAAACCTCAGAATATAGTTCCAATAAAATTCATGTCTGTGTAACAGGAACTGGCCAAAGAGGTGACTTTCTGGTGAAGTCACTTCCAGGCCTATGTGATGGAGGACTCTGGAAGTTTGTAACTGTGGTTCACTTACAAAATGGTAAGAGAACATTAGAGAGATCCCCAACTCCTGGGGCGTGATAGGCCCAGCATCTTCTTTACACAGTTCCCTTCTCTCTGCCTTTCTCCCTGCCTCAACATAAAGAGACTTCACCCAAAACAATGGGCCTGGGACCCTGCTTCCCTGACACAGCCTCCTGATCATCAAGGGACATGCGAAATCCCAGGCACATGGAGTCTGAGCCTCTCAGTCTTAGTGGGGGCCTAAGACAAGAGGTGTCAGCCTGAACTAGATTAAAATGTAACTTGGGAATTGTCTGGCAAAGTGAAATGAGCAGAACTGGGAGAACATTGTATACAGCAAAAGCAATACTGAAACAACAACCAACCATGAAAGACTTAGCACTCTGGTGGTTACAGTGATCCAAAACAGTTCCAAAGGTCTCATGATGTAAAAATACCCTGAACCTCCCAAGAGAAAAATAAAGTCCAAGTGCAGGCAGAAGCCTGCTGTTTTCCTCCTACAACATGGCTAATATGGAAATATGTTTGGCATGACTTCATATATATATAATGAGAATCATGTTTCTTGCCTTCTCAATGGGTGAGTCAGGGGGTGAAGGAAGGAAAAGAATTTGGAACCAAACATTGAAATTTAAAATGTAATTGGGAAATATTTTTAAAATAAAAATATAATAAAACAGATAATATTAATACATGGTTTTCTAAGTCAACACAAGGCTCACAAAGGATCCTTACATATGCCTCGGTGGTCCCCATTCCCATTTGAGTTTCACCCCACTGCCTAAGACCATGTGAATCCATTCCCTGATGACCTGTTGACCAGACATGTTTCCATAAGGAGGCAAGGGGTGGGGGCCCTACATCCAAAGAATCTCGGTGCCAGTATGTTCTTGTTGCATATGTCCTTGCTGAGTTAGGGCAAAGTCAACCTCTTTTGGTAAATGTTCAATGACTTACGAGGGCCTCATTTCATCCCCTAATGGAACCTGAGCTAAGAGTGTTGGCATCAGAGCTGTGCCTCTCAGAAGCCCTAGAACCTCTAGACACCTGCAAGGTTGTGCCTTGTTCTGGAACTCTTGCCAGCCTGAGTAGACTTAGAATAAATGTTCCTAGAGTTCATAGGGTTATAGGAATTAGTTTTCTTTTGTAAAAGCTGATTGGCAGGAATTAGCTAGATAACTCATCACTTAACTTTAAAAGGCCAAGGTCTCTCACTGCATCCTGGGCCATCTCCAGTGGTCCTGATCCACATCTGGTCACTGGCCCTAGATGGCTCCAGAGGAGAAAGTGAGGCTGGTGACTACGCAGCCCTGCCTCACTTAAACCCAATTCACTTGCATGTCATGGCATCACCTGCCCAATGTAATGGTGCTTTTCAAGAATGAAGGACAAACAACAACAACCCATCACGAATTATTGGCAATTATTTGGGAAGAAAATGTATCAGAATAGGGGGTTGAACCAAAAGCCTTAGAAAAATACCTCAACCCCTCAGGGTATAACTTTGCCCAAATATGACTTTGTTCTGGGAACCTGGCTTACCAGGGAGAGGGGGAAGTGGAATAATGACACCAGTGTATACAGCCAGTGGTGTCCATGTGTATGTCCCTGTGTCTGTATTTAGCCAGCTGATTTGCTAGTGGGACTGAGAGGTAGGATAAGGAACCCCAGAATTTAGAACGGTGACATACACCTTAAGTACCCAAAGATATGGCTGAGGGTCTTACGCTTCTAGGTAGATACAAGATAATCCTTGATTTCATCCCACCTATACAAACAATGCAAAAAACTCCTAAGAGTGCAAAAGCCTATAGACAATTAAATTGGGGCGGCTAGGTGGCACAGTGAATAGAGCACTGGCCCTGGAGTCAGGAGGACCTGAGTTCAAATACGACCTCAGACACTTAACACAAAAAACTAGCCGTGTGACCTTGGGCAAGTCACTTAACCCCAACTGCCCCTCCAAAAAAAAAAAAAAGACAATCAAATCAATCCTCCCTCTCCAATGAGTCCTGTCTTCTACCTAGACCCATCACAGGCCCCTAGACTCAGGGCAACACACTACTGTTCAAACTCCACACAGAAAGGGTGCGGAGGAAGCAACTTCCCCAAATGTTTGGGAGCCCCACTTTACCCCCAGGGCCCTGGTAAAGATTTCCAGCCTTAGAGTAAGGACTACTTCAAACTTCTAAAGAGGCAACTCCCTTCCCATGAAACCTGCACCCTCCAAATGACTCATGGTAAGAGCAAGGAGCAGATTCTCAAAGATTAAGCCTGATCTCTTATAGCTCTAATCAATTAGTCAACAAGTATTTCTTAAATGATTTCGACATGTCAGGGACCCGGGACACACATACAAAAGGAGCTTACATTCTCCTAGGTGGGGTACAGCACATTCACAGAGAAATGAAATCAGAACATACACTAGAAAATGCCTCGTTTGGGAGACAGGGGAAGGGACCAGGAGAGTCCTCTTGAAGGCTGTGCCATTGAGAGGAGCTGAGATTCCTAGAGGCATTTGTGAAGTTTCTAGGACAGCTTGAGCAGAATGGGTTGGAGTCCCATGGAGAGAGCCTCAAGCAAGCTTATTTGGAGATAGTATAGAGCAAGGAATCTCAACTGGGTCTGAGAACTCATTTTGGATTTTCCATGACCATTGGTTTCCTTGGAAGCCCTATGTATTTTTCTATTTTGCATTTAAAGACATGATTCTGAGAAAGGGTCTATAGACTTCACCAGACTGATTGCCAAAGGGATCCAGGCCCCCAAAAGTCGAAGAACTCCGGCCCAGAGTGTGTAAGGAGTAAGGTATTCCACAAGACAGGCTGGAGGCAAACCATGAATGGTTTTAAATAGAAATGAGAGAGCCTTCCCCAATTGATAAATGGTCAAAGGATATGAACAGACAGTTTTCAGAGAAAGAAATTAAAGATATCTATAAGCATAAGAAGAAATGCTCTAAATCACTATTGATTAGAGAAATGCAAATCAAAACAACTCTGAGATACCACACCTCTCCAGTCAGATTGGCAAAGATGACAAAACAAGAAAATGACAAATGCTGGAGAGGATGTGGGCAAATTGGAACACTAATGCATTGCTGGTGGAGTTGTGAACTTATCCAACCATTCTGGAGAGCAATCTGGAATTATGCCCAAAGGGCTATAAATAATTTCATACCCTTTGACCCAGCAATACCACTTCTATGGTTATATCCCAAAGAGATCATAGAAGTGGGAGGAAGACCCAAATGTACAAAAATATTTATAGCAGCTCTTTTCATGGTTGCAAAGAATTGGAATTAAAGAGGTGCCCATCAATTGGGGAATGGCTAAGCAAGCTGTGGTTTATGAATGTAATGGAATATTATTGTGCTACAAGAAACGAGGAGGAGACAGATTTCATATTTACCTGGAGAGGCTTATACAAACTGATGCTGAGTGAGAAGAGTAGAACCAGAAGAAATTTGTATACAATCACAAACACATCATATGTGTGATGACCAACTATTTCAGCAATGCAGTGATATAAGTCAATCCTGAAAGACTCATGAAGGAAAGAAATGCGACATCCAGAGATATAACTAGAAAGAACTGAGCCTGAATCCTGATGGAAGCAAACTAATTGATCTTTCTCTTTTCATTGTTTGGTTTTATTTCTTCTTTACCATTTTTCATCCCACCTAGTACAATACACCTTTGTAATTGGACTAATGTCTAATATGAATGTATTTGCAGATCCTATACTGGACTATATGCTGTCATGGGGGGTGAGGGGAGGGAGGTAAAGGAAATTTGAAATTCAAGGAACTATGGAATTTAATCTTGTTAACTAAAACTAAACTAATAAATTAACTTTAAAAAAAAGAAATGAGAGAGCCCCTGAAACTTCTTGGGCAGAGAAATGACCCCCACTGACCTCCAGTGGGTGGAGGAGGGTTGTGTGTGATCCCAATAGGCTGATCTTTCCTGGAAACTCCCCCTTCTTTCCCGGAAACTGGATTGCTGTATTCTCTTGGACAACACCAGGAAACTAGTACCACCTAGGAATTAGAAATTCTCTAGAAAATCTCTCCTCAGCCCCACCCCCAACCAGAATCAAGAGCTCCCCGCCTTGGGCTGAGGGACTGAAGGCATTGGAAACTGCCATTTGCCACAGCCCCAAGTCAACTATTACCAGCTCCCAGGGTGGTGGTTAAAAACTATTTACAGGCACAGGATCCCAGCCATCCTTTTCCCTGGGGCACAGGCTAATTGTAAATCTGCTGTTCCCCAATGTTTTCTCAAAAAGGGGGAAAGGGGAAAAGGCTAGCTCTTAAGGTGACCCTCATTTTTTAATTAAATTTTATGTTTATTTTTAGTTTACATCATTTATTTCCACAAGATTTTTGAGTTACAAATTTTCTCCCCATCTTTCCCCTACCAACCACCCTTAAATACTAATCCCACTGTATACCCCTTCCCCCAATCTGCTCTCTCCTATATTCTTCCCCATTCCCCCTCTGACTTTCCAGTAGGGCAAGATGAATCTATATACCCCAGTGCCTGTATATCTTATTTCCAAGTTGCATGTAAAAAGAAACACTAATAATGGTTTTTTGAACATTTGATTTTAAAACTTTGAATTCCAGATTCTTTCCCTTCCTCCCTCATCACCCACCCTTACTGGGAAGATGAGTAATTCAATATAGGTTGTACATGTGTAGCTACACAAAACATTTCCACAGTGGATATATTGTGAAAGACTATTATTTCCCTCCATCCTATCCCACCCCCCACTTGTTCTATTCTCTACTTTGACCCTGTCCCTTTTCAAAAGTGTGTGCTTCTAACTTCCCTCCCCCCTAAACTGCCCTCCCCTCCATCATCCCACCTCTTATCCCCTTCCCCTCTACTCTCCTGTAGGGTGAGATACTCTATTTAATGTGTATGTCATTCCCTCCCTAAGCCAAATTCAATGAGAGTAAGGTTGACCCACTCCCCTTTGCCTCCCTGTTCTTCCCCTCCATTGTAACAGTTTTCCTTGCCTCTTCTATATGAGATAATTTACCCCATTCTGTCTCTCTCCATTCCTCTCATTATATTCCTCTCTCACCTCTCAATTTCACATTTTAAATATCATCCTTTCCTATTCAATTGGTCCTGTGTCCTCTGTCTATGTATACCTATACACATATACACATATTCACATATGTATTCATATGCCCATATACCCTCTTATATAGACATAAATATGTATGTATACATATATATATATTTATATTTATATTCCCTTCAACTATTCTCATACTGAGAAAAGTTTCATAAGTTACAATTATCATTTTTCCATGTAGGAATGTAAATAGTTCAACTTTGATAAGCTCCTTTTGGTTTCTTTTCCCTGTTTACCTTCTCCTACTTCTTATATCTGAATGTCAAATTTTCTATTCAACTCTGGTTTTTTTCATCAAGAATGCTTGAAAGTCCTCTATTTCATTGAATGACCATATTTTCCCCTGAAACATGATACTCAGTTTTGCTGGGTAGGTGATTCTTGGTTTTAATACCAGCTCCTTTGACCTCTGGAATATCATATTCCAAGCCCTTCAATCCCTTAATGTAGAAGCTTCCAGATCAAGATCTTAATCTGATTGTGTTTGCACAATATTCAAATTGTTTCTTCCTGGCTGCTTGTAATATTCTCTCCTTGATCTGGGAACCCCAGACCTGAATATAACATTCCTAGAAGTTTTCTTTTGGAGATCTTTTTCCAGAGGTGATTGGTAGATTCTTTCAACCTCTATTTTGCCCTCTGGTTCTAAAACATCAGGGCAATTTTCCTTGAGAATTTCTTGAAGGAAAATTTCTAGGTTCTTTTTTTTAGCATGGCTTTCAGGTAGTCCAATAATTTTGAAATTATCTCTCCTGGATCTATTTTCCAGGTCAGTGGTTTTCCCAATGAGATATTTCACATTGCCTTCTATTTTTTTCATTTGTTAGGATCTGTTTAATAGTACCTTGATTTCTCATAAAGTCACTAGTTTTATTTGCTCCAATCTAATTCTGAAGGAATGATTCTCTTCAGTGAGCTTTTGAGATTCTTTTTCCATCTGATAAATTAGGCTTTTTAAGGCATTCTTCTCCTCATTGGCTTTTTGAGTCTCTTTTGCCATTTCTGAGTTAGTCTATTTTTTAAGATGTTATTTTCTTCAGTCAGGTTGTTGACCCGCTTTTCATGATTTTCTTGCATCATTTTCATTTCTCTTCCTAATTTTTCCTCCACTTTTCTTATTTGGTTTTCAAAATCCTTCTTAAGCTCCTCTATGGCCTGTAACCCATTCATATTTTTCTTGGGAGCTTTTGGTACAGGAGTTCTGACTTCATTGTCTTCCTCCTTTTCCACACTTTGATCCTTTTTGTCCCCAAAAAAGGAATCTAAGGTTTGATTGCTATGCTTGCTTTGCTTCCTTTGCTTGCTCATGTTGTCATTCAATTACTTGACTTTTGAGTTTTTTGCCATAGTAGAACACTGCTTCCAGAGAGGAGAGCTTTTGCCCCAAATCACTGGGGTGTCTCAGCTGCCAGAGCTATTAGTTGGGTGTCCTCTCTGAAGCCTCTACCCACTCTGGCACCTGGTCACGCACCCCAGAACCTCCACCCTAGGCAGTGATCCAGATCTAAGCAGGTTAAAGCAAGAGCAATTACCCCTCAGACTGGTCACTTTGTCCCCCTATGATCTGCAGGCCAGGAGCTCTGAAGCAGCCACATGGCTGTGGCTGTGGCACCTCAGCCACTTCTCCCTCTGGGGGCAGAGGCTGGACTGCACTCCTGGACTCCCTGTTCCCAAAGTCCACTGACCTCTCATTTTGTTTTTAGCATTTATGGGTTGATAAATCTGGAAAATGCCACAGCTGCTGGTGATCCACTCTCCAAAGTCCACTCCAGGGTCTGACTGCCCTGAGGCTAAAACCACAGGCTCATGTGGAGCTAGGCTCAGTTCCCAGTGTGCTATGATGGACCCTTCCTGTCTGCCTGCTGGGCTGCCTTCAGCGGGAGGCTTGTTTCTCTCTGTCACTTTGTGGGTTCAGTAGCTCTACAGTTTGTTTAGAGTCATTTTTATGGGTATTTGAAGTGGTGATGGGGGGAGAGCAAGGAGTGTTCCTGCTTCTATGCCACCATCTCAGCTCCACCCCCACTCTCATCTTTATACACCAGCACAGAGGTGGTTCCCACAGTCCAACCAACCAGCTCATTTCCAGTTGATCCACAGCAGCCCAGGCCAATCACTTCATTCTCCACTGATGACCCCTTAGACAGAGATGAGTAATTCAGAGAGAGAAGGAACACTAACAATTAGAAGAGATGGCTGGTGAGCTGAGCCCTGATGGAGGATCAAGACTTTGAGAAGCAGAGATGTGGAGGGACGACACTGTGAACAGCCAACACAAGGGGGCAGGAGATAGAATGGCAAGTCTGAAGAACAGTTTAGCAAGCTAGTGGGATTGCAGCATCAAGTCTATGAAAAGGAAGAGCTCCATAACATCAGGCCTAAGGGACAAGTTGGAGCAAGCCTAGGAAGGGTTTTAAATGACAAGCCACAGAGTTCAGATTTTATCCCAGACATAGTAGGGAGCCACTGAAGGTTCTTGAGTAAGGGAATAATGTGGCACCTGGCACAGGCTGACTGGCCTGTGTCTGAAGATGGTACCTTGGTGGAAAATGGATTGGAGGGAGAAACTTGAAGCAGTGACACCAAGCAGCCAGCTGTAGTAGCTGTAACAGTCCAGGCAAGAGATGATAAGAGCCCCAGCAAAGGCAATGAGCTTGTGTGGAGAAAGAAGGGAGGGATTTTAGAAATACTGTGAAGGTAGGGATGGCAAGATTTGGCAACTGGATAAATGAGAGAGTGTTTAGGACTATAGGACCATACCTTTAGAGCTAGATGGGACCTTGAAGACCATCAAGTTCAACTTCTTATTTTTACAGATGGAGAAACTGAGTCCAAGAGGGGTAAATGATTGCCCAAGGTCATACAGCTGGCCAGTATCTGGGGTAGGACTTTCCTGCCTCCAAGTCCAGGCTCCCATCTCTCTCAAAAGATTTGGGGGTTATGGCAACTTGGAGGAAGGTAGAGTCCCTATCTGAAATGGGGAGGTTTGGGGAAGTGAGTGTAGGTGGGAAAATGTGCCAGGTCCAAGGTAGCAGCAGAAGAGCAGAGCACATTAGGCCTTCACTCCCCCTGGCTCTCACCATCTGAAGGGGCACCCAGTGGGGCCAGCTCTCTCACTTCTGCTGAGTCTCCTGTTGGCCATCCAGCTGGGGAAAAGCCATCTATCACCACAGGGAAATGGAGCCTGGGGAAGAAAGGCCAGTACACAAGAATCAAGGAGCAGGAACTTTCTGGGAGACTTGGGGCTGCTGCCAAGCTGTCACTCTCTTACTTGAGCTCTCAACATTGTTTTCTTTCCTTTGTTTAATTGCTTTTGCTTCCTCAATTACCGTAAAGCACTTGGTCTCACCTGTAACCTGAATATCAGTTTCATACCACCCTCCAACCACTCTGCTCCTCCAATGAGGAGGCTTGCCTAGGATTAAAGAGCAAGCCACCACACCTATTAACCCACACCTGAGCCAGCTTCCTCTCCATCTGGGACCCAACTCCCACACCCTAGCTCCCAGACTCAGTAGGACCAGCAGCAAAATGAGGGCCCCCATCTCCTCTCTCCTGCTTCTGATGCTACTATTGCCGCTGTCTATTGCCTTTTTCAGTCCCAAGCCAGGTAAATGAATCCGCCTTTCCATGTGAGGGAAAAAGAAGTTTCTGGGTATCCCATTAAAAAAGAGGAGGCACAGTCAAGATTGGGGGAGGGGTCTAAATTTCTGGACAGTAAGACTCAGCATCTGCTGTCCTTGTTAGAAATGAGGAGCATACGTACAGGGTTCATTGTCCAGAACAAGCCCCTCTCAGTGGCTCCAGTCTCCCAGAGCATGCTACCTGACCTTTCTGGTCTAGGCTTGATTCAGGGACAGAACTGAATTGGGACTCAGAGGATCTGGGTTTTCATCCTGAGGCTACTCTTAAAATTGGCCCTTTTCATTCCCCTCTCTCTGGGCCTGTTACCTCAATAAAACTAAGTTAGGAGACTAGCATTCTCCAAGTCTGAAGCAGCTGTGCCATTCCACATTTCATGAGGGAAGAAGCATGGGAAAAGGGGAATGCATTTAGCAGAAGGCAGCAGAGGCCCCCAGTCCTGATGCCTTCTCCACTAACTAGGGCTGTGACCTTCTGCAAAATGTGTGTGTGTGTGTGTGTGTGTGTGTGTGTGTGTGTGTGTGTGTGTGTGTGTGTGTGTGTGTGTGTCCCCACACCTGCTAAATGAGCATGGGGGAATGACTAGGGAAGGCAGATGTGATTGCTAATGTCCCTTTTAGCTCTACGGGTCTAAACTTTATATTCTAACTCTGTTACCTTAGACAATGCATTTGGAGGGGCAGCTAGGTGGTGCAGTGAGTAGAGGGCTGGCACTGGAGTCAGAAGGACCTGAGTACGGACCCGGCCTCAGAGGACACTTAACGCACACACAAAACAAAAACCTAGCCTTGTAACCTTGGGCAAGTTACTTAACCTCAATTGCCCTCCAAAAAGCAAAAAAATAAAAATAAAAAAGACAAGGCATTTGTAATCTCTCTACTGAGGTCTGTTTCTTTATCTGAAACCTATGGAGGTTCTACTTTGGTTAAAGGAGGAGGCAACCCACCGTAGCCAACCCATGCTTTGACTATGGCATCTTTGTGGAGTGAAAAGGCAAGGAAGCGCCCTCTCTTCCACTCCTAAATAGATCTGCCTAAGGCTTAGATGTGCAGCAACCCAATTTTGGAGAGTCAGTAGGGCTTGGGCTGTACCCACCCCCAACTTGATCACACTGCCTCGATGGCTTCTATGAGTAATTTGAGAGAATGTGAGCCTAGGTTATCCTGCCCCTTTCAAGCAGATCCACTTCATTACTTGTGCCATACCATATCAAGCAGAAAAAGGTCTACTTCAAGCCCTTCACATTGCGTGTACAATGACTTGTTCATGGTCACACAGTTTACAGCAGAACCAGGGAGAGAACCAGGTCTCCTAACTCCCAAGTCCAATATTCAGGATAAAAGGTGATTAAATCACTTTTTAAAAAGTCTTTAACTGAACCAAAGAGTAGAGTTTGAAGGAATCTCAGAGATCCTCTAATTCAGAGGTGTCACATTGGGAGCCTGGGGCCCAACCAGATTAAGATATCATTGGGAAATGTTTAGCAAAATAAAGACAATGCAATATAGATAATGTTAATGTGTGGTTTTCTAAGTTAATATGCTCCTGCAGGCATCCCTTTCTATTTGAATCTGACAGGTGGCTCTAATCTAAAAAACCCTTACTTTTCTGAGGACGTAGATTGGGGTGGAGTGGGGAAGAAAACCACCCAGGGGACTAGAAGGCTGAGAAAGTTTGGGTTCTAAGGTGGAAACAGCCCTGGACTGGTGGGACTGAGGCCCTCCCTCAGGTTCTGCCAGTAAACCACCTGTATAACCTTGGAAAAGACATTTTCAACCCATCAACACTAACCTGTAAAGGAAAGGGTTATATTTAATGATATCTAAGTCCCTCCCAGCTCTGACATCCCATATTCTAGGTACTCTTCTCCCTTCCAGCTTGGACATTACTGTTCTAAGGTGTCTCCCAGTGCAGACACACCATGTTCTATGTTCTAAGTTTTCTCCCACTTCTCACATTCTAAGAGTCAAGATATCTTGTCCAACATCATGCAGCTGTCATAGGGAGACTAGAACCCAGGGCCACGCAGAACAGCCAGGAGGCCAATGTTGCATGTGGAAAGAAGCAAGGTGTAAGGAGCACAAAAAGGTAGGAGAGGCCTATGTTGTGAAGGGCTTTGAACACCAGAGGATCCTATATTTGATCCTGGAAGTGAGGTGGGAGTGGGGATGGGGGTGACATAGAAAATCACTTTGGCAGCTGAATGGAGAATTGGCTGGAGCAGGGAGATGGACCAGCAGGTTATTGCAATAATCCAGGTGTGAGATGATGAGGGTTGCCAAGGGTCAGAGGAAAGAAGGGGGCATATTTGAAGTAGAACTGACAGGATAGGACAATAATTAGAACTGGAGCTAGAAAGAGTGAGGAATCCAGGATGTTTCCTGCATTGCCAGCCTGAAGGACTGGGAAGATAATGGTGCCTTAGTCAGGAAGAGGGAGACAGGGGAAAGGAGAGAGAAGGCTTCAGTTTTAGATATGCTGAGTTTAAGACATCAATGGGAGCATTGCACATTGTGCATATTTTCAGACTTGTTCAATATATTAATCAATTATGTTGATTTTTTTTCCCTCATTTTCTTTTTGTCCTAGAAATATTATGTGTTATACAAAAATTACTCTGAGAGGGGGAAGTTATGGTGATGTAAAAAAAAAACCTGTATATAAACTAATTTTTTTGAAAAAGATGTCTATTGGGCATCCAATCTGAGATGTCTAATAAAAGACTGGAGGTCAGGAGAGGTCAGAATTGGACAAGTAGATCTGAATCATCTGCACAGAGATAAGAACTGAATCCGTGGGAGATAATAAGATCACCAAGCACAATAATGCAGAGAGAACAGGGTCAGGGCCACAGCCCTGGGCCAGACCCTCTGGAAAACAGATGAGGATCTAGCAATGGAAAGGAGAAATCATACAGAGAAGAGAAAACCCAGGAAGAAGCAGTGTCATGAAAACCTGGAGAAAGAGAGTATCAAAAAGCAGAGTGATTGTTTTTCTGGCTGGAATCATGGCGAGTGTAGAAGTAAAGAAGAAGCTACCATCCGCTCCACAATCCCTTCTGAAAAGGCTAAAGGCTTCTGCAATACTGAAGGCCAAACGCCCGAAGAAGAAGACGGCTATAAAAACGCTCTGTAAAATACGGAGAAAAGTTATCTATGAAAAAGCCAAGGCCTCCCATAAGGAGTACAGACAGATGTACAGAAGGGAAATCCGGCTGGCAACTACTATGTACCTGCTGAGCCCAAGTTAGCTTTTGGGATCAGAATGAGAGGTATCAATGGTGTTAGCCCAAAGATCCGAAAAGTGCTACAGCTTCTAAGCCTTTGCCAAATCTTCAATGGCATTTTTGTTAAGCTTAACAAGGCTTCGATTAACATGCTGAGAACTGTGGAACCATACATCGAATGGGGTCATCCAAACCTGAAGTCTGTGAATGACTTGATTACAAATGTGGTTATGGTGAAGATAAAGAAACAGAGAATTGCCCTGATGGATAATGCCCTTATTGCAAAATCTCTTGGTAAATATGGAATTATCTGCATGGAGGACTTGATCCATGAGATCTACACTGTTGGCAAGCACTTCAAAGCTGCCAACAACTTCCTGTGGCCCTTCAAATTATCTCCTCCACAAGGGGAATGAAGAAAAAGACTACACATTTTGTGGAAGGTGGAGATGCTGGTAACAGGGAAGACCAGATCAACAGGCTTATGAGAAGAATGAACTAAAGGTCTCTACACCATGATTATTTTTCTAATGGTCTGTTAATAAAAATGCCTGTGACAAAAAGCAGAGTGATTGACAGTGTTAGAGGCTGAAGAGAGATCAGGAAAGATAAGGGTGGACATTGAAGAGATTTCTCAGTTGATGACTTTGGAGAGAATACTTTTGGTGGAATAATGAGATTGGAAGCCAAAAGAAGAAAATGGGAATGGAAAAAAAATGAGGAAAGGAAGTGAAGGCACCAATTGTGGACAATCTTCCAAGAAGCTAAGCCACAAAAGGGAGGAGTGATCCAAAGAAGAGATAAACAGATCAAGTTAGGGTTTTTCCAAATATAGGGGAGACATGAGCAACATCTGTAAGCAGCAGAGAAGTAGCCAACAGACAGGGAGAGACTGAAGATTGATGAGAGTAGGTAGGATAGAGCCGAAGACAGAATGCAATGGTTTTGCTTGAGCATGGAGAGGGGTTTGCTTTGGCCAGAAGATGGGTCATGGCTTCATGTGAGACAAGAGTGAAGTAGAAGAGAGAGGCACAAGGCATCTGAGTGATGTAAAAAGAGGAAGCTCTTGGTTTCCAGAAGCCAGGAACAGAATGGCCTCAATTTTCTTTTTTTCTGATATATTTGTATTTATTTTATTACTTTTTTCCCCAATTATATTTTAAAATTTTTTAACATTCGCTTTCAAAAATTTCAAGTTCCAAATTATCTCCCACCTCCCCTTCCACCCCTTGAGAAGGCAAGCAGTATGACATTAACAATATATGTGGAGTCATGCAAAGCATATTTCCATATTACAGATGAAAATAAAAACAAAAAGGAAATTTAAAAAGTATGCTTCAGTATGCATCCATAATTCATCAGTTCTCTCTGGGAAGGTGGGGAGCATTTTTTCCACCATGGGTTCTTTGGAATTGTCCTGGATCACTGTCTTGATCAGAGTAGCCAAGTCTTTCATAATTGACAGTCTCAGTTTTTTAAGTGAAATATGAGCTGAGTTTCTCAACAGAGAGGGTGAGGGAAGTGGAGGGGGGCCCCTATGGAAGATTTAAGGAGGGATAAAAAGGTTTACAAGACCCACTGTGATAAATGGGATCATGAAGCAATCAGTGAAGTGTAAAAGGATCATCTTGCCAAAGTAAAGACTCAGTGAGATTGTGTGAGATAGGATATTGAGTGTCACCTTCTCCTATGGCTGGGAAAAGAGGACCCAGAATGGGGAACAGGTTTGCCTGAAGTCACTGAGTAAGCTGAAAGGTACCAGCAAAAGGACTGAGCTTAGGGCCAAAAGAGCTGGCAAGGCCCTCAGTGGTCCTCTCTCCCCAAGCCCATATGACAGAGCAGTCCTCCAACAAGTGGCCACCCAGCCTTTGCTGGCATGGCTCCAGTGAGCAGGATCCCCAGGGCATTGACTGACAGGTTGAAGAAATTGTGCTGCTAGCCAGAAGGGTAGGTTCTCTTGCCCTCCCTGCCTTTCTTCCTGCTGTTTTGCTGAGGGATTTGGGCGAATTATCAGCCCACATCTCCAGGACCAGCTTCAAGCTAAGATCCTCTTACACCTCCAGTTGTCAGAGAGAGAGTTGTGGCATCACAAGAAATAGAACAAGGCAGCCCTGGGTCAGAGGAAGGCATCATCAGAGTGAGGCCAAAATGTGAAGGGAAGAATGGTCCAGATATGAGGAAAAGGGAGGAAGCAGCTATTTCTATTAGAATTTGAGCCTCAGTTTCCAGGTGACCCAACAACTTGAGAGATTAAAGGGAAATCGTGGTCAGAGGAAAAGATTCAGGCTCTTTAAAGTCTACCAATATAGAGAAAAATATAATCCCTGTCTCCTCCTCAAGCCAGACTGTAAAGTCCAATTTGTCATGTCCAAAACTGAGCAGCCTAACCTCCCTGCAATAGGAGAAAAAGTGAACTAATAACAGACGTTGAAAAGAGTGGCTTAGGAGTTACAAGATGTTTTTTGTCTTCTTTGATCCTCACACTCACTCTGTGACACAGGGGGTGCAAGTTTTATTTTTCCATTTTATAGATGGGGAAACTGTTAGCTTAATAAGGTGGATCAGCTTGCCCAGGATCACACAGCTAGATGGGGCTACATTTGAGCCCAAGTCTCCACACTCCAAACTGAGTGCATTTTCCAGGGTTCTGGTAATCCCTTCATCAAATGCACTGAAAAGTGTCCTCTGTTTCCTTCCCACAGAGGCTGCTGAAGGCCAGAGGGACCACAAAGTGCCTGCAGAGAGGCCTCCCAGGGCCAGACAGCAGGAGTGTCAGTGTGAAGGTCAGTGATGTCACTTCTATCATCCTGGCTCTCCCCCTTGGTCCCATCTTGGTACTGGGGAGGAAGGAGAGAAACTGTCTCATTGATACCCCTTCCCCTTCCCCCCACTAGTACAGGTGGGGTGCCCCCATTTCAGTTTCCCAAGGGGTGAAGTCCTAGGCAGTGCTGGAGGGTCTACTTGAGCAATACCCCCAGCATCACAGAATCCAAAGACTGGATGAACTCTAAAGTTCCTTCCAATTCTCAATCTAATATAGTCGTCCTTCTAATTCTAAATTCTAGCTGTTAGAGCTAGAAGGAATCCAATGTCACCTCTTCAAATGACAGATGGGAAAACTGATGCCCAGGGAGAAGAAGGGACTTGCTATGGGACTTGCCTACTCTTCCACATGTCTCTGTCAGTACCAAGAATGACAGAATCTCAGCTGGAAAGGAGCTCTGGCCAGTGTATGGCCTACATATACCTGCACAGGAACCCCTTTAACGACAGCCTCCAACAACAGCATCTTTATCTGAAAAGCTCCAGCACAGAGTCACATGCTAAGCCCTACATTCCCCTCCCACTTTGGGAGGCCATGATTGTCAGGCAGATCCTCAGCTTAATGCAGAAGGGAGCAAGGGCCTCTCTGCAGCTTCTCCCACTACTTCTAGGCTTGTCCTAGGGGCTCACAGAGCCCAACTCTAAGCTACATCATGAATGGATGGATGAATGAATGAATGAACAAGAAAGCATGGTAAGTGTTTGTTCTAGGCCAGGTCCACTGTTTGGTGCTGGAGATAAAAGTGCAGAGGCTAGAAAGGTAGGTCATGGCCTCAAGTGCTTAGTTGAGGAGTCTCCATCCTCTCCATCCCCTCCCACTGAGGACCCCTGACAGACTTCTGAGCAGGGGATAATCAGGTGAGACCAATGAATGAGGAAAACTGGGGAGCTGTGTGAAGACTGGCTCCAGAAGTCAGAAAGTAAAGGGCTAGAGACCAATTACAAAGCAGTTAGTTATAAGGTTCTCCAAAGACCAGGCCCTGAAGATTCTTATGTTCTGCCCTCTCTCAGTGACACAGATGAGAGAGCCTAGAGTCAGGCAGACGAGTTCAAATCCAGCCTCAGATATTTACTTACTAGCTGTGTGACCCTAAGCAAGTCACTGAACCCCTGTCTGCCTCACATAAATCATCTGTGAAATGGTCAAACGAGAAAAACAACAGCTACCTCTCAGAGTTGTTGTAAGTGCTTAGCACAGAGCCTGGCACACAGTAGGTGCTGTGGAAAAAGCTTCTTCTTTTCCTCTCCCCACCCCACCAAGTCAGAAAATACAGCCCTTGTTGGAGAGTGGTGGCCGGGGAGGACTGTTTTGATCTGGAAAGCCCCGGGGGCGGTGAGCAATCAGTGGGACAAGTCAGTGACACAGCATCTCTGTAGAATTGGTTTGATGATTGTTTCCAGGCAGGCAGCTGTGGAGATGCCTGGAGTGCCATCTGGGCAGAGGCAGCTCCTCAGGGCCCAGGCTCTGGAGGTCCTTGGAACAGCCTTGCCCTGGGCCTCTGGCCTCTGCTCCCCACCCTTCACACAGCTTCTCACATTTTCCTAATCCACATCTCACTATTACTCCCCTGCACAAAAGCCTTCAAAGGTCTCCCAGTGGCCAAGACAGAAGAGAGAAACCCCTTTGCCAAATACTTTGGTCCTTTACAGCCTCCTTCCACCCTGTCCTCTTTCCCATATTATGGATTCCAACCAGATCGGACTAGACCGGAGTAGCCTGCCCAATCTCACTCCATCCCCACCTATGCTCTCTGGCTTCACACAGCCCATTCCTTCATGAAGTCAGCAAAGCATTCCCTCCCATCTCTGCCCACTGAAATTCTCCATTTCCTTTGGGGCCCGGCCCCACCCCAATGCCAGGGACATCTTTCCTCCATTTCTAGGAGTGATTCATCTCAGCTTCTCCTGTCCACCATGCATCTGACTTTCTGCATGTATCTCTCTCCCCTATGAGGAGACATTCTTAATTTAATATCCTCTGTAGCTAGTTCAATGCCTTACAAATCATATGCACTTAATAAATGTTTGTTGAATTTGGATTGATGACTTTTGGATGAAGCTCAAGGTCCCCACGATATCCTCTCAAGATTTTTTTTTTTTGCTTTTTGTTGGAGGGGGGAAGGCGGGGCAATTGGGGTTGACTTGCCCAAGGTCACAAGGCTAGTAAGTGTCTGAGGCCAGATTTGAACTCAGGTCCTCCTGACTCCAGGCCTGGTGCTCTATTCACTATGACACCTAGCCGCCCCCTCCTCTCAAGAATTTTAAGGAACCTAATGGTAAAAAATATGGTCTTCTCCTCGTGATCCTTTAAGCCACTGAACACAGTGCTCATGCCCCGCCCCCATTTAGTTGTCTCTTCACCAGGGAAACAGCACTCTTGTTCTTTCATCCTTCTAAGCCATGTTGAAATCCTTTAAGAAGGGGCAGCTAGGTAGCACAGTGAATAGGGCACCAGCCCTGGAATCAGGAAGACCTGAGTTCAAATCCAGACTCAGACACTTAACACAAAAACTAGCCATGTGACCTTGGGCAAGTCACTTAATCCCAATTGCCCTCCAAAAAGCAAAAAAAAAAAAAAAAAAAAGCAATCCTTTAAGAACCAACAGAGGTCCAAGGAGGCCGGCCAGCCAGCCCTGGGAAAGGCTCTCCCCCTTCCTTTCTCAGGTGCCTTGGCTGTAAAATGATGATGCTAATGCCTACACTGCCTTCTGCACAGTTATTTAAGTCAGCAAACATTTACTGAGCACCTACTATGTGCGGGCATTATGCTGAGCACTGGAGCTCTCCGGGAGCTCAAAGTCTAATAGGGGAGACAGTAAGTAAACTACTACATACAAACAAACTCCATATGGGGGTAAATTGGAAATAATCAACAGAGGGAAGGCCCTAGGAGTAAGGGAGATTGGAAGAGGTTCCTTATATATAGACAGTGAGATTTAGCCTGGGCCTTGAAGAGAGCCAGGGAAGCTGAAAGGCAAAGAAAATAAGAAGAGAACATTCCAGGCACAGGAGGCAGCCAGTGAGGATGCCCAGAGTCTAGAGATGGCACATCTTGTGTGAAGAGCATCTTGTGTAAAGGCTGGGGTCACTATGAGGAATGAACTGGATCGCTGAAGGTCCTTCTAGACATAAATCCCTGATCCCATGTAAATGTGTGCTGTGAATTATTACCAGTGTAAACTTAGCCAGTTTCCTCTCTGCAGGCCTCAGTTTCCCCATCTGTAATATGAGGAGTGGATAGATGATCTCTGAGGGCCCTTTCCAGTCTAAAATATCGGGATCCTTTTCTTAGCTATCCCTACCCTGAATTTGAGGGTCTCAGGGTGGGAAATGGGGGTATTTCAGATATCTTCCAGAATACTCATGGAGGAAAGAGGGTGCGGGTAGTCAAGCCACCTGGAAGACAGTGCCCCTGTGACCGCCTTAAATACAAACGGAAAAAAACAGGTAAGCTGTCGGAGAAGGCACTGATCTAAATAAAAGACGGTCATTTGGGAGGGAGGGAGGGAGTAAATACAGGAAAGTTAAGACTGAACCCATGGCTGAAGATCTCTGCTTAGTCATAGACTCAACGTGCTTAGAGCTCAAGGGCCCTCAGAGACCTTATTGAGGTTTTCCCTCTGGGAGAAACTGAGGCCCAGCAAAGTGAGGTGACTTGTTGGAGATCAAACTGTAGTTGATATCCGGCTGTGACAGGAAGGCTGGTGCTTCCACCCCAAAGGCTTCCTCTTCCTAACACTGTCCAGGCCCAGCCAGGCCATGTCCAAGCCGGGGGGTGAAGGGTGGGGGAGACAGGAAGGAAAAAAGATGTCCACTTGATCAAACTTTATACTACCCCTACAGGGGAAGGTGGTGACACCTGGAATGTCCCTCACTTGTCACAAACCACTTGTAGGACTATGAACCTCCCATCTGACTGTTCTGAGCCTCAGTTTCTCCTCTGCCAAAAGAGGACAGTCATCACCCCGAGGCCTGAGAAGGAAGCAGTCTTCTTTAGAACACAATAACAGGGCCAGAAGGGCACCACCGAGCTGCCCACGGGGCCATCTTGGGCGGCCACCTCCCAGAGGCTACTTCCTCCTCATAAAATGGGCAGACTGAAAGCACTGCCCCTGGGCTTCCTTTACAGGACCGTCCTGAGAAGGGCTCCACATACCTCCAAGCATTCGAGAATCTGGAGGACTCTGATTCAAAACCACTAGAAGGACAACCCTAGCACATTACTAAGGGTCAATGAAATGTAGCTGCTTCTAAATATCTTATGTGTCCTGGATGCCTTGGGTAGACAGTCTGGTGATGTCGCTGGGGCCCTTCTCAGAATAATGCTTCAAAATGCATAAAAATAAAGGACACAAGATTGCAGTGGAAACCCATTATATGGAAATAGTTATCAAAATACTAAAACAAAACAAAATAATAGAGTTTCTGGACCCCCTGCAAAGAATCCCTGGCCTAAACAAGTGACTGAGGGAGGAGGGATGCTGGCCATAACCCATCTCTGTAGTGATTCCAGTTTTCCTCCTCACAAAAGCCCTATGACGTATGGGGAACTGCTATATTGGACAGCTGGAGAAATTGAGGCTCAGAAAGGGTGGTGCCCTGACACAGGTGACACAAGAAGTGTGAGGGACAGGATTCAAAGCCAGGTCTTCCTACCACAATGGCCTGTAAGCTTTGAAGACAACTCTCCTCAGGGCTGCTCCCCCCAACCCCCACCAAAGGAGGCAGAGAGAAGCCTGAGTGTCCCTGAGAAGGGCACTTAGAGAATGAAGGCATACTAGACCCCCACCAAAGCCGTCTCTACACAATAGGTGACCTTGGACCCTCAAATCCGTCCTACATTCCCAGCTCTCAGGCTTGGAGTAAGGGTCCATTGAAGGGTGATCTCTGATGGAAGCCCAGCTTTTCTGGCTTCTGGTCCCTTGTTCTTCCCAAGTCTCAGATCCAGTTCTCGGGCCTGACTAACCTCATGTCTCTTACCTTTCTAGGCTTAGGGCATCAGAAGCACTGGAGACAAAGATGCCTCAAGTTTCTGAAGCATTGTCAGCTACGGAAAATTAATGTGCCTTTGTAAAAGCTTGGTCCCTTCTGAAGGGAAGCAAGGTGAGCCCTGTTCTCCCAAGATTGCTTTAGTTGAGAAAATATGCCCGGGGTCATGTGGCCTTCAGATGTTCCTCAGCTTGATACCCCTGGGAAGCACCTGACCTCTCTTCACTGTCTCTGCCCTTCCTTTCATAGGTCCAAGGTGGGGCCTGGAGAGACAAAAGCATCAGTCCCTACAATGTCTAATCACTGAGGAAAATTGCCTCCCTGGACCTTCAGCCTGACTCTGAACATTGCCACACCAGCAACATGTAGCACCTTGGGGTCTTCAATAAAGACAAAAATATTTCACCAGCTGAAATGGTTGGATTCAGTTCCTAAGACCCAGGAAGCTCTCACTTAGCCCAAAGACGCCTGCCTGAACCCTTTAGACCAATCCAATTCCCCAGACACTGGGGAGACCTTAGAAAAGACCCGAGGCATCAGACCTGGGAGGGACCTTAGCAATAAACAACCTTATCATTGAAAGAGGAAGCACCTCATGCCCAGAGAGGGTGAGTGGCCTGAGTTTTCTCCAAGCCATAGCCCTGTGGAGGATGGACCCCTTCAAAGAATGCTACAATAGAATAAACCAGCAGTCACTGATTCTCTGGCATCTGGATGAGTTTAAAGGATGGGCAGTGGGGGGAGATGACACAGTGCGTTAAGAACCATCTGCCTCAGAGACAAGGAGACCTGGGTCCCAGCTCCTCTTCTGGCAGTTTCAGGTTTTGTGTACTCTGGAGTAAAGCATATTTCCTTCAGGGCCCAGGAAAACTCTTCAAAGCTACAAATGACTGAATTGGAGCTGATCTGAATTAGTATAGGGGATTTATTCACCAGGATTTCCTGACACCAGTGAAATTACAGGCTGCTCCAAAAATCCCAGTAATAAACTATCCATTTTCTATGGCACTTTCAGGACCACAATGTCCTTGACATGGGGCAGAAAAAGGTTAGAAGCAGGAAGGTCGTAGTATTAGGGTCATGGCCAAGGCCACAGAGAGGCAGGCCTAGACACCAAAGATCTGTGTAGGTGAGATCATCTGCAGTAATGGTTGGCTATGGGTGGTAAGAGACAAATCAAAGGCAACCCCAACCAAGACAATACCAGGGAAATGTTGCTACCCCTCACAGAAAAGGAAAAATCAGCTAGCTTAAAGAGACAGGCCATAAGCCCAGTCAATGAAGGGCATGTTCGGTCTGTGTGGTGGTGGCACCAGGTAAAGAGTTTCATGGGCAGATGGAGACAAGAACCTGGAGATGAGGAGAGAAGAGATGATTGACAATCCAGATCTGAGAACCATCTAGCAGAGAGGGCAGGCACTGCTGAAGTTATCCAACCTAATGAGATTGCCAAGAGAACGTATGAAGTAGTTAGTAAGTGCTAACTATTTGCCAAGAACTATATGCTAAGTGCTAGGTATAGAAAGAAAAAAAGAAAACAGCTCTCTCCCCCTGACGGATCTCTTGTGCCATTTGGGGGTGATAACACATAGTGGTGCAGGATAGACAGATGGACAGAAAGGTCCCAAGTCCTACAGGGGCAGAGAAGGGACACAAGACAAGGCCCAGGGGTCCAGTTGGGGGAATTCCAGTGGGGACTAGAGGGCCAAGCAGAACGGCAGAAGGCAAGGCCCAGAGGAAGTTAGGAAAAAGGAACAAGCGGCAGGGCAGAAGGCAAGGCCCTGAGCACCTCAGGAAGGAGGGCCAAGCAGCAGTGCAAAAGGCAAGTCCCTGAGCACCTTAGGAAAGAGGGCCAAGCAGAAGGGCAGAAGGCAAGGCCCAGAGCACCTCAGGAAGGAGGGCCAAGCAGCAGTGCAAAAGGCAAGGCCCTGAACACCTTAGGAAGGAGGGCGAGTAGCAGTGCAAAAGGCAAGGCCCTGAGCACCTCAGGAAGGAGGGCAAGTAGCAGTGCAAAAGGCAAAGCCCTGAGCACCTCAGGAAGGAGGGCAAGTAGCAATGCAAAAGACAAGGCCCCGAGGAAGTTAGGAAAGATGAACAAGCAGCAGGGCAGAAGGCAAGGCCCTGAGCACCTTAGGACAGGTGGTTAAGACCTGGTGCTCAGTCATCAGAAGGAGTCCACTTCTCAATTCCTGGCTCACCAACCAAGTGCTATAAGCAGCCATGTCACCTCCCCAGCCAGTGTTCTTAAACTGAATCTAGGCATCCCCAGATTCTTTGAAGAGGGCACCCATCCCTCTAGAGACATTCCCAAGGACTCAAAGCTGCCCAAGGACTGGAGAAGAAATGAAGAATAGAAGGATTCCTAGCTGACAGGACAGATCCCTGGGGAATGAGAGAGATGTGATGTCAGAAGATTGTTCAAACCCCCCAACTCAGTCACTTACTTGTGGGACCTTGAAAAAGTCCTTTCACCCTCTCTGGGCCTCAGTTTCCTCATATGTTCAATAAGCAGGTGGGACTCCCTTCCAGTTCTAAACCCTGTGGTCCTAGGGGTTTGTGAAGAAGATGCCAAAGAAGCAGTTAGAGAAGGAGAGTGAGAACCAGAAGAAAATAAAAGCTCAAAAGGCAAAAGAAAGTATCCTCTAGGAGGGGAAGAGCATCTCTCTCTGTGACAGGCACCCTTTCCTCAAACACTAAGCTGTTTTTCCAGAACAAAGCCCTTTGTTCCAAGGTCCAGGACTCTGTCTCAGAAAGACCATTAAAAAGTAGGGGACCAAGTTGGGACACCCACCTTGGGGGAAGAGATAGGGTCCCCTGAATGGATGAGGGGGCGGGGCCCTGTCTATGACACAAGAGGCCATGCCCCTCCCCTACCAGGGGAGGGGCAAGGACACAGGCCTCTCCTTTCCTCACCACAGTGGAAAGGAGAGAGGTGGCATCACTGGGCACAGCAGAAGGGGTCAAATACTGAACACACACACTAGTCAGGCTCAAGTGTGGAGAATTGGAAATGCCAGGATGAAGGAACGCATGGAAATCAAAGAGATACACAGATGTGAGGAGCCAGTGAGAGATCTGTAAAGGGGGTGACCCTAGGGGTCAGAGGGATGGAGGCTGGGCTGACAATGTCTCCCATAACAACAGAGGAGCAGGGGCCTAGATCACAGCAGGGATCTGCCTCTGAACAAGGACCTAGATCACACAAGGGCCCTGCCTCCAAGCAGGGACCTGGATCACAGCAGGAAACTTCATTAGAGCAGGAACCTGCCACTGAGAATGAACCTGTACACCAGCAGAGCTCAGCATCTGAGCAGACACCAATAGCACAGCTGGGACCTGCCTTTGAGCAGACCCCCACAACAGAGTTGGGGCCATGTGCCCCTGAGCAGACCCCTGTACCACAGCTGGAACCACTTGCTCCTGAGCAGATCCCTCTAGCAAAGCTGGGACAACATGCCCCTGAGCAGACCCCCGTAGCACATCTGGGACAACATGCCCCTGAGCAGACTCCCACAGCACAGCTGGGACCTGCCTCTGAACAAAAGCCAACATTCCAGCCAGGATCTCCCTCAGAGAGAGGCATATCCCTCACATCACAGCACAGCCACACCTTCCAACACAGATCAGTGATGCACCTAGAACTTAAATCCCTGCAGGAATCAGCCTCAGAGCTGGGATTTCATCAGGGTTCAGCCTTTGAGGATGGACCCACATCCCAACTCAGAGCAATAGCAGAAGAAGTAACAGCATCCCAGCCTGGAGCTGCCTCCGAGAGGGAGCCTCCAGCACAGCTGAGCCCTGATTGGAAGCAGGAGCCCATATTACAGCAGGAATCTGCCAGGCACCTCGGACCCAAGTCAAAACAGGAATCTACCTTCGAGCATGGACTCACATCAGAGCAGGCCTCTCCCTTACAGCAAAGACCTGCATCACAGCAAGAAGCTACCTTGCAGCAGCAGCAGCCCACAGCCAAGCAAGAAGCTGACTCCGAGAAGGGCCCCATATCACAGCAACCGCAGCCTTCACCAGGGCAGCCCCTTGTCATGGATAAGGAAAGCAGCACCCTGGACAGCGGAGCCAAGGAGGACTCCCCGACCCTCCAGGAACCTCCTTCCAACCAGAACTACGCCCCCCACAAGGTGGTCTCCACGGCAGAGGGAACCCTGGGCCACGACGAGAAGATGCACATCAACCAGGGGGTTCACAGGGACGCAGGTGAGAGGGGGAAGGTGGGCAGTCACTGGCTCTAAGGGACCCCCCAGATCCCAGATTCGGACCCCAGGGCTCTGGGTCGGCAACCTGCACCGGCTCAGTTTCCACTTCAGTCAGTGCCACCTCCCTGGGTGGCCTCGGGCAAAGCCACTTACTCCTGGGCCTGAGGTTCCTCACGTGCACAGTGAGAGGGGCAGGCCTGGACACGGTCCAAGAAGGCCCTTGTCACCTCTAACCCTACTGTGATCTTATGTGGGGGGGACACCACAGTTTAAAAGCCGCTGGTCCGACGCCCCGCCCCCAAAGCCCTCCCGGACACACGTGGCCCATGGACCTGATGCGGGGCTCTGCCCCCCTGGTCCTTCCTTGGGAGGAGGGAGGGAGGGGGCCTCAGGGGAGCTCCTCTCCCAGGCTTGGGAACCCTTCGGGGATGGGGGCTCCAGCCTTTGGGGAGCACACCCCCACCATGCGCCAGTCTCCCGCCCTCCACACGGGGTCTTCTCTCACAGGCACATAACTCGACACCCCCCCCAACAGGGATGAGAGTGCTGTGGAGGTGGGGGGGACCATGGTACCTGACAGCCTTCCAGGCCCGCCCACACACCCAGCCTAGGCCCAGCCTCCCTTTAGGCTGCTCACAAATATCCCCCGAGGCCATGCCTTCACTTAGACCTCGCCCCAGGCCATAGCTATGGTCAGGCGGAGAGGCCTCGAGCTCTCCTCTCCCTTCCCGCTTTTTCTCGGGCCCTTGTGAAACAGAGATCACGTGCCACCCATGCGCAGGCGCTACACCGGTACCCCTCATTCGAACGGACTTAGGAATAGGCCACGCATGCGCTACCCCCCCCCCCCCCGGGAGGGCTGGAAGGGAGGAGGAGGAGGGAGGAGGAGAAGGAAGAGGAGGAGGAGGAGGAGGAGGAGGAGGAGGAGGGGGAGGAGGAGGAGAATGGCACGCGCCCCACCTTCGGCTCTCGAGGAAGCCGTGGGTTGTCCCGCCCCCACCTTCCGCCTAGCTCTAGGGAAGCGCGCCTGCGCAGTAACCTGAGCCCTCAGCCTCTCGCCCGCTTGGAGAAGGAGCTGCTGGAGGGAAGGATGGGGGTGAGGGCTAGAATAGCTGCCGCTCAGTCCGGGCCCCGCCCCTCCTCCTCGGACTGGAGAGGGCACAGAGGGCGGGAAAGGGGAGGAGGGGGTCGCGGTAAGGCCATCCCATTGGCTTCCGCCCCCACGGCCCTTTAAGGGCCCTGGGGGGCGGGGCCCTAGCCGCCAGGAGTCGACGCCGATTGGTCCCCGCGGCAGGGGCCGGGCTGTAGCGCGGGGAGGGGATTGGTCCGGCGGCGGGGACCGGCCGAGAACGATGGAGCCGGCGGGGGGAGACGGGGTCTCCGGGACCAAGGAGGGAGCGGGCAGCCGTAGCCGCCGGCGATGGCGGCGAGGCCGGGCCAAAGGTGAGAGGGAGTCGAGCTGGCCCTGGGTCCGAGTGCGGAGGGGGAGCAGGGCCGTAATCTGGCCCGCGCGCCCCACTGCGGGGCTCCTCTGTCACTGGTGGGACAGGAGCCGGCCGTCCCGACGTCAGTGGAGCGGCAGGTGTGGGGGGAAGATGCGGCTAGGGGGGATGTACCATGGAGAGTGCGATATGGAGGGGTGGGCGTGAGGGGAGCGGCAGCGCGGGATGTACCATGGCGGAGGGGGGCTAGAGAGTGGGAGGGAGGCGACGAGGGACCCCCTGGAGTTGGAAGAAGTCCCAGAGGCCATCTGGGCCAACGTCACTTTACCGAAGGGGGCGCCGAGGTCCGGGGAAGTTGACTTGCCCAGGATCCTCTGTGGAGCTGGGATTTGAACCCAGACCCTTCGACTGCCGGTCCAGTACTCTCACTTATTTAACCCAGTTATCCCATCTGTGCAGTGGAGACAAGAGCCTTCCCCACATAAGATGTTAGGATTGGTGGCCCACTCTGGGGGGCCCTGCAGGTGCTGCGGAAGCCCGAGATGGGGTGACTCATGGGGACGGGAGGAGCAAGAAGGGGGTGCTCACTGCTTGGAATGAGCCGTGACTTGCCCTCCCGCCCCCACAGCCAGGCAGTCCCAGGTCCCAGTGTGGGGAATACGGCCCAGCGGCCCTGAGCATGCTGGGAGCCAGGGAGGCTAGCCCCCGGGCACCGCCGGCGGGCCTCCGGCAGCGTCTCCCCCCCACTCCCGCAGCAGCGCTTCCCGGGAGAGCCAGGCGGGGGTGACGCTGTCCAGGCCCTCCACGCATGGAGAGTGAGCACTGGAAGGGCTGTTCTCCCCCCACCTGCTGCCCAGGACAGGGGGGGTGTCACCGAGCGTCCCCCTCAACAGAAAGCCCATCATCCTGGGAGCTAGAGAAACCCCTCTCCTCGGCTGTAGGAAAGAGCCTGCCTTGGGGCAGCAAGCGCCCCAACTCTCTGGCCACGTCCCCACCTCAGTGCCATAGAGGAGGACACCAAGAACTGTTCACTGTTAGGACGCCCACACCCCCAGTCTGAGACACAGACCATGCCCTCCCTGGAGTGAGCGGGAGGTGACACTGAAGAGTTGTCAGAGGCATCTCCCTAGCTGGGGCCCTGCCCTCAGGGCTACATTTTGCCTTAACACACAAATTATTAAGCAAGGGGTAGCTGGGAATCACCTCCTCAGAGCAGGGACACAGCTCCCAGTCCAGGGCCCAGGGCTACACCCACACTGAGCTCCAACCCAGCCTTTCCCCTAAGCCCTGGGACTATTCCCACCTACTCCCTTCTGAGTTCAGACCTGGGGCCCCAGTCAGGCCTCCACATGCTGGCACGCTCTTCCACCAGCATGCTTCTGGAGCTTAGACAATGGGTACCAACTCCACATTGTTCCACTCCACACTTCCCCCTGATCTGGAGCCCCAGGGCTACAATATAGTCCCGCTCCCCAGCTTCCCTAAACTCCCACCACTGGGATATAGGGCTCCACCCTCCACCCAGGCCCCAAGCCAAGCTCCATCCAGCTCCCTCCCACAGCTCACTGACCTCCCTTCACCTTTCCCTCCTTATTCCCAGGAAATCCTTGTTTTTTAACTTCTTGCACACTTGATACCCCAGGAGACTCTTGGCTGCTGGCCTCCCCCTTAGTCCTCATCCCAACCCTTTGTCCTCCTCTGACCCTTCTGGGACAGACTGGATCAGAGGCTTCGTTGCCCACCCCACCTCACCTCACCATTGTGGTCTGCCCAGGCTCTCCTGGGGACAGAGTCTAAGACATTGGGTTAGGCGGTATCCATTCCCTTATAGGGCAAAGGGTAAGCAGGCCCTTCCTGGACCTTGGCCCATTCCTCCTTCCCCCACTCCCCCTTGGGGCCCAGGCATGTCTGGCCCTTATTTCATCCTTAGCCCCCAGCCTCCACTCATTTCTGAGCCTCTGCTTAGATTTGGAAGGAGTATGAGAGGATATCTAGTTCAATACCCCCTGCTCCCAAAAGGCCCAGAGTTAAGTGACTTGCCCAGGGCCATGCAGGTAGCCAGCAGCAGATCCTCCCACTCTCAAGCCAGCTCACTTGCTGCCTTCTCCCCCCAGCTCCCTGCCCTTGCCCCCTATCCCCATTCCCTCTGGCCCAGCTTGGCCTCAGCCCCTTGTCCTGGCACTGGGCGACCTCTGCCCCAGTTCTCCAGTGGGCACATACCCTGAGCCACAGCAGCCTCTGCTCTCACTCCCCTCTAGCCTAGTCTGTCTGTCCCTGGCAGCCCGTGTGGGCCCAGCCTGCTCCCTGTCCATCCCCCAGGCCTGGCCACCAGACCTCATGCCTCCCTCCCTGCCCCCACCTCTGGCTCTGAAGGGCCTGCTGCTAATCAGCTTTTGTTCTTGAAGCTGGGTCGCCCGGTGCCAGGCGGTGCCAGAATAGCCGCCTGTTAGTGCCCCTCAGGCTGCAGCAGTCCTGACAGTCGGGGTGACCATTCCAGCCCCCCCAGCATGAACGGTCATGCAGCAAGCATCCATGGTTAGAGAGCCACTCTCTGGTGCCTCACTTTCCTTTTCTGTTAAAACAAACAAGGGGTTGGAGGAGATCTGTAAGGCTGATCCATCCGTCTGTCCATCCCTAGGAGATGGAGGCCAAGGCTGACTCTGACTCTGCTGGGGGGCAGCAGCAAGGGGATCACAGGACTGGGGGGGGGGGAGCAGCCAGGAGAAATCTCGGGGTTATAGGATAGGGAGGATGCCTGAGCTCTGGAGGCTGGGCCAGAACATCCATCGGGGACACTTGGGTCCCTGTTGGGCAGAGCAGGGTCTCGGTCAGGGGTGGAGAACCTGTGGCCACCTGTGGCCTACAGAACATCTGTGAGATTTGGATCTCACAAAGGCTGCCCTTTGGGATCTAGAAGGCCACATGTGGCCTCCAGGCTGCAGGTTCCCCCTCCCCAGGCTAGATAAAGGAATGGGGGGGCTAGATGCCATACCTACTGTGTGCTGAGCACCAGGGTTACAAAAAGGGGCGAGATTCAGCTCCTGCTCCTCAGGTGCCCTCATTATGATGGGGGAGAGGACAAACAAGCCAGAGACAGGAAACACTGAAGGCTGTCCATGCTATTGAGGAGAGGGAGGGGCTTCCTGCAGAGTGGGATTCTAGCTGGGACAGCTAGGAGGGAAGGGGTGAGGACCGCCAGGCCAGGAGGGAGGGACTGCCAGGGGAAGAGCCCGGAGTCGGGAAGCTCAGAGGGGGCACAGAGGACTGCAGACTGGACCCTGGAGGCCTTGGGGAGCCTTGTTGACATCACGTGCTCCCCCCATGTGCCAGAGGCTGCCCAGAGGAGGAGGGAGGGGGCTGTGGGCGGGCCCTCACCCTAGTGGGTGGGGTCTGCCCCTCCCCTCCCAGCTTTTATAGGCCAGAGAGCTCCTTTCTGGGCAGGCAGTAATAGCCTGCTGCCCCTGGGGCCAGATTTGGTCTGAGAGATGCTGGGCATAAACAGGGAAAGGAAAATGGGTGAGTGGTGCCTCATCCTAGCCTGGAGGCTTCAGGAGAGAACAGAGAGGAGGATGGATGCCTGGGTCCTAAGAAGGGGCAGGCAGAGGGGACTTTGCTGTGGTTGGGGGCGGGGGGTGGCTAGAGGAAGAAGATGGGGGACCGATGCCTGAGTTTGGGGAGAGAACTGGAGAGTGAGTGGGGGGGGGCACGGGAAGTAGAAGGAGGAGGGCAGGGGTAGGCCACTGGGGACTGGAAACTGGATGCCTGAGTCCTTGCAAAGAGAGAAGTGGGATTCAGACATCTCCGATGTGGAAAAGGGGAGGAACTAGAAACCAGATGCCTGGGTCCTTGGAGGGAGACCCAGAAACTGGATCACCTGGGCCCTGGGAAGGGGGGAGGGCTCAACCCTGGGTCCTCACGGTGTGGGAGGAAGATGCCAGGAGGATGGAGGAGGGGGAAGACAGGGAGGGCCTGGCTAGAGTGACTCCTGGGCTCTGGGAGTGCCATGGGCAGGGGTCCTGGAGGCAGAGGCCTTGGCATGAAGGCCAGCCAGCTCCCTGAAGCCCAAAGGGTGGGAGGACAGGAAAGGACCCCATGCCCATCCCTGGTCACCATCCCTTTCTCCCTCCACAGCCTCCCGCCTGACCCATGGCATGGACCTGAGATCCATGACGCAGTCGCTGGTGGCCCTCTCAGAGGACAACGCCGCCCACTTTGCCAGCCAGGGCCCCGGGGAGACAGCTCGCCGCCTGGCTCGAGTCTTCACAGGGATACGGGAGCAGGCGCTGGGGCTGGAGCCTGCCCTGGGCCAGCTGCTGGGCGTCGCCCACCTCTTTGACCTGGATGCTGAGACTCCTGCCAACGGCTACCGCAGCCTGGTACACACGGCTCGCTGCTGCCTCGCCCACCTGCTCCACAAGGCCCGCTACGTGGCTGCCAGCCGCAAGAGCATCTTCTTCCGCGCCGGCCACAACCTGGCCGAGTTGGAGGCCTACCTGGCAGCTCTGACACAGCTGCGAGCCCTGACCTACTTCGCCCAGCGCCTGCTGGCCGCCAACCGGCCGGGAGGCCTCTTCTTCGAGGGCGACGGTGGCCTCAGTGCTGACTTCCTCAGAGAGTATGGCACACTGCACAAGGGCTGCTTCTACGGCCGCTGCTTGGGCTTCCAGGTGAGCAGCCCAGGGAAGGGGGAGCTGGGCACCACACCCTTTGATGAAGCCTTCTCCCCACAGGGCTGATGAGGGAAGGGCCAAAGATGAGACTGTGGGAGCCAGAGGGGCCTGTGGAACCCAGAACAGAGCCAGCCACAGCTGGGAGGGACCCTAGAACACAGGTTCTAGAACCCACAAATAGAGAGGAAGTAGAGGCCGGGCAAGGGGGCCCAGCCTCCCCAAGGACACACAGGAAGGCAGGAGCAGAAGCTTGGAGCTATTTCTCACACTGCTTTCTCTCTCCCACCTTGGCCTCAGCCCCTAGGAACTGGTGCCCATGGCCACGACCTCTGGAGATTTCCCTGGAGTTGGCCTGTCTAAGGCAGGGTGGGGGTGGGGTCCTCCAGAGAGTGCTACAGCCCTGACACCTGGGATCTGGGGCATGTCCTTGTCCTCCACTGAAAAGAAAAATGTCAGCAGATGTTTACCAGGCACTCCGCACATGTACAGGATGGTGCCTGTGCTCATAAATGCCTGGCTCTGACCTTGGGGTCCTGGGGCTTTCTTCAGAGTGCCAGCCCCCCTCCAAGAATCCCCTGGCAGGCCTGCTGACCTTTGTCCCACTGGGCCAGGAAGCTCCCAGTGGGAGGCTCAGTGCAGGGGACCACGCCCTCTGGCAGTCAGAAGGGAGGCCACTGGTGGCCTCTGGCCCTGTAGCTGCTCTGTGTCTCCCCATCTCTCCCTCTGAGTCACTCCCATCTCCTCATCTTCCATCTCTCCCCTCCTCATTGGCTGGATGTCTCCCCATCTCTCTTGAGAGATGTAAGAGAGACAGTCCCCCACCCCGACCCTGTCCCAGAGTCCGCAGAGCGAGGCATTTGTCAGCCCATAGCATGTCCAGGGAGAAAACCCTAGTTCAGGTCCGGCTCTGTCCCACACCAGCCCTGGAGACTCTCCCTGGCTCTCACATTCAGAGGAGGTGCTGACCTACAATGCCAGAAGGAGTTCCCTCCAGCGGGAGTCCCTGTGGCAGGGCTAGGCCCCAGATCCCGGCCTCAGAGACCGTCAAGTCTAGCCCTCCTCATTTTCCAGGCGAGGAAACTGAAACCCAGAGCAGGTTGTTCCCCTGCCCCAACTCCTCACCCTCCTACCCCCCAGGACTCTCAATCTCCCTCTCATCTGCTCCCCATCTCAGCTTCCCAGAGCTGGAATTTCAGCATTGGCCAGGACGTGGTGGCTGCCTGACCTGGCCTAGCCCTCACCAAGGGTCCATCCCTGCCCCCACACTCACCACTGGCATCCGGCCTCCCTTGGGCCTCCCTGTGGCTTCCTCTTCTTGTCCCCAGCTCTGGCCCCCAGAGCCAAGGTCTCTCTGAGTGGTCAGCCAGCGTGGCTTCTCCAGCAGGTTTGGGGAGCCCCTGCTGCATGCCAGCTCCGGGCTGCCTCTTCTGGATGCAGACACACTCCCTGACCTCAAGAGGCTTGCAATCAGTCAGGCGAAACAAACTATGTGAAATGAGTACTAGGGAGCTTGAAGGAGAGGTGCGGGGAGCCAGGGGGCCCAGGCAGGGCTGCCTGGAGGAGGAGGGCCTGGAGCCGAGTCTGCAGGGAAGGAGAGGATTCAGAGCTTTGCAGGTGAGGAAGTGCTCGAGCAGGGAGCAGGCCTACCAAGTGCCTGACTGGGACGAAGCCCACTCCCAGGTCAGCTCTGTGGCACAAGGAGACAGGTCAGAGGTGCCTGAGTGATCCCTGACCACCTATCAGAGCCACAGCAGAGGACAAAGCCTACCCTGGGCCCAAAAGCAGGGCCATCCCCAGGAGCCAGCAGGGACTTGTCATGGCTGCAGCTGGTGCTCACTTTGGGCCACCAGGAGGTGGGCAGAAGCCAAGAACTGGACAGAGAGGAGGGCCTGGTCCCCTGGTAGGCCCAATGATGGGCAGCGAGGGAGCTCAATGGATAGTGAACCAAGCCTGGAATCAGGAGGACTCATGTTCAGATGTGGCCTCAGACCCTTCCTAGCTGGGCAAGTCACGTCACCCTGTTTGCCTCGGTTTCCTCCTCTGTAAAATGAGCTGGAGAAGAAAATGGCTCCAGTATCTCTGCCAAGAAAACCCCAAAATGGGGTCATGGAGAATCAGACCTTACTGAAATGACCCCCACTGTCCCAGACAAGTTGTCTCCCCCAAGGGCTGGCTTCATCTGCCCAAGGCCTTGGAGGGATTTCTCCAATGTTACTAGCTCGAACCCTGATCCTGATCCTGTTTTCTCCACAGTATCAGTGGCCAGTGACCTCCTCAGTATCATTAATGTCATTGATTGGCACCCCAGGATCCTTTAACCAAGTGACATGCATTAGCTTTCCCCAAAAGGATGTTTATGGAGATAGTGGAGACACAGCCAGGATCCAGGGCCTGCCCTCCTCTGCCACCGTGGCCCTGCTGGGGCCCTGAAGCAGCTGCCAAAGCTCGGGCCTCCCGAGTTGCCCATGAGCCCAGCCTGGTCGGCAGAGAGACCTGCCCCACTCTCTGCGGTGTGGGCACCGCTTCCTGGAGCCCAGGCTCTCTCCCCACCTCCAGCGCTCATGGTTCATCAGTCTTCCCTCCCATCCTCCATCACCTGAGAGCCAGAAAGACCAGAAGTGAGCCCAGCCCCCCCCCACCGTGGCCTCAGCTGGCATCCCTGGCATGGACCCTGTCACCATTGGGGGCCTTCCTTGGCCTTATCATAGCAGTAAGAGTAGCAGCTGACATTGTCCTGGGCACTGTGCTAGCTGCTTTCTACAGTGGGATCCCACATGATCTTCACAACAACCCTGGGAGGCAGGCCCTGTTATGAGCCTTCTCTTACATATGAGGAAACTGAAGCAAACTGGGTGATGTGACTTGCCCAGGGTCACACAGGTAGGAAGTTTCTGAGGGCAGACTCAGGTCTTCCTGGCTCCCGGCCGGCGTTCTCCACTGCACACACCAAGGGGAGTTCATCAGGCAGGTGGTGTGGGGGCCGGTCCTCTCGCACCAGCTTCAGGCTCCGTTCTCTGATGGTTTCCCCTTCCAGGCTGGGGAGCAGCCCCACGTCCACAGAGCTCAGAGGACACGAGGCCGGGACACCACAAAGCTAGGTGACTTTGGTCACTCCATCAGGATTTATCAGGGGCAGCATTTGGACTCGGATTTTCCTGTACAGATGCCAGCCAGCCCTCACTGGGTCGGGGTCCTAGCATCCTTGGCCCCACCCCTACCCACAGGGTCTGCCTCTTTCTTCCTCTTCTGACCACATAGGCTCACCCTGGGAGAGGCTCTCTGCACTTCTCTCTTTTGCAGCAGCCTCCTGGCTCAGTCATTTTCCACACTGCTGCCAAATGCTCAGCTCGGACTGTCACTCCTCTCCTCCATAAAGTCGGTGGCTCCCTCTTCCCCCCAGGACCAAAGAGGAGCTCCTCAGTTTAGCATAGAAGCCCTCTGGCTGGCGTTGCTCCCTGGGTCCAGCCAAAGTCACCTCTGCTCCCTCCTGGTGCCTTTGTCTTGGCTGGAAACCCTTGTTGATTGATCCAAGTGGTTCCTGGGCCCTGCAGATGCTGGGTAATGCTACTTGCCCCCCGCCTCGCCGCCCCCCCCCCCCCAGCCAAGGTTACTTTGCATCTGGTTTATCTGAATGAAAGCACATTGAGGGCAGGACTAGGAGAGCCTGGACACAGCAGGCTCTTCTCCGTTTCTAGAGGACTGATTTCCAGCCGTGTCTCCTCTGGACCACACTGCCTTCTTCTTTGCCTCACTGTGGCCCCCTCTCCCCCACACCCATCAGCCTGTCTGCCTCCCCCGTGGTCATCCATAACTCCCTTTGTCTCCCTCCCCCCAGTTCACTCCAGCCATCCGGCCTTTCCTGCAGACCATCTCCATTGGGCTGGTCTCCTTTGGGGAGCATTACAAACGCAACGAGTCAGGGATTGGTGAGTGCCCCCATTCCCCCCAGCCCCCGGATCCTCCCTCGTCTCCATGCTGCTCACTACTCTCTCCCCTCTTGTCCCCTCCCCCCACCCTAAGCTGCAGAGAGGGAGCTGCCCCACCTAGGGTAAGTCCTGGGCAGCAGAGGGCAGGGGCCTAGACCCGGGGGCCCTCCCTGAGCACCCCACTCTCTGCCTTTCCCAGGTGTGGCTGCCAGCTCCCTCTTCACCGGGGGCCGCTTTGCTATCGACCCGGAGCTACGAGGGGCTGAGTTTGAACGGATCACCCAGAACTTGGATGTGCATTTCTGGAAGGCCTTCTGGAATGTAACGGAGATCGAGGTCCTGTCGGTTAGTACAGCAAGGCTGTGGAAGGAGGATTCAGAATTCAGGAGGAGGCAGGGGACACTTTTCCCTTGACCAACTCTGTGGTCTTAGGCATTTCTCCCTTCTCAGCCTGTTTCCCCAGCCGTAATATGAAAACATGAGAGGCTTGAGTTGTATGACTTTTAAGGTCTTAGTTCTAAGGCCCTTCCTAGCCCTGACATTCCCTGTTCTCAGGCCCCTCCCAGCTCTGACATTCCTTGTTCCAAGGTCCTCCCAGCTCTGACATTCCCTGTTCTAAAGCCCTCCCAGCTCTTGTATTCTGTAACTCCCCTGGGTCTAGCACTTTCCTCTCCATTATATAATCTATGAACACTATTATGAAAGGGGTTTTGGTACAGACTGTCAGTGTTGAGAAGTCTCCCCATGGCAGCTCCATCTACACTAGGCTGTACCTTGGGGTCTCCTCCTTCCTTCCCCCACCCCGGTGTCCCTCTGTCCTTTTCTGGGTGGGGGCGATATTCCTGTTTTATTGAGGAGGAAGTAGAATTGAGAGAAGTGAAGGGCTTGACCGTAACTAGCAGATTGAAGCCTAGAACCCAGGTCTGCCAGCCTAGGCCTCATTCTGTGACTCTCCTCGAGGGGGCACAGGCTAGACCCTCGGGGCCGCTCTGACCCTCATCCATCCCTCCCCACCTGCCCTCCCTCTCTCTCTGACAGTCTCTGGCCAACATGGTGTCAGCAACGGTGCGGGTGTGCCGAGCCCTCAGCTTGCCCCCTCAAGCTTTCGAGATACCCCTGGCCAACAACCCCCAGCTCAACGTCACCATCTCGCCCCCAGTGGCTCACACAGGCCCGGGCCCAGTGCTGGTGCGACTCATCTCCTACGACCTTCGAGAGGGCCAGGTGCGGGGCAGAGGACCCCTGGACGCCTCGCCGTCCTGCCCCCTCAGGGAGGGGGAGACCCCATCTCATCCTCCTATGTTCTGATTCATTCCTCATTAGACTCCTTTCCAGGCCCACCTGTCCCTGAGTATGTGCCACCATCCCCATCCCTCTCCTTTTGGCCTCTTCTCCCAACAAACCCTGGCTTTCTCTGCTCCTCACTTACTTCCTTGCCCATCTCCTTTCTGTCTCCCCTTTCCCTACTATTTCTTCCATCCCTAACCTCTCCCCTACCCCCAGTGATGAGCCGGGACTGGGGGAAGCCATTTAGGGGAAGTCGGGGTGAGGTGGGGGACTGGAACACACACCTTCTCTTTGTCCGCCCTCCCCCAAGGACAGCGAGGAGCTGAACATCCTATCCCGGTCTGAGGGTCCCAGGAGCCTGGAGCTTCGGCCCCGCCCTCACCATGCCCCACGCTCCAAGGCCTTGGTCATTCACATCCATGGCGGTGGCTTTGTGGCACAGACCTCTAAGTCCCATGAGCCTTACCTCAAGAGCTGGGCCCAGGAGCTGGGGGTCCCCATTCTCTCCATCGACTACTCCCTGGCCCCCGAGGCTCCCTTCCCTCGGGCCCTGGAAGAGTGTTTCTACGCCTACTGCTGGGCCCTCAAAAACTGTCGCCTGCTGGGTGAGCCTTCCCCAACCCCTGGAGCCCATGTCCAGCCACTCTCCCCCCAGGTTGCCCTGGCTGCCAGGCCCCACCTAGGAAAGGGATGACCCCCAGCCAGTGACCCCCCTCCCACTTGTTTTCACCATCCCCAGCCTTTCTGACTTCTGACCTCTGACTTCCTGAGCTGGGAGCCACCCTCTTGAATTCTTACCCTCCCCTGAATTCCCCAAGCTTCCCAAACTCTTGACACCCCCCAGAATTCAGCCTCTGACCCCTGAGCACTGTCCACCAACTCCAAGGTCTCCTCCATTCAGAAATTCATATTGTTAGTGTAGGGCAGCTAGTGGGGTACCTATAGCCCCAGCCAGCTGGGGTGCGTGGACTGCTCCTGAGGTGGAGGGAGCCTGAGAGGAGGCCAGCACGACAGAGCCCCACATTTCACAGATGAAGAGACTGCGGTCCAGGGAGGCCCTGTCCAAGGCCACTCAGCCAACAAGGCAGTGATGGGGCTGCCTAAGATGCCAGGACTCCTGCCTACTGACCCCTTGGCCTCTCGCCCCCACATCCCAACAGCTGAGCTTCCCCACGCAGGGCACTGACCTCTTCTCTCTTGCCTCCCCCCAGGCTCAACAGGGGAGCGTGTGTGCCTGGCTGGGGACAGTGCCGGTGGCAACCTCTGCTTCACTGTGTCCCTCCGGGCAGCGGCCTATGGCGTGAGGATGCCTGATGGCATCATGGCTGCCTACCCGGCCACCATGCTGCAGGCCTCGGCTTCACCTTCACGCCTCATGAGTCTCATGGACCCCCTGCTCCCCCTCAGCGTCCTCTCCAAGTGCCTCAGTGCCTATGCTGGTGAGGCTGGGGGCCAGGTGCCAGGGGCACCAGAAGGGCGGGAACTTGTGGCCAAGACCCCCAAGGAGTGTACAGGTGTGGGGAGCTGGAGGCTGAGACCGCAAGACCGCCAGGGCAGGAGGATGGGACCAGCTGAAGGGGAGGGAGGAGGACTAAGGGAACCCTTCTCCTTCCTCTCCACCAACTGCAGGCGTAGAGCCCGAGGTCCAGGAAGGCCAAGAGCAGCAGGCCTTGGGTGTCATGGGGCTGGTGAAGAGAGACACGGCCCTGCTGCTCCGAGACCTGCGGCTGGGGGCCTCCTCCTGGCTCAATACCTTCCTGGAGCTTGGAGGCCGGCGGCCTGTCGATGGTTCCCCATCAGGGACAGGTGAGGCCACCATTCAGTCCTGCAGGCATTTGTCCTGAGCCTCCCTACATGCCAGGCTTAACATGCCACTTGCCTAGGGCGGGGGACACCGTGACCAAAAGGGAACAGCCCCCAATATTCCTGCTTCCTTCCTTTAGAGAGGAGGGGGCAGACCTAGAGAAGGTCTTGGGGTCCCATTCTGGATCTCTGAGGCCTTGGGCACACAATGTGGCCTCTTCCTGGCCTTCAGTTTGCCCCTCATGAGATAAATGGGTTGGCCTCCCACCCTGCTGGGATATTTCTGTTCTGGGGCACTGCTAGCTCTAACCTTCCGTAATTCTTAGGCCTGGGCTGGGACCCTCCCAGCAAGAAAAAGAGGGGGGATGGGGGATACAGCCCCTACAGGCCACAAGTCCCTGAATGCCAGGCGAAGGTGGCTTCTCAGGGCTCCAGGGAAGTGATATATGGAAATCTTGGGGAAGGCTGCATCTAGCCCTGTGGAACTGGGATGAGATTCATTCTTGGCCCCAGGGGCAGTGGGGTGGAGCCAGACAGATTGGGTTTGATGTGAGGAGAAAAAGTCCAGCAGCTGTCCCCAGGTGGAGTGGGGGCCACTCACAGTGGATCTCAGAGGAGGCTGGGCTCAGGGGCTTCCAGAGGCCTTTCCCAGTGAGTCTTAGATCATGGGGTTCCCTGTGGCCTGGGAAGAGGAAGAAGGACCCGATCGTGTCCTTCCTCCAAGATGGCGGTGGGAGAGCCTGGAGTCAGGGCAAGGGAGTGATGCCCAAAGTTCCTGTTAGTATTTCAAAGTTTGTGGGTGAAGAGACCCAGGTTCATATGGCAGTTAAGTGACGTGCACAGGGGCCTAAAATTAGGGAGCTGCCAGAGTCTGAATCTGAACTCAGGTCTCCTGAGAGAGATGGGCTGGGCTGGAGATAGGGATAGGCATAGGAAGGTGGGGAAGAGATAGTGAGAAAGGGGCCAGAGACCAGGGAGGGGAGAAGGGGCTAGAATTGGGGGTGGGGAGAGAAGGGAGGATCTGGTGGGACACAGAGACCCCAGATGGAGAGCCGGGAAATGCCCACCCCCCCATTTGGAGATGAGGAAACAGGCCCAGAGAGGGGAAGGGGTTTGAAGTCACACAGCAAATCAGGGCCAAGCTGGGGCTCGCTGGAACACTGTTCTCTATAGCAGGGTGCTGGATGCACCAGCTGGTCCTAGGCCTGAGGGTCAGGGGAGAACACAGGGGCAGAGAGCTCACTACTTCCTCCCTCTTTCCAGAGACCATGCGCCGGAGTGTGTCCGAGGCTGCCCTGCAAGAGTCCTGCAGCCTCCCCAGGGACACCCCTAAAAGTTTGACCTTACAAGACCTGAGCCTGGTGGGGGACTCCACCCCCCCAGTCCTGTCCTCGTCAGAAGAGACCCTGTCATCAGTGCCTCAGGAGGTGAACTTCTTCCTGCCCCCTTCGGGGGCCGAGGATGAGGCCATAGAAGAGGAGGAAGAGGGCAGGGAAAATCTCGACTACCTGAGCTCTGCCTTCCCTGACGGCTTCCAGCCCCGCCGCTCCAGCCAAGGCAGGGCCAACCTGTCCCTGCAGACATCCCCCATTGTCAAGAACCCCTTCATGTCCCCACTGCTGGCCCATGACTCCATGCTCCAGTCCCTGCCCCCTGTGCACATAGTGGTGAGCCAATGGTGGGGGGGGGGGCGGGTAGGGGCCAAGGATGTCCAGAGGGAAGGGACTAAGATGGGGGGAGGCCCGAGGTCCAGAGGGAAGGGACCAAGATGGGGGAGGGGAGGGGAGTTGCAGGAAGACCAAGAAAGGAGCTGAGGTCTAGCTTGGAGAATCATTTATGGGGAAGAAAAAGGGCCAGAGAGGGAAGGGGATGGAGCCCCTCCTAACCACTGGCTCTTTCTCTCCCTCCCTTGCTCCTTCCCTCCCTTTGTGTGTGTGTCTCTCTCTGTCTCTGTCTTTCTCTGTCTCTGTCTTTCTCTGTCTCTCTCCCTCCCTCTCTCTTTCTCTCTTCCCCCCCTCTCTCCCTCTCTCTCTCTCTCTCTCTCTCTCTTTCTCTCTCTCTCTCTCTCTCTCTCTCTCTCTCTCTCTCTCTCTCTCTCTCTCGGCTCCCCCACTATGGGGGTTTCTTCATCACCCTCATCTCTCTGGTCCACCCCACATCCACCCCGTCCTTCCTGGTCTTCCTTCTGTCCTCTGTCTCCCCCACCCCTTTCCTCTCCCCTTTGTGGCCATCCCTCTGGCTGTCGGTCCGGCCCTGGTATGGCCCCGTCGGTGCCTGTGCCAGGCCTGTGCCCTGGACCCCATGCTAGATGACTCAGTGATGTTCGCCCGCCGCCTTCGGAGCCTCGGGCGCCCCGTGAGCCTGCGAGTGGTAGAGGACCTGCCCCATGGCTTCCTGAGCCTGGCAGCCCTGTGCCGTGAGACTCGCCAGGCCACCGCCCTGTGTGTGGAGCGCATCCGCCTCATCCTCACGCCGGGGACAGAGATGCAAACGCCCCCAGCGCCCACCAAGCCTCGGTGGTCTGAGAGATCCCGGACCAAGCACTCCCCTCAGAGCCCCGCCTCAGCCATGGGCTCAACCCCTGGCCTGCGGAGCCCAGGCCTAGCCCAGGCCCAGCCCTCCCACCACTCAGGCCTCGGCCCTGCCCGCTCCTGACTAAAGGCCTTGCGCTCTCTCTCGGTTGATTTTGTTTTGCACTCCAGACTCGTGGTGATAGAGTGGGGCAGGGGACCCCTACAGCCCCCCTCTACCTCACACTCCTGCCCTCTGGGGGGGCTAGCACTCCTCCAGGCAGCCCCCAGGCCCAGCACTCTGTGAAACCCCAGCGAGGCAGAGGCAAGATGTTAGCACTGGAAGGGGCCTTGAGATCCAGCATCCTCATTATATCAGTGGGAAACCAATGTGACCCTCCACAGTGGAAGGGGCAATGAATTCAGATCTGGGGTCACCCATGTGGCCTGGCACAAGCCCCTTCCCCACTGGGCCTCAGTTTCCCCCTCAGTAAAATGATTGTTGAGCCAGATGGCCTCTGGGAGCCCTTCCAGCTCTAATTCCAGGAGGGGTGGGTGAAGAGGTAAGTCTGGGGTTAGAAGCTCCCCACATCTGGTGCCTCCTTGTCCTGGAGCCCTGTGACCCCAGCCTGCACATCCGAAGTTCAGGGTTTTGGGGCCAGCTCCATCCCTAGCCTTGCCAGGGGACCTTGGGCAGGTCCTAGAATCACAGCTTGAGAGAGCCTGTTTTACAGATGAGTAAAGCGGGGCCTAGCTGAGGTCCCCAGACTCCCAGACCACCATCTGTGTCCCCGTGTGGAATGGTCAGCCCATTGCCACCTGGGGATGGAGTGCCTTAGGCCCACTGGGGCGGGAGGGAGGGAGCTCTGATGTCCTGTGCCCCCAGTGCTTTCCCACTCATGATGGGGAGCCCCCCAAGCTGCTCCTCCCCCAGCCACTGCTGACACTGCTGCTGCTGCTCTGCTCCCTTTTTGTAAATAAATGTGTTGAATTCACCCCAACCCCTCTCCATGACTGGACCCCAGGGGGAGGGTTCCCCAGGGAGGCCCAGTACCCAGGCTTTCCACCAGGGGGTGCTAATGCCTGGGATGGCTGGCTGCCTGGAGACTCTGGCTACCTGGGGTGCCCACGTGGGGTGCTGAGGGGAAACAGAGGCTGGGACCAGAAACCCTCACTCCTGGGTCCTGCAGACACGCCCAGGCTGTATTTGGGCCCCAGGCTTTATGGAGCTGTTTATATTGTGGGGGCGGCTGGTGCCAAACCACAGGACACCCTCAGGGAGGAGCCAGGTTCACATGTGTCCTGAGTGGAGAAGGGGAGAGGCAGCAGCCTAAGTGGATGGAGTCTGCCAGGGAGCCAGGCTGCCACCAAAAACAGCCCCTACCATTAGGGACCCAGGGGCAAGAGTGAAGGGGAGACTAAGGAAGGCAAGCGGGGCTGACGTTGGCATGGTCAGAGGCAGGGGGGATGGACTGACCGAGATGGGAGGGACTTCCTCTCCTTAGCACCTAGGGCCGGGTGAGCCTTGAAGGGGCCGGGACCATGGTTGGGAGCAGACCAGCCTTTCTTGGGGCAGCTCTGGGTCCCCAAGGGCTGATAAAGCATCCAAGGGTGACCAGTCTCACCTCATTCCTCAGTTGGCCACCCTGGGTGTGGTCCTGGAAAGGGCCCAGCATGGGGATTCACTACCATCACCACTGCCAGCGGGAGCTGGGCGAGCAGGACCATGTTCCTGAGGGGCAGGCCTAGGTACCTGGACACAAGGTCGAACCTGCCCCCAGCCAGTCCAGGAGCCTGAGGGGAGGTGTGGACCCTGCTGAGGCTGAAAATAGTCATTAGAGCCTGTGGGGGTGTAAATGGGGGAAAGAAATAGGTCATTAACCCATTAGGAGTTGATAAGGGAGTGAGTCACAGGGGCGATGGGGGCGTGGAGAGCCATGCTGAGGGCCTTGGGAGTAGATCTGCCCTACCTCACCTGCCCTGGCCCCAGATTGAGGTCTTTGGCTGGGGACAGGGATAGAGCAAGGGGCATCCCTGTCTCTACCTGTATCTCTGTCTCCGTAGCATCATAGAATTCAGGGTCACCTAGTTCAGCTCTCCTGCTTTACAGGTAGGAAATTGAGGTCCAGACAGGGAGGCACTTGCCTGAGGTTCACACATCAAATCCAGGCAGACCCCAGTGGTCAGAATGCCAACTCCAGGCTCTCCCATCACACCCTGGGGTTTCTAGCTCCCCCTTTCTGGGCCTGAGACAATCAGAGACTGATTCTGTGTGTTTATCTCTCTGTAGGTGCAGTTGTGTTGGGGGAAGGGGAGAGATAATGTCTGAGTGGAGGGAGGGCTGGGCCTGAAGGCGGGAGAGCCAGGCAGCATCCACTGGCCAGCTGTGGGACCTCGAGGTCCCCCCCCACAAATCCTGTGCTCCATGTGCCACACTCTGTTCTGCTCTTCCCTCCATCTGGCCTTCCTTTCACCCCCATCTTGGTTTCTCCTCCCTTCCAGCTCCACCCATACAGTCATCCCCATTAGGGAGAAACTGAGGCTAGGATGGAATGACCCCCAGGGGCTACCTCCAGGGCAAGGAAGGAGCCCTTCAGGTGTGACTCCCAGGTCCCCTGCTGGCCCCTACAAACATTCACACACACATTCATACACACACACAATCATACACACACCAACAAACATTCACACACATGCACACATAATCATATCCACATTCACACATGTATAACAGACACACACACAATCATACACTCGCATGCACACACATGTCAGGCTGGACAGAGGCTGGCCACTCTGCCTGAGACACTCTTTCTTCCTCCCATCTCCCCTAACTCTTACTCCCACCTCCCCTAACCCTTCTCCAGGAAGCTTTCCCTAACTGCCCCCTCCCCACAGGTTTTCGTGCCCATTACCCTTATACCCCACCCTTTCACAGCAGATAGAAGGGGAGCTCCCGGAGGGCAGGGAGATGATTTTTGCTTGGAGCCCCTTATCCTGCCCTGGAGACAGGAGTTCAAATCCAGCTTCAGATACTTCCTAGCTGTGTGCCCCTGGGCAAGTCACCTCACCCTGTTTGCCTCAGTTCCCTCATCTGTCAGATGAGCTGGAGAAGGAAATGCAAATACTCCAGCATCTCTGCCAGGAAAATCCCAGATAGGGTCATGGGTCGGACATGACTGAAATGATTCAGCAAGAACCTGTCAGCCAGTAAGCACTTGATAAATGTTTATTTCATTGAATTAGAAGGGGGTTTGGGGGGGTCTTGAGGTCAGTAGCAAAGGCTGAATTCGAATTCAGGTCCTCTGACTCAATGCACAGTGTTTTACCACATTGCCCATTGTTATCACAGAGATACCCCAGTATCTAGAGTGACAATAAACCCCTGCCCAGAGGCACACAAGTATAAGTGCTGGAAATGTGGGCACAGATCAGATGAAGTGTGCCCAGCAGCCCACTCCCACTCCTGACACTGTCACCGAGGTATGCTCAGCACCTCCTAGACTATCAGAGCTAGAAAGGCCCTGGAACACCGTCTGTGCAACCTCTGAGGCCAAAAGGACAGTGACTTGCCCAAGGGCACTCAGCAGGACGTTGCTTAGCAAGGGTTCGAGTGGGCAGATTCCCAAACCAAAGCTCTTTCCACTCATACACAACACACACAAGCCGCTGATCACACAAGATGTTCACACAGCTCGGGGCCATCACCTTGGATGGGCTCTAAACAATCGATAATGGACAAGCAATTATCCAGTGCCTACTGTGTGCTAGCCACAGGAGGTGCAGAGACACAGCCCCTGCCCTCAGGGAGCTTCGGTCCCAAAGGAGAGAGCTCCACAAAGCAGAATAGAAGGGAGACCTTTCCCCACAGTCACACTGTGGGTCCCACATGCATGCACCCAGACTGATACAGAGACACACACAGACCCCACACCCAAACAGTCGGCCTCACAGGACCAGCTTGAGGAGGCACACCCGGGTGTCTCCCATTCCCTGTCCTGGGTGGAGTCAGGAAGAAGCAGCTGGTTTGGGAAGGGGAGGGAAGGGGGCACTGAGCCACCCCACCTATCCCCCGTCCTGTCTGCTTTGCTCGACCGGTTTCCCAAGGAGAGCCAGCCTGAAGTAAGCTCCATTGGGCAAACCCAGATATCCAGCCTCCAAGCTCCAACCCAATCAGGGATGCAGAGGGTCTGGGGCCCTAGCCTCTAAGTTAGATTACCCTCTAGGTCCTTGGATGAGTGTGGGCTGGGGTCACTGAGGAAAAGGGGCTGGGGGGGGCAGATGCCTGAGCCCCAAGACCCCATCTATGCCTCACTTTTCATTCCTTCTTCCCCCTGGCCACCTCACCACTGGGTCAGTCTCAGTTTCCTCATCAGGTCTGAGTTAACTGTGCCTAATTGGTGCCCCCGGGGGTGTGCAGAAAGGGTAGAAGTGGGGGAAGCTGGGAACTAGCCGGCCTCTGGTAGCTCATTCCCTGCTCTTTCCCCATCCAGACTGCCCAGAGGATGTGGTCAGCAAGGCAGGGCTAGGGCTGGAAGAGCATTAGGAAGTGGGGGAGTAAAGATTCCTAATTTAGAGGCCAGACACAGTGAGGCTGAGAATGGGGGTCAGGGAACAGAAGTATGTGATAGTCCCCCTCTCGGGACCTGTCCCCCTTTCTGTACAATGAGGAAGTTGAGCTAAATCTTCTGATCCTAAGAGACACAGAGATTCAGAGAGACTAAGACTAAGATTTAAGAAACAAATACAGGAAGGAAGTGAGCATTTATTAAGCACCTGCTATATGCCAAACATTTTGCTAGGCCATTTACAATTGTTATCTCATTTGAGGCTCACAACAAGCCTGGGACATAGATGGGCAGCTAAAGTTCCCCAGAGATCTGGAGATCAGGACGCTGGGTTCCTGAAGGGGTGGGGACTGAGGCCCTGGATGCCTGGTTCCCTGGGATGTGGTGGCCCCACCTAGGCCAGCAACATCACCCCATCCCTGCCCAACCCTGCCTGCCAAGTGACAGCACCTTCTCCTGACAGGTGACTCCCCACTTTTCCGGTGGCTCCTGCATTTCTGGGGGTGACACCCACCCTAAGGACCTCACCCAGGCCTGACGCTGCTTCCCTGACTGAGTCACCCCCCCCAAGTCCCGCAGAGTTTGTTAGGGTCAAGGAGGGTCCTTGATGGCACCTGGATTTCTGGATCCTCAATCTTTCCCCCAGAAAAGACCCTGGTGTCCTGCTCCCCCACCTACCAATCTTCCTCGTTTGGTGCTGGGGATGGTGTATCACCCCCCATAACCTATAGAGAGAGGTCTCCATGAAAGCCCATCCCCTCCAGCCTCATGCTGCTCCTGGTTCCTCCACTGGACCTCCCATAGTGGATGGGCTCAGGGGAGCATGGAGAGTCAAGGGAAGCAGGAGTCAGCTTAAGGGCCGTCTAATGCTCACACACGCCTACACAGCCCTGCTCTCCCAGCCTCCCTCTTACTGTGTCCTGTCTCCCCACCTCTGAACCACAGTCAGAAACTTGGAGACAGTCTCATCTCTGGTGGAGCAGTGCATAGAGCTCTGGGCCTGGAGTGGAGAAGACTTGAGGTCATATGCAGGCTGACACTTAGGAGCTACGTGACCCTGGGCATGTCACTTAACCTTCTCTGCCTCAGTTTCCTCAGCTGTCAAATGAGGGTAATAAGAGCATCCACCTCCCAGAACTGTTGAAGATCAAATGGGATATTTGTAAAAGTGCTTAGCACAGTACCTGGCATGTAATAATTAATTAATAATGCTTAATTAATTAATAATGTTTAATAAATGCTTATTCCATCCATCCCCTTGTTTCTGTTTCTCCTTACTCCTCCTGCACTTTCTCCTCCTTTCCTCCTCCTCTTCTTTTTCTCTTCTTTCTCTCTCTCTGTCTCTGTTTCTGTCTCTCTGTTTCTCTCTGTCTCTGTCTCTGTCTGTCTCTCTCTCTGTCTCTTTGTCTCTCTGTCTCTCTCTCTCTGTCTCTTTGTCTCTCTGTCTCTCTCTGTCTCTGTCTCTTCCCCTCTCCCTCTCCCTCTTTCTCCTGTATCTGCCTCTGTCTTGGTCTCTGCACATTTCATTGCCTCTTAGGGCTATAAGATTTAGCTCTAGAAGGACCTGGGGGATCATTGTATTTAATCCCTTCATTTTCAAATGGAGAAACTGAGACCCAAAGAGAGAAAAGGCTGCACTCTCAGTCACACAGGTAGTAAATTTCTGGTTCGTTTTCAAGATTGTGTTCTCTCTTCCCCTGTATTTGGTTGTTTATATCAAGAATGGGGGGTGAGAGTACTGAGCCTCAGAAAACCAGGGATTCAAGTCTCTGGTCAGCTATTTATATTAAAAACCTCCACTTGCTTCATTTATAAAATGGGGCTAATATTGTATCCACCATGTACTTTGCAAAGTTATAGTAGGAGAAGTGCTTTGTACAAATGAAAAAGACCATAAAATGGAGAAATATTCCCTCTGTGTCTCTGATCCTCTCTGCCTCTATCTCCCCATCTCCTCATCTCTGTCCAATTGTGCCTCAGTCTTCCCATGTTCTCCTTGCATCCATCTTGCCTTGCTTCCAATGCCAGGTCTCTACCCCTCATCTCAGTGATCCCCATACCTGTCCTGGGGCTCCCCCCAGACCAGCTGGTCAGCAGAGATGCCCGAAGGGGAGGGGAGGGGACTCCCCATCTAAGCCTGGCTCACAGCGCTTCCTGAGCCTTGTGTCACGGTGCTGCCCCTCCCCTGCTCCGAGCTGCCCCATATAAGACCAGCTCGGGATGAGAACGCACAGGCAGAGAGAGCCAGGCACGAGGTGACGAGGCCAGCCGGAGCCAAGCCCAGCACTATTCAGCCCGAGAGCCAGAGCGCTCAAACCCAGTGCTCCCCAGGTAGGAAGGAGTCCCAGCCAGCCCGGGCAGCCCCACCGCCGGCATCTGCTTCCTACAGCAAGCAGCACGCTGCTGGGGCTCCTCTTGGACTTTGCCGTCTCTTCGGACTTTCTCTCAGGGTCTCCCCCTTGCCCCTGGCTCTCTTGGTATTCTGCTTTTCTCTCTCCTTGGCTGTCTCCACACAGACCTCTCAGGCTCCTAGTAGACTTCCTGGGTCTCTCCTAGCATCCCTGCCTGGCTCACTGCCATTTTATCTCTCTCTCTCTCTCTCTCTCTCTCTCTCTCTCTCTCTCTCTCTCTCTCTCTCTCTCTCTCTCTCTCCCCCCCCTCTTTCCAGGTGTCTCTATTTCTCCCTTGTCTCGGGGTATCTGTCTCTCTTTTTTGTCTCTCAGTGGGTGTTTCTGCTGCTCCGCCTTGATGTCTTTGTGGAGGCCATGGGGGCCCTTGTGTGCGTCAGTCCCTGGCTCTGAGTGTCCCTCAGGAGGCTGGTCTACCATGGGAGGACATCCGCGGCTTTCTCCGTTCCACAGCCCCGAGTCTGAGCATCTTTGTCTCTCGGCTAGGCTGTGTCTTAGCAGATTTCTACGTCTCTGGTTGCACTGGGATTTTTCTCCGACTTTTATTGCTGAGTGCGCTGCTCTCTGGCACTGACCATTTCTGGGCGTCTCTGCCCGACTTAGCTTAAGCCTCATTCATTCTCTCCTTATCTGTCTCCCCTCAATGATACCTCAATTTTGAGGCGTGGGGGTGGGGGATGGAAATTCTCAGAACCCTCAGGATGAACGGTGGTGCCATGAGCTTCACTGGAGGAAGAGGGAAAGGATGAGGAGGCTCTGACCCGGCCTCTTTCTCCCTCCCCAGCGCCCCCTTCACCTGCCGCAGTCCTTCCCCTTACTCCAGTACCCTTGCCCCCGCCCCACTCCCCACCCCACCTAGTTTCCAGGTGTCCCCGGAACCAGCTACTCAGTGCTTCCCCTCCGCCTTCGCCCGCACCATCTCTGCAAGGATGCAGTTCGAGATGCATGACAACGTGAAGGGCAAAGGTGCGCTCGACTGAGAAACCCCTACCCCGCCTGCTCCCCCTCCCCTACTTTTTCCTGGGGTCGCTCAGACATCGCCAAGAAGTCGTCGGGGGCCCCCAGGAACAGAGCACCCCAACCCCAGATGTGGAGGAGGATCGCCTGCTCCTCCTCCTCCCAGATGTGGCCCTCTGCCCAGACTCTCAAGACGCCCCTGATCCCAGATGTGCAAGAGGAGGTCCCCATTTCCCTGAGCTCCCATCCTGTCTCCTGGGAGGGAGAGTTCCCTTGGAACCAGCCTTTGGGGAACGTCATCCGACACCCTCCCCCCAGATGAGCAAGAGGCACCGGCTATCCAGACGTGCAGGAGGACCCAAGCTTCCCAGCTACAAAGCCTAGGAGGGGGAGGGAGACCCCCCCCCCAGTGCGCAGGCCCCACCCAGATGTGACTCCAAAGCCAGATGAGGAACCCCCTCCCAGATGAGGGCGGTGGCTGCCCTGTGATTCCTCAGAACCCTTCCCCTTCTCTCCCCCTTCCCCTTCTCTCCCCCTCCCCCTGCGCAAGCTGCCCAGATGTGGGGAGAGGGCAGGGTCAGTGAGAGGAGGAAAGGAGCACAGACCCCCAAGTACCCTCCTCTTACCTTGTCTCTTCCCTTGCCCTCCCCAGCCATGTCTTACCCTGTGACCAGCCAGCCCCAAAGCCAGAGCACCTGCTACCAAACTCAGCAAAGTGACTGGCACACAGAACTCACGGACTGCTGCAATGATATGCCCGTGTGTAAGTGTGCCCCTGCCAGCCCCAGCATCCCTTCTCTGTCTACAGGCTGTCACCCCAAACTCAGAGCCAGGAGAAAGGCCCCAGACCAGGGGATGTCCGCCTTGGGAAGGATCCCAAAACAGAGAACGATGTCAGAACTGAGGACTTTACAACTCAGAACATCAAAGACAGGACGGATGTTCGAACTTAGACCACAGAATGTCAGAACTTCCTTAGAAAGGGCTCTAGAACAGAATGTCAGAGTTAGAGATCATCTCGTCTAACCCCATCCAGAGGGGAGGGAAGGGGAGGGAGAGACACAGACACAGACACACACAGAGAGACAAAGAAATAAGGAAGAGAGGACAGGACATGACAGGACAGGAGAGTCTTCCTTCTGTTTGGGGGCCTCCCTGACCGCTCCCTCTCCTACCCTGCAGGTCTGTGTGGCACCTTTGCCCCCCTGTGCCTGGCCTGCCGCATTGCTGATGACTTTGGGGAGTGTTGCTGTGCGCCCTACCTGCCTGGTGGTCTCCACTCTATCCGAACTGGCATGAGAGAGCGCTACCACATTTTGGTGGGGAGGCTTGGAAGTGCCAGGGGAGGGGGGCGGAGCCTGAGCACCCAGGGATGGGGCCAGGGCCCTGTGACCAAGATAAATGGGGCCCCAGATCTTCATTGCCTCCCTAACCTCTCTACTGTTCCCCCAACAGGGCTCTGTCGGAAACGACTGGGCGACGCTCACCTTCTGCCTGCCTTGTGCGCTGTGCCAGATGGCTCGAGAGCTGAAGATCAGACAGTGAGGACCCGCCCCAGCCCCTCCCACTTGTTCCTTCTGACCCTCCACTCCCTTTCCTCTCACCTCTGCCCCCAATAAAATCAGAAACCCAAAGCTGTGTCCGAGTGGTCTGGGAAAGGGGAGGGAGCTAGAACTCGGAAGCCGGTGGCAGGGCTAGGTTAAGCCTGGAAGGAAGCCAGGACACCAAGGCTGAGCTGTATGTCCTGGACTGAATCCCTGCCCTTCTCTGGGTCTCGGCTTCTCCCCCATCTGTAGCTCCCTCGAACTTTGAGAACAAAGCTCCAAACTTGAGAGCTGGGAGAGCCCTCAGGCACGAGCCAGCCCAAGCTTTGCCTAAATAAGAATTTTCTCTACTCAGTGCCCAGCCAGTGATGTCTGCCTTGTCTTGAAGATCTCTGGAGAGGTCTCAGAGCTTCAGCTTTCGGGGCAGCCAGTTCCGCTGCGGAACAGCCCTTTATTAGTTTTTTTCTGCCTTTTGTGACCAAAAAGAACAAGTCTGACCCATCCTTCATAGCACAGCCATTCAAATACTTGAAGACAGCTCACCTGTCCCCCCTGATCCCTCTATTTTCTAGGCTAAGCATTCCCAGTACCTTCAACCAGTCCTTTATGACAGGATCAAACCCCCTCTGCCATCCTGGTTGCCTTCCTGCTAATTAACGTCAGGGAAATCTGGATTCAGGTCCTGACTCTGACAGAAGTTAGACTTAGGGTTGCCACAACCTCTGCAAGCTGCCATTTTCTCAGGGGTACCTAGCTCACAGGATTGCTGTGATGTTAACTGAGACCATACTGAATGATTAAATGAATTTCAAAAGCACTAAATTCCTACTGTGCACACAGCACTGTACTAAGCACTTTGTGTAAGGCAAGGAGAGGGGACCTCAGGGGAGCCCCTGATTCATTTGATGAGCTTGTATGAAGGGACTATCCAAATGCCATGGGGGCTTGATCAGAAGAGCTATCTGTCAAGCTGGAATCACCCTCCTCAATCGGAAATTACCACCTGTGACCTCCTATGGCCACTGTTATTCTGACTTTTGGAGAGAGCCCGTGATCTAGACGCCTAGCCGGTGATTTTAGACGCCTAACCCATTCAAACACCTCATCTCTTATGTCGCCGAGTACCTCTCTTCTCCCCATACTGATCCAGCCCTGCTGGCGTTCTCGAACAGTCAGAGGAAGCCCAGCTGGAACAGGGGTGGGGACAGAGGACGGCTGGAGCTGTTCAAACCCAGGCAGGATTGCATGCTGAGTGTGACATGGAGATGGTGCTTAGGCAGGTGGTCAGACGAGCTGGCCTCTGGGAACATTCCTTCAGACACTGGGCCCCACCTCTGATATATGAACATTCCCCCTGAAAGGAGCCGCTGGCAGCAGGGAGTATTGGCGGAGGGTGATGGAATCCTCTGTATGGAGTTAGGAGACACAGGTCCGAATCCCAGCACCAACATTTAAGTGGCTGACAAGCAGCATGCACCCCTCTCAGCCTTGACTGCCTAATCTGTAAAGCAGAGATGGGAATACCTGCACTAGCTGGGGATCCGGATTCTACACAGCTTCTGTGGGACCTCCGAGGAGACACACCTGGGAGCAAGCAGTCTGGGAGCGGAAAACAATTCAATCAGCGACTCAGATTGGACTTGGGTTTGGACCCTAGCGCTGCCACTTCTTGTGTTACCGGGGTGGCTCTTTACCTCCCCAGATGTTTACTCGTTGCTAAAATGAGGGGGTTGCACTCGACGGTCCCTCAAGCCCTTTCTGGGTCTCAGATCTATGCACCTAGAACTCTTTCTTGAGCTCCCAGATAGTATCGGATACACAGAGAGCTGGGTGGCCCAGTGGATAGAGCACTGATCTGGAGTCTGGAAGACCCGAGTTCAAATCCAGCCTCAAACAGCTGTGTGACCCTGGGCAGGGCACTGAAACTCTGCCTGCCTCTGTTTCTTCAACTATAAAATGAAGATAAAATGTCATTCATACTCTGTGGCACACAATAGGTGCTTAAATGTTTGCTTCCTTAATTCCTTTTTCGGTGATGCAAGGAGGCATAGAAGACAGTCACTGAGAGACCAGAAGAACAGAAAGTCACTTGAGTAACAGGAGGGATGGGCCCTGCCGCACCCGATTAACAAAGAAACCCCATCCGGACGCCTAGTATCACTTCTCGTGCTAAGGCTCCTCCCTCCTTAGTCTAGGTCTCCCCTAGGCCAAGTCTCAAGTCCCTCAGCTCCATGTTCAGGAGACCCTGGATCCTCAGCCTTGTCTCACTGGTTCCTCCACCTTCTCCTCCAGGGCCCAGCCCCATCTCTAATTTAAGGGACCAAATGTATGTCTCATATGCCCTCGAAGGCAGGGAGGGAAGTTTTGTATTCCCGATTAGGATAAGGCAGGTCATCCTAGGATGGTGGAACTGAGTCCAACCCCCAATTGTTGCTGTCATTGGTACTTTGTTCTCAAAGAGGATCATGGAAGAAAATGAGGGGAAGGCCTTTCTTTGCCAAAGGGCATAACACACACACACTTGGCCAAGCTGGCTCATGGAGCAACTGGCAAAGATCTCCTGACCCGCCCTCCCCTGCACCCCATCCTAAAGAGACAGAAAACCATATACATGAATCCCAAGTCACCACCAGGCTCTGAAGGATTGGGGGTTATGGGGGCATCACAGGATCCCTGAAGAGACTGCAGGAGAAAACCCCTGGCCAGGAGCCAAGATGTGTGTACTAGAGCAGAGACAGACTGGAAATGGCGGACAGAACTGGGGGAGTGGTATCTGCACGAGACTGCAGTGCTGGCTGAAGGGGCCAGTAACCCAGACTCTGCCACATCTCTATACAACCAGACAAGGGGGTCCCTGGTAATGTTTTATTTGGCGATTTTAGGTTTCCTCCTCCCATACACAGCAGTGGAGAGTGATGACACAGTGACCTCCTTCCCACCCACATGAGTGAGGCTGTCCAAATCCTCTGACTGGAGCAGGCAGGTCGCTACAGGGAATGAATGGTCTCCAGGGTCCTGGAGGGAAGGATGAGAAAGGGTGAGGAGTCCAGGAGTAGGAAGGAGAGGACAAGTGGGATTTGGGAGACAAGAGGCAGGTCTTGGAGTCCTGAGGCAAGGGACACAGGGACCAGAGAGAGCAGGGAGTTCACTGAAGCCGCTGGTTGGGAAAGGCGGGAAGAAGCATTTCTGCAGCTTCTGCTTATGTCCTGGGCACGGTGCGCAGTGCTTTACAAGGGTCGCCTCAATTGCCACTTGGGCAGCTGGAAGGGGCCTTCAAAGGCTGTCTAGTCCAAGCTGCAGATGAGCTAGACTTTTCTTGGTCATCCAGCCTCCAAATGGAGACCACTAGGGTAGTGAATTCACTGGCCTGTCCACCTTAAATTGGAAGGTTTCCCCACAGAAGAGATGGGTTTTCTGGCTGGGATCCTGGCAAGGAGGTGGGAGGAGGCAGAGGGGAATAATCCCCCTACAAACGACAGGGACCTCTGGAGCCTAAGAGTAGCTCCCCGAGCCCATGGCTGGCCCCAGGCCACTGACCATTTTGAGTGATGAATGAACCATAAATGACACTGTCACTAAAGCTACAAGTGGCAGCTGGAGGGAATCACTCACTGCAGGATGGACAACAGAGCCCCAAGGCTGCAGCTGTTGCACTGGGCCAATGCCTGGCATCAGAGGGCCTTCATGAGGTGAGAGGACACCCAGCTGGGGCAGCAGGCTCAGTGTGAGTCAAGGCTGTCACGTGGCACCCCTATCTCAGACTGCACTGCCCAGACAGCAGAGGAGGAGCACTGGGGAGGCCCCCTGGGGAATGGGCTTCGGCCCTGCACACATCTCAAGAAAGAGGCAGACAGATATAGAAGGTGACTGAAGAGGCAGCTCTCCAGAGGACACCCACAAGCACTTTTTCTGTCTACCTGCAGGGCTGTCCTGCAACAGAAGGATAACAGGAGCCCCTCTGGGCCAAAAAGAGCAGGACCAGGAGCAATAGGGAGCAAACAGGGCCACCTGGAATGGTCTGCCTCAAGAGGTAGTGAGGTACCCACACTGGGGCAGGGTTTCAGGTACAAATTGGACTAAACATTCACAGGGACCCTTCCAAGTCAAAAATGCTGCAATTCATCCCAGAAAGCCAAGGAACTTCCAAGGGAACCGAGGAGGTCCAGTGAACAGGAAGTGGAGGCCTGGAGACCCCAGGGAGGCCATGGGTTCATAGCCACACTTTGGGGCAGCTCATTTGGGGAGGAAGGGCATTGGGGCTCAGGTGACAGACTCAAGCTGTTGGGTGGGGGATGGGAGGGGGTCAGCTCCTCAGAGGCCTGCCACAGTACGGGCCAGAGTCCAAAAAAGGGGCTGACAGGAAGGGTGTCGCCAAACCAAAGATGAGCCAGGGGCCTAAGGAATGCCTGGTCACCCAGGATGGGCCAGGAGAGTGGGGGCCAAGGGGCAGGGAGCAGGGGCTGGGTGACCCTCCCCACCCCCAGGCCCTCAGAGCGACATGCTGGTGAGGTTGTCGTGAGTCAGAAGTCCTTTCCTCCCACCCCCTGCCCCATGCCCACTGGCCCCAGGTCCACTGCCACCTCCACAGTACTCCTGCAGCCGGTGCCTCAGGGTGACCAAGGCAGAGCCCAGGCAGGCCCGGTTAGGGGTGTAGATGCCACCAGGCAGCTGCAGCAGGAGTGTGGCAACCCCTGCCATGCCGTCCTCTGTGGGCTCCAGCGTGATAGGCCCAGCCCTCAGGGCCACAGGGCAACAGCCCCCGCTGCCAGCTCCCCAGGGCCCCCCACCCCCGGTCAACAGCAGTGGGGCCAGGAAAGGCTCTGAGCGGCGGAAAGCGGGAGGCGGGAGGCCCACACCACTCGTTTTCCAGGGGACGCTAACAGCCGGCTCAGGTGGGAAACAGACTGTGACCTTGGCAAAAGGGCGGCTGGCCATCTTGGTCATCTCCTGTAGATGTCGCCGCTGCTCACGCCGCTGGTCCAGAGCCTGCTTGGCTTTCCAGAGCAGGACACAGAGTGACAGAAAGAGGAAGAAGCAGGAGAAGAAGACGGAGAAGAAGACAAAGAGGTCTATGTGCGCCTGGTCTTGGCGGAAGAAGAGGAGGCCCTGGGAGTCCGCGGAGCCGTTGGCGCCGGGGGCCATGGGGTCCCCAACGCCTAGCAGGAGCAAGTAGAAGCGGCTGGACTTGAGGGCATGCTGCTCGTGGGGGTAGGTGATTACGAGCCGGTCACGCACCCCGCGCACCACCAGCACAGCAGCAGGCTCCATCACAGTCACGTAGGTGATGAGCCCTCGGGGACGCACCTCCCGGATCCGAGGCTCGGGGGGCGGGCCTGGCCCCCCGGCGCCCACCTCCCCTGCTCGCAGCCCAGCCTCTGCAGCCACGGGAGGCGGGGCCGGCGGAGGGGGCTGGATATGCACAGAGTGGACCCCAGTGTCTGGGTCCACACGGACCACGAAGGTGTCGTAAGATGTGGAGACGTAGAGGTCGACAGCACCAAAGGTCACATCCAGCGTCAGGCGGATGTCCACGTTGGTGAACTTTGGTTGAACCCCAAAGAGCACAGTGCGTCCTGGGCCCAGGGCCCGGCGCTTGGGCTCATGGAAGCAATTGGTCTGAGAGGTGGGGTCCAAGCAACACTCCTGCTCCACGGAGATCAGCCGGTAGCACTGCTGGCCCCCGAGGGGACTGCCGTGAAAAGACTCCCGGCACTTGGCACACTATCGGGACAGGAGAGGCAAGAGCAATCCCCCTCACCTCCATCCCCTGGACCCCACTCCTCAGCCTGGCATTCAAGGCCTCCTCACTCTGGCCTCAACTTTCCATCTCTGCCCTGCCCCCACCCCAAATAGTTCCTCCTCCTCGGTCCCTCCTGACAGTCTTTTGCTCCAAGACCCGTCTCAGGATCCCTCCTCCAGGAGACCTTTGGTTGCTCCAGTTCCTGCGGAACTCCTGGGCACCCCTCCCCCATCAGAGCTTGTGTGCCACGGCATCTACCTGGCCGGCGACACCTTCTCCTTCATGCACTCGGCCCAGTATTGTGCCCTGTGCCCTCACCTGGTACTTGTAGCAGTCCCGGCGGTCGCTGGGGGAGCTGCCCTGGCAGGTGCCAGTCTCTGTGTTGTTCTGGCAGGGGCAGCCTGTCCCATCTTCATTGCAGGTGTCTGCGTGGCCGTTACACTGACACCTGGAAGGAAGGACATCCTCTCAGGTGACTGCTCCTCAGCCCCGCGCCTCCTCCAGGACAGGCCCCCCAGCGCAGGCACTCACTTGGTGCACCGGCCATCCAGGAGGAAGTAGCCTTCCAGGCAGCGCTGGCACTTGTCTCCGTAGCTACTGTTTTGACAGTTGACACACACGGCCTCGTCCTCACTCGGCCCTTCGGACACCCACTTCTCAATCTGGTGGCGGATACATGGCCCGAGATGCAGTCCGGAGCCCCTCACTAAGTGCCAGTCCCACCCCCTCACCCGCCCAGGCTACTCACCCCCTCGGGGTCCAGGGGGTATGCCTCCGGATCATCACGGGACATCTCTAACTCTTTCTCGGAGACACAGATGTCGCTGTTCCCTCTGCAGAAAGCTCGGCAGGGGCGGCAGGTCCCGCCTCCCAGGGCTGAGCCCACAAACAGCGGCCGACATCGCTCGCAGTGGGGACCCTGTGGAGTGAGCACCATCAGCTGCTGCTAGCTGGCTGGCTGCCAGGTGGAGGATGGGGTCCCCCCCTCAGTGGTTCCAGAGGGACACAATAGGAAAAAGAAACAAGGTAATGACGTCCCTTTGGTGGCAGAGACAGCGAGCAGAACCAGGGGGGAAAAGAGGCAACATCACTAAGCCTCAGTCAGACCATGCTTAGGGCTCAATGTTCAAGGGGGAAAGCAGCCAGCAGAGAAGAACTGGGATGCCCAGCAGATGGGAGAGTATCCCCTATAAACATCGGCTGGGGCAATGAGGTCAGTGGGAAGATGGCTGCCCTCTGGGAGTGCCCATTCATGGGCCTGGGCAGACTGCAGCCCACACCTCACACAAGATCATGTTATCACAGAGAGCTCTGCAAGCTAATTTCAAGCTATTATTATAATTATTATTTACTATTAAAGAACCAACAGAGATGATTGCTAAGCTGCTCTTGGTGAGATCTTTCAGGTCCCAGATAATGGGAAGGGTCCCACTGTTCAAAAAAGGGCGTTTTCCTGATTCTTTACAAAAGAGGGTGAAGTCTGCAAACAATAGGTTGGTATTATCTGACAAAATTCGAAATTCAAGATCACACTAGTAAAAGGAAGGTTTGTGAGCATTAGAAAGAGAAGCAGTGACCACTAAAAGGCATCATGACATCATCAAGAACAGGTCAAGCCAGACTGATGTCATTTCCTTTTCTGACTGGGTAATAAACTTTCTCTTTGCTGGACAAAAGAGGGGAACAGTGTAGACATACTGTCTTCCAACTCTAGGAAAGCATTTGATCAAGTTTTTCATGCTACAGAGCAGACTAGGTAAGTGGATTTGAAACAGGCTATAACCAGACCTTGGAGGACCAAGACCAGTGGGGAGGGAGCCGTTCATGTCCAGCTCTGGTGCTAAGATGTGCTCTTGAGGTGCAGATGGCACACTTCTCAGATCCGCAGAAGGCATCAAGTGGAGGGGCAGCTCGCACCCTGAGACGCCCTCCATCTTCACTAGCCACAAAAATGGACCAAAAGAATAAGATCAGATACCAAGTTCTAAACTTGAGGTTTAAAAAAAAAAAAAACACCTTCAAAATATAGTATGAGGGCTGTATGGCTGTTTGATTTCCATTAAGAAAAAGTGGGTATTTTCCAGCTCGCTGTGAGTCAACGGCACAGCAGAGAGGCCGCATGGAAGGAACAGTGCGGGAAACATGTAGCAAGGAATGTGTCCAGAGGAGGTAACCAGGATGCTGGGAGTTCTGGAGACCAGGCTGCCAGGGAGGGAGGGAGGCATGACTATCTTGGAGGATTTGAGGGTTTTCTCATTGGCCCCTGAGCAGGGCAGAGAGATCCAGGGACAATGTCACGAAAAACTTCCTGAGGACTAGAGCTATCCAGAAGTGGAATGTGCCATCTTGGGAGGCAGTGATCATAACTGGCATTTATGTAAAACTTTCCTGTTTGCAGAGCGCCTCACAAATATGATCTTCTGTGAACCTCACAAATACCCCGGGAAGCAGGTGCTGTTATCATACACATTTTACAGATGACGGATGAAGTGACCTGTCCAGGGTCAGTGTCGGATGCTGGATTTGAACTCAGGCAGTCCTAGGCCCTACCCCCCTGCCTGGATTCACTCTCACTGAAGTCTTCCGACAGTGTGGAATACATTGTTTGCTGGGGACACTGTAGAGGATTTCCTCCAGGGTCTGGGGCCATACAGCCAACAAGGACCCCTCAAATCTGACACTCTAATTCTATGACATGCTAAAGTGGTCATGGAGCCTCTGCCTTGAGATCTCTAGTGACAGGGAGATCACTACCTGCTGAGCCAGCTCATTCTATTACTAAGCAGCTCTGACTGTTGGGACATTTTTCTTTTCCACTCAGGATTCCATCCACCTCAGCCCTGCCTTCTGGGGCCAAGAGGCACAAAGTAAAGAGCAAGTCAATGTGATGGGAAGCCCATGGGCCCTGGCTTCAGATCCCAGCTCTGGAACCTTGTTAGTCACATCACATCTGGCTCTTTTGCCTCCAGGTCTCTCCCTATGCGCCCCAACTCTAAGCTAGTCCTTCCCAAGGCCAGGATGACCCTGGGGAGCCTCCTCCTCCAACACCATCCCTTCATGTCACCTAACTTCTCTCTTCTACACCACCCAGCAGACACAGGGCAGGGGCAGCAGCCCAGCAGATGGCTGGCTGGCAGCAGGCAGGGGCAGAGTTCGACTTCTCTCCTCTGGGCCCATCCCTTCCACTCACTCTGCCAAACCTGCCTGTTCATCCCCTGCCATAGCAGCTGCCTTTCCCTGGCCTCATTCTGCTCTGTCCAGGTCTTTCCTAAGATGTGCCACAGCCAGACCCAGTGCCCCAGGGCCAATCTCTCCAGCATAGGGCACAGAGAGACCAACCGTTTCTTTGCTCCATAGTTGACCCAGGGACCAGGATATCCAAGTCCCTTAATTAGGAAATCTCCCAGGGCTGAGCTGCAGAGTGAATGCTCACTTCCATTCTTCAGAAGAGCCCAGCTTTCCTGATTCCCTGTTCCTTCTCCCCTTCTGGTCCTCCTCTTGCTCAGGAAGCAGGAAAAGATCTTCTCCTGGCACCCTGGCTTCCATCCCCTGCCCCTTTGACTCTTCAGAGACAGGCCCAGTTTCCTCCAGGCCCCCCAAACAATGGAAAAAAAGGACTGTATGGGGGATCTGGGGGACCCTGGTTAAATTCCCTCATTCCCCTAACGACTCCTCCAGACCTAGTCTGGTTCCCAACGATCCATTCCTGGGGACTCTCAGATGTGGCCTGAGGCTCCCCTGAGGCAGAGGGGGGTGTGGTTTGACATGACTGGCATTGTTAGGTCAGGCTGTCTGGGTCTAAATTCATAGCTCCTGCATCTTGTGGGCCCTCCTTGAAGCAAGGTCCCTTCATTCCTCCCTCCCCCAGCTAAAGGCCTCTGACTCTACTGAACACTGAGGCCATCCAACACAGGCTTCCTCTTCCTTTCCCTTCATTCCCAGACTTCTTCAGTCATCTCCCATGCTCTCCTCCTTGCCCCCTTCTTCTAGCCAAGAATAAGCTGTCCATGTGTGCCCTTCATCCAGGGGCATGCTGGCAAATGACTAACAAGCAGCTCTCCAAACCCAGACAAGTGTGCCCACAACACATTTTTACATGCAATCTGCACCATCAGCATTTTCTCCACCATTTCTTAAGTCCAGACAATAACAAAACAACAGATTAGACCTGGTTTTCTAGCACTTGCCAATTTCTGGGGTATTTATGCCATTAGGCTTGCCATGAAAGTTCACACCTGCCTTTCAGGCTGGCTCAGGCACCTTCGTCCGGTGCCATCCCATCTCCAACACCCTGGCCCTCCGCAGAGCCTTGTCTCTCTTCACAAGCCTCAGCTCTGATCTCCCTGCTGCTGTGCACAGCCTAGGGCCCCTTCACTGCCCCATTTGGGCTATTTTCCTGTGTCTTTTCTGTTTACATTTGGTCCCCCCCACTCCTCTCACTTTTCAACCATCTGCAATCAGGCCTCTGACGTCATCCTTCCCTTAAAGCTGCCCTTTCCTCCAAAGTAATCCTCAGCCCCTTAACGACCGAATCTGGCAGTCTCCAGCACGATGACAGGGACTCCAGATGGCGTGTGCACTTGAGATGCAGAATGAGGCACGTTTTGGGATTTAGCCAACGTGGAAATGTGCTTTGCTTGACTCAGCTTATCTGATTTAAGAGCTGTTGGTTTCCTTCCCAAGGGGGAGACAACAAATGCTTCTTAACCAAAAACCATTTTGAGATGACGGAGCCAACCTGATGGCCTTTCCTCTGTCCTCGCTCCCCTCCTTATCCCCCCATCTCATGTGCCATGACCCTCCCCCCGGCACACAGAGACAGTCTTGGCCTCACAATCCACCCAAGCATCCTATTCCCTATTCATGAAGTCTGAAATTCCCTTATCTGGGTATGGTCATTCATCATTTCACCTTTCCCTCTGCCTCAGGTCCCTTAACTTTGTCCTTTGTCTTGTGATCTCCAATCCCTCCACTCCTCAGTTCTTTCCATACACACTCCCTTCCTCCTCTGGACCCCCCAGGTGAACCAGCTGATGTCTACACTGTCCTTTAAAATTAAGACCTTTGTCTCCACATCCCACAGTGCTTCGCCAAGCCCCAGTCTTGGACAACTCCCGCCATCCATCACTGCCTGGCTACTGGACAGAGCTGGAGAAAACTCAGAAGCCATGCTAAGGAAATCCACTCCGAATTTGTCAGGTCACTTCATTCCAGTCCTTTTACACCTCCCTCCTCACCTCCCCTGCCTGAGCTCCACAGCGGCTCCTCCAAGCCTTGTCATCCCTCATCTCCCTCCTCTTCCTCTCACACCTCCCAGACACATTCTGCTACTCACTCTTCCTTCACCCATCTCACAGATGGAAGTGACCCTTCTCCTTGCTCTCTACACACACAAATGGCCCTGCTGCCTTCTGTCTTCTCCAGCACTGGCTCCTTCTTCCATATCTACTTCCTTACTAACCTTAGGTCTCTCCGTAGCTACTGGCTGCTTCCCCCCATGTCTCCTTCATCCTCAAAAATCCCCTCACTTGAATCGTGTTGTCAGCAGTTCTCAGACTATAACTTCTTGCTTTTGTGGCTGAGCTCCTGGAGAGGTCCATCTACAACCAGGCCTCCCCAGCCTCCCCTTACTCTTTTCTGAACTTTATAATCGAGCTTTCAACCTCACCTTCCCACAGAAACAACTCTCTCCAGAGTAACCAAGGATCTCTTAGTTGCCAAATCCAATGGCCTTTTCTCTGTCCTCACCCTTCTCGCCTTCTCCACAGCCTTGGACATGATTTATCACCTCTTCTCTAGGTTTTCAGGACACCTGGTTCTCCTGCTCCTTCTCTGTCCTTTGCTAGTTCTTCATCTAGGTCTGTGTAGATGATTCTTAGGTCTACTGACCCAGGCTTAACCTTGTGGTTTCCAGTTCTTCATCTCCAAGGGCCTATTGGACATCTGGAACTGGACGTCCCACGGCCATCTTCAACTCAACACTGAACTCACTCCCTCTTCCCTCAGAATCAAACAGAAAAGATCTTCACGACCTGGCCTTCACGACCTTCCACTTCCTAGCCTTCTTATGTAACACTGCCCTCCACACACTCTTTGAGCCAGTAGCCTGGCCTCCTGGCTCTTCTAACAAGACCCTCTGTCTTTCAGCTCTGGGTGTGGTCCCTGGCCGTGCCCTGTGCCTGGAATGCTCTCCCTCCTCACCTCTGTCCTCACTTCCCAGGCTTCCTTCAAGTCCCAGATAAAATCTCACCTTCTCCAGGAAGCCTCTCCTTCTCCCTGCTTTTGCTAGTGCCTTTTCTCAGTTAATTATCTCCAATTTAACCCCTGCAAATATCTGTGTCCCATCTATAACTGCATGCTTGTGCACAGCTGTCTGCATTCTGGGTCCCCCATTACTGAGTGTGACATCTGAAAAGGCAGGGTCTGGAGTCCCACAGGCTTTCCCAGCTCAACATGCCCAGAGCAGAAGGCACTCTCTGTCCCCCGGGCTCTGGACCAGCCTGCACTCTCCACCTCCTTCCCCACCACAGGACCAGAGCTTCCTCCTACCTTGGCCCATATAGGCCCAGCCTCCATGCTACTGCAGCCAAGTTCTCTGCCTGGCCCCATTCTCCCTTTCCAGTGTCCACCCAGGCTGGCCTTCTCTGCGGCTCCTACCTTTGCACTGGCTGTTGGACACCACTGCCCCATGCCCCTCCCCCAGCTGGCACTCCCCCTAACAAGCCACCTCATATCTAAACGCTCTATTTATCTGGACTCATTCTCTTATATATTTATTTTCTGTCTACTTATGGGGCAGCAGGTGGGGCAAGTGATTAGAGCAGTAGGAGTCAGGGACACCCAAATTCAATCCCTGCCTCAGACTCCTCCTAGCTGTGTGACTCTGGACGAGTCCCTTCCCTCATGCCTCAGGCTCCCCACCTACCTCATAGGTTTGCTGCAGAGACCCAACAAGAGAACAGGGACACGGCCAGTGCCGATCTTAATGGGCCACAGAAATGCTGGCTATTGTGATTGCACTGACCGCATGCCATCACTCCTGTCAGAATGTGTCTGTACCTAGCCCAGCTATGCAAGCACAGGATGAAGGTTTGCTGACTGACTGATGGATCACATGCAGCTATGGCTAGAAGCTCTGGGCAGTACTGAAGAGAAGAGCTCAGGGAAGAGCAGGGACAGGGTGAGGGACAGAGGCCAGAGGAGGGCTGGAGGGCAGTGGGGGGTCAGGGAGGAGGTGGGGGTCCTCACCGCGGTGTTGTTATGGCACTCGAGGCAGCGGTCACGGGCCCCCACGCCGTCACAGTTACTGTGCCTGTTGCAACGACACTCAGTCGAGCAGTTACGGCCGACGAACCCAAAGTGGCAGAGGCAGCGGTCAGGCTCCACACAGGAGCCATTCACGCAGCCTTGGGCACAGACTGGGCGGCACTGGCCCCGCACACTGCCAGGGGGAGCAAGGGCCACGTCAAAAGCTCAGCCCAGCAGTGGCCTCCCAGCCCCAGCCCGCCCCCCAGGCTGTGGTGTAGCACTGTCCTCACTGGTCTAGGGAGCACTTATGCCCCCTCCCTGCCCCTGTCTTCACTGATCCAGGGCATACCAGTCCCCTCCAGACCCCGATCCTCACTGCCCCCCCCCCGTCCTCAATGCCCCCTGTCCTCACTGGTCTGTAGTGCATCCCCCCTGCCTCAACCCCACATCCTCACTATCCCCCCGTCCTCACTGGCCCGTGGTGCATCCCCCCCACCCCAATACCCCTGTCCTCACTGGTCCCCCCCTCCTCCCTGCCCCCAATCCTCACTAGCTCCCCCATCCTTATTGACCCTCCTGCTCCCCCTCACCCCAACCCCCTGTCCTCACTGGTCCATGGTGTATCCAGTCTTGCAAGTACACTCATAGCCGTGAGGCCGGTCATGACAGTTCTGGGTTTCATTACAGGCATGGTGACCATTAACACACTCATTCTCAGGAGGGCAGGACAGGAAGGCCCAGGAGGCCCTGGGATCTCCATGCCCACATGTTAGCCCTGTTGGGGAAGGGGCAAGGGAGGGAAGTCACACTGGCTCCTCTCCTAGCACCCCATCCTGCAGACGCTGGCCTTATTGTCCTGACCCTTCCTGACCCACCCCTGCCCCAGTTCTCAAATACCAGAACCAGCTGCACTTGGATATCAAATCCAATACCCCCCAACCCTTGCACTTGACACACACAGAGAAAGGTGCGACTGGGGTCTGGATCAGAACCAGGATTTCTGCCTCCCTGCCACCATCTCTCCCCACCACTTCAAACTTCCCCTCCTACCTTCAGTCCAGTGACCCCATTCTCACCATTTCGGGGCCCGCTGAGGCCACCCTCCATACACAATCCTGCCCCATCCTGACCAGGGTCTCCCCTGGCACACCAGCCACAGTGTGGGCGTCTAAGGCAGAGGGCACATTGGGGGGCATTGCTACAGCCTAGAGAGCAGCTCTCTGCCCCTCGCAGCAGCCGCCCACAGCCCCCTGCCAGGCAGCGCAGAGGCAGGAAAGATGGGCTCAGACACTGCAGGGACAGAGGAAGGATGGGGGCAATGGGATGGAAGAGGAGGGGACGGCAATGAGGAATCAGATTCGGTGTGTTCAGGGCATCTCCTGCCCTTCATTCTCCTGAGGGGTCCTTCCCCTCCCCAGGCCCTCCAGGGGCCTCTGCCCCTCTCTCCTGGGGTGCCCACCCCTCCCAGGGCCCTTCTCTCCTGGGGTGCCCACCCCTCCCAGGGCCCCTGTCCCCTCTCTCCTGGGGTACCCACCCCTCCCACAGCCCCTGGCCCCTCTCTCCTGGGGTGCCCACCCCTCCTGGGGCCCCTGCCCCCACCTGCTGGAGGCTGCTACTCCAGACACAGTGCTGCCAGCCCCCATCAGCGCCCTTTGAGTCAAGGCAGGAGGAGCAGTTGGTGAGGCGGTGGCAGGGCGTGGGGCAGGGCATGGGGGGTGATGACTCCACGGGCATCGGGGACACGTTGAGCAGAGAGTGGCTGAAGCAGGTCCAGTCATAGGTGGGCTGCACCGAGAGGATGCGGCGGGTCTCCCCTGGCGAAGGGAAGGGTAGGCAGTGCTGGGACCCCAGCCTGGCCCCTGCCATCCCGCGGCCCCCTGCAGCTCTCCGCACTCACCAGTGCGCTTGAACTGGCGCGTCCACATGCACTTGCCCTCCTGCGTGCACTGCTCACAGTCAGCTGCCCCGCACGCAGCCTCCGAGCAGTTGCCAGCCCAGAACACCTCACGCTGGTTGATGCGACAGTCATTCTCCGAGGTGCAGGAGCCGTTGCGGCCGATGCAGGCACCCTCCGGACAGTTGGTGCACCACTTACAGCGCGGCGGGGTGGCCTGGCAGGAGGGGAATGCTCAGGCCCAGGGCCCACAAGGGACGGCCTCCCGCCTCCTCCCTAGGGACCCCAGACTGTGGCCCAGTGGGCTCAGGGTGGGGGGCACCTCACCTCCTCCCCTTCCCCCAGTCTCAGGGTGCGGGGGTGGCGGGCGAGGCACTCACTGCAGGTACGCAGGCGGCGACACTCCTCCGACGTGCGGGGCATGGGGGAGCAAGAGGGGCTGCTGCAGCCCAGCCTGGGGATGAGGGGCAGGCAGCATGTGAAGGACCCTGGGGTGGGGGCACTGCCCGGCACCTCCCTCCCCACCCGCTGACACAGGACCCTGCTGCCTGGGCTGCTCCAGGGAGGAGGGGCCCAGGGAGCTACACTCCCTCCAGACCTGGCCCTGCATCCCCTCCCCCACAGGACCCTGCCCAAGGCTCTCCCTGTCACCTGTGGGCCTGGTCTCCTGAGAGGCATGCTCCATGGCACCAGCTACAGGCACCGGACGCATTACAGGCCTCCGGGGAACGCACCAGGCGGCAAGGGTCTGAAGGCAGACTCAGGGACAGCAGGCGCCCCAGGGCCACCCCACCAAAGCCCCCAGAGAGGTAGAGGCGACCCCCCACAGCTGCCACAGCATGGGCCACGGACTCCTCCATTGGAGGCCCCACAGATGCTGGACCTGAGGGCAGCAGAGACAGAGAAGAAGGCTCAGAGACAGGATCCAAGAAGGCAGGAGGGGGAGCAGAGCTAGTGGAGAGACCGCAAACAGGAAAAACTGCAGTCGGTGGGAGAGGGACAGGGAGACACAGAATCATGGGCCCTGAGGCCACAAGTGCCAAGGAGATGGACAGAGAAAGATGGGGAGAGTCCTGACAGAGACAAGGAGAGGTCCCCAGGCAAATGTGGGCAGAGGGATGGGGTTAGCAAACACAGAGGTCAGCAGACAGACAGGAGTCAGCAGACACAGACAGAGTGACAGGGGGTCAGCAGACACAGACAGGGGTCAGCAGACACAGACAGAGTGACAGGGGGTCAGCAGCCACAGACAGGGGTCAGCAGACACAGACGGGTCAGTAGACACAGCTAGAGTGACGGGGGTCAGCAGACACAGACAGAGTGACGGGGGTCAACAGACACAGACAGAGTGACAGGGGGTCAGCAACCACAGACAGGGGTCAGCAAACACAAACAAAGTGACAGGGGGTCAGCAGACAGACAGGGTGAGCAGACACAGCTAGAGTGACAGAGGGTCAGCAGCCACAGACAGGGGTCAGCAGACACAGATAGAGTGACAGGAGGTCAGCAGACACAGCCAGAGTGACAGGGGGTCAACAGACACAGATAGAGTGACAGGGGGTCAGCAGCCACAGACAAGAGTGACAGGGTGTCAGCAGCCACAGATAGGGGTCAGCAGACCCAGACAGGGGGTCAGCAGCCACAGAAAGAGTGACGGGGGTCAGCAGACACAGACAGGGGTCAGCAGACACAGACAGAGTGACAGGGGGTCAGCAGACACAGATAGGGGATCAGCAGAGGTGAAGGGTCAGCAGACACAGACAGGAAGTCAGCAGACACAGACGGCTCGGCAGACACAGATGGTTCGATCGGCTCCTGGGCTGGAGGCTGAGCCATCAAGGGTCCTGGGCAGGCCTGGCCTCAGCCGGGACATACCTGACACAGGGTGATTTTATGAAAGGGGCAGTACAACCTGAGGCCAAGGTCAAGGATCCCTAGACTGGGGGTTACTGGGAACATTTTCTGGCCTCACAAAGAGAAAGCTATCTAAGCTGACTGCCAAGTCCTAAGCAGGTGGACAGCCTGGGGAAGCACTGCCCAGTAACCAGACAGAAGGGGGCAGTCTCTTCCCTAGCTGTGCACTTCTGTCTGGGGCTGTTTCCTCATCTGTAAAATGGGAAGGCTGGTCCCTGTACTGGCTCCAAACCCTCCTAGAAGGATGTAGCACTCCCAGAGCTTGGGGAGGATGGGAGGCTAACAGGCCCTGGTGTCCCTCCACCCTTCCTCACAGGGGTCTGCCACTCACGGGTCAGGTTGGGCAGCAGCCAGGAGTTACAGTTGACCTGGTATAATAGGACATCGCTGCTGAATTCGTCTGGCTCTGAGCGGCCCCCTAGGACCACCATGGTGTCCCCAAGCAGGGCTGCTGCGTGGAACAGCCGGGGCCTGGGCTGAGATGAGGGAGCAGAGTCACGGCCAGAAGGAGCCCCTGGAGTCCAGGCCTTTCCCCTCACACAAGGCTTCAGGAAGTCCCCCGGGATCGGCTCCTTTCATTCCCTGGTAAACCCTCCTTCCTCCAAACCCTTCCCTCTAGGAAGCCTGGTTGAAGCCAGCCCCGACCCATGACTCTCACCCCCCCCAGATGAAGCCCCCCTGATCTCCCCCTATCACCCACACAGGCTCTTCTCTAGCCCACAAGCTCCATCTGGGTCCCTGCCCCATCAAGTCTCCCTTTACCAGAAGCCCTCCTCAATGCCTGGGACCCACAGGAAGATCTTGGCCCTCTAAGCTCACCAGGCTGGCCTGAGGCAGCATGAGGCCAAGCTCAGCTCCTACCTTCCTGAGAGACTCCAATGGGGAGATCCCTCCCATGTGCTGACCCACTTCAGCTCCCTCATCCTGACCCTCCACTTTCTGTGGGAGTGTTTCTACATATCCTCTGCCTCCCGGGGGGGACCCGGTGACCCTGACCTTTGCCCCCTGGGAAGGGGCCAGCAGGCTCCAGGTGCGGTCAGGGCAATGCAGGGAGTAGAGCTCTGGGGATGGGGCAGCCAGCTCGACATGAAAGCGGAAACCTCCAAAGACATACAGCGAGTCTGTGGCCTCATGGTAGACTGCCGAGTGACCGTAAAGGCCTGGGGGAAGGAGAAGAGCCACAAAGATGGGCAGTGAGAGCCTGGGGGCCCACAGGGGATCCAGCCCCAGGCTCCTCATCCTCACCAGTGGGTGGCGTTCCACTTGAGGGCCCAGCCAACCACGTGCCCGTCGTCAGCTGGTACTCCAGGAGTTGTTGGTTGAAACCGTTTTCAGGTGAATATCCCCCAACAAGCAGCAGGGACAAGCCTCGCCGGGAGGTCAGCGTGTGGCCAGCCACTGCAGGCAGCAGCAGGGCCTGTGGAGTCTGAGGTCAGGGAACAGAGAGCAGCTCAAGGAGGAAGGCACTGCAGTCAGGAGGGGGGCAGGGGCAATGACCCGCCACAGAGCAGAGGGCATGGGCCAGAAGGGACCAGGTCAGACTCCGGGCGCAGGAGGCTCAGTGGCCACTCACCTTCTCCTGGCGCCACTGCAAGGTAGTGAGGTTAAGGACCCAGAAGTCCCGGGCAACCCCCGCTGCCGTGAGGCCCCCCAGCAAATACATGGCACCACGGCCGGCAGGCACATAGGCAGCTGCATGGAACAAGCGGGGTGCGGGCCCGGGCCCCCCATCCTCAGAGCCAGCCAGCATCTGGGTCCAGCGCCGCTCCCCTACTGAGTACCTGTGAAGAGGCCCAGGCATGATCAGCTCTCAACTGGGCAGGGAAGCACCCAGCACCCCTAGAGGCCACCCTCACCTGTACAGGTTTCCCAAGAGCCCCTGAGGCAGGCCCAGACCCCCAAACATCCACAGGGTAGAGTCAGGACCCTCGATCATGGTGTGGCCCAGACGGTGCAGAAAGCGGCTTGCTGTGTCCTAGAGGAAGAGACAGAGGACTCAGGCTTGAGTCTGGCAAAGGAGCGTGTGTGTGTGTGTGTGTGTGTGTGTGTGTGTGTGTGTGTGTGTGCGTGCACGTGTGTGCATGCACGTATGTGTGCATGTGTGTGTGTGCACATGTGGTGCATGTGAGTGGCATGTGTGCACTGTGGGTGTGGATGTGGGTGGGTGTGGGCATGCATGCATGGGGATGGGGAAACATGTCTGACCTAAAGATCCACCCCCCTCAACCTGCTTACAGGTTGAGGTGGGGTTTGAAGGGGAGGCCAAGCAGCCCCTCAGCTCCCTCTGTAATGTTAATGGAATCTGAGGAGCATTGGCTATACTGTGTACTCAGAACCTTGAAAGCTGCTCCTGCCTGGCTTTACACCCTCTAACTCCGCAGAGCTCCAGAAAAAACAGCCCAGGCAGTGGGGTGAGGGCTGCCTGCTCTCTCTCTTTCTCTATCTCTGTTTCTCTCTTTCTGTCTGTCTTTGTTCTCTCTGTCTCTCTCTCTTTCCTCCCACACCCACATGCCAGTCTGTCTCTCACCTCTCTTGTCTCTCTCTCCCTCCTGCCCCCTTCATCCTCAGTAGGACCAAAAATCTCTGAGCACCCATACATCAGTTCTGGGCAGAAGGAAGGTGGTGACCCAGGAAGACGGGGTCTACACTAACAGATTATGAGGAATAATGAAGCTCCCGTAGAGATTCTGCAGGTGTCTGGGCTGGGAGCTAAGGGAGGGAAGGAGGCCCTGAGACCCACTGGGCAGCGAAGGGAGCACAGGGCCTGGCCAGGGTCCTGGGGTCCCTCCCAGAGTAGTCAGGGCTGGGCCCCAGGGAACCACTCACAGCAGAGAGTCGGCTGTCCAGAAGCGTCTCCCAGACCAGTTGTCCTCCATCCAGATGTGTGGCACAGTCTGCTCCCCCAAAACCCTCAAAGCAGATGCACAATCCTAGGCTCTGAGAAGATCGGGGTGGAAATTTGGGGTCAAAGACAGGCAGCTTCCCCTGAAAATGTACCCTCTCCCCACCCTCACCCCTGGCCCACCACCCACTCACACCTGGTTGCAGATACCCCCTCCAATGTGGGCAGAGCAGTTTCCAGGGCACAGAGCCAGGGTGCAGGCAGGGCCAGCCCAGCCCAGGGGGCAGCGGCAGCGGCCAGCCCCGCCTCCTGCTTCTTCTGGGACACACTCCTGGGGGGCTGGGCAGTTTCCAGGGCCCCCCAGCCCCATCTCACAGCGACCAGAGCCCACAGATGCGTTGAAACCCCATGAGGATGAGCCGTTTGCCTCCCAGTGTAGGACCAGCAGCCCTGGGGGAGTAGGAGCACAGGGAGTGGCTGAGCCAGCCCAGGGGTTCCCCTCATTCTTAGGGGGCAGGAGCACAAGGGACAGCTGAGCTGGCCCACTGGCTCTCCTCATTCTGGGAGGGGGCAAGCACAGGGGGCACCTGAGCCAGCCCAGGGGCCCTCTCATTGGCCTGGTAAGAGCAGACCCTGGGCTGAGACCAGACCCCCAAGGGTCCTTCTTCAGAGCTGGCTCCACCTCCAGACAAGAAAGCCTGGGTCCCCTGTACCTGAGAGTGCCTGCACAGTGAGGGGCCTGTCCCGCCGCTGGCCACAAAAAGCTGCAATGAGGCTCCGGTCAGACTGCACAATGCCTGTGTCCAGGAATCGTGGAAAACCATCAAAGGCCAGGACATAGCTCAGCTGTGGAGGAGGGGAGGACAGTCAAGGTCAGGCCTCAGGGAACAGGAGGGCTTTGTCTGGGGATCTGGGGGCTCAGGTATAGGGCAGAAAAGCAGCCCCATTCCCACCAGGATGGTCCCCTCCATGCCGGGGAGCCTCTGTCTCCATCCCTTGGGAGGCTACAGGCACAGTCCTGCCCCATTAGGGGGCAGGGGGGAGGTCAGGGTCCTCCTGAGTCAGCCCCAGGCCAGGTCCTGGCTAGCTCTTGTCTGAAGGGATGGTTCTCTGCTTGTTCAGCATCCCAGGAGGTAAAGTTTGACTTGTGGAGAAGAGCCAGGTGTGAGTGCTAATCAAGAGGGGCCAGCGTCCTCAGGAAGCAGAGAGGATGTGTCCCACTTAGACGCCCCCCACCCACCAATGCTCTCTCCAAATGCTCACCGTGCAAGGGGTGCTGCTGTCTGGGGAGAAGGTGAGGGTCAGTGGGGGGCAGGGAACCCCAGGAGGGCAAGGTTCCAAGTTTTCAGAGGCTGACACCACCCACACGCAGTATGCCAGCCCAGGCCCAGCTTGACTACCAACTTGGGGAGGTCCCCCTGCTCGGCGGGACCCCAGTGCCACAGACGACACGTTGGTGAGGAGGGCTCTGCCCCCACACTCCCGGAAACAAGAGCCCCCGGCCCTGTGGGGTAGGACAACAAGGAATCAGAGGTCCCACCAGCCCATGGTGGATTCTTTGTGTGAGCTCCCCTTCCCCAAGGCCCTTAGCTCTAATGGCTCACTCCCTGCCCCAGTCCCTGGTGCTCCCTGTCCTCACCTGCCTACCTCACTGTTCTCACTGACCCCACAAGGACGACCTGCATCTCAGGTTCCTTTAGCTCCCTCCTCTCCAGCCCATGTCCCAGCTCCTCTTTGGTGACTCACACTCTTATCTGGGGTCCCCCCGGCCCCACCACTGCCCCCTACATGCTCACCGAGGGTCCCCGTAGTAGCCGGCTGCACAGAGCTCACAGTGGGCGCCCTCAGTGTGGTCTTGGCAGAAGCACAGCCCAGTATGGCCATCACAGTGGCCCTGCTGGGGATCCCCATGCCCATTGCACTGACAGGGCTGACAGCCACCAGGCCCTGTGGCATTGCCAAAGCTGCCTGGCCTGCACCGCTCACACCGCTCACCCCAGGTCCAATCTGCAGAGAGCCGGGCACAAGCAGGAGGGGGAACCCGTGAGTAGCAGGCGCTGGCAATGGACTTATAATATAAAGGACTCTGCTGGACCTTCTGAATCCCCACTGAGTCTTACACCTCACTGTCTGCCTGCAGGGGCCCCTCAACAGGGTGGGCTGCTCCCAATTCATCAATTAGCACTGCTGTGACTTCACTGGGGAGGACACAGTGGACTAAGGCAAAGGGGAGGACCCTAGAGAGTATCTGGGCCTATCCTCTCCATTTTACAGATGGGGAAACTGAGGACCAAGGCAGACAGCACACAGGAAAGCACCAAGCCCAGGCCCTCTGGCTTCAAATCAAGCATGCGTTCCAACAAACCAAATACGCTAGGTCTTGGGAGAGCAACTTAAGGGTGCTCACGAGGAAAGAGTAATCAACAGACTAGAAAACAAGACTGTCAAGAACTTATTTCTGACATCCCTTGTTCTAAGGCCCTCCCAGCCCTGACATTCCCTGTTCTAAGGCCCTCCCAGCCCTGACATTCCCTGCTCTAAGGCCCTCCCAGCCCTGACATTCCCTGCTCTAAGGCCCTCCCAGCCCTGACATCCCCTGTTCTAAGGCCCCTCCCAGTTCTCTGACATCGCCTGGTCTAAGGCCCCTCGAAACCCTGACATCCCCTGTTCTAAGGCCCCTCCCAGCCCTGACATCCCCTGTTCTAAGGCCCTCTCAGCCCTGACATACCCTGTTCTAAGGCCCCTCCCAGCTCTAACATCCTCTGTGTTAAGCTCCCTCCCAGCTCTGACATTCCCTGTTCTGAGGACCCTCCCAGACAGGTCTGAGGTTCTACGGAACAACTGCTCCTCTTGCCCCCAGCCTGGAGCTCATTCCAGGGTTTATTAGCCAGAATCTGTTCTGCTCCTCACCTACATCCTGCCCCCTGGTCTTTTTCTTGGCAGTTCTGAGGCCCAGAGAAGGCCTGGGACTCCTAATGCCCAGCCCAGCAGCCTTTCTCTCATGACTGTGAGGCTCCCTGGCCTTTGGGCGCCCCCCTGCCACTTACCCTGACACTCATCACAGACACCCGGCCCCTGGGTGGAACAGTAGCTATGGAAGTTACAGCCACAGTCTCGGGAGCAGAGAGGGGCAGGAGGCCCAGGGGCAGGCGTGGGCAGGGGCGGATCCGAGGTCCAGCCCAGGTCACACACACAGGTGAAGTCAGGGGGGCCGCTGCATGTGCCATGGCCACAGTCCTCCAGGCACCTGGGGATTGATGGGGGAGGGAAGAGGAGTCAGACAAGCAGGCACAGCCCAGGACCCTAATGCCCACCTTAATGTGTCTAGTAGCTAATCCTCCCATCTGCATGGGAACCCCCACGACACCAGGGACCCATCTCCACTGTAACATCCTTCCTGCTAATGACCCAGGGCTCCAAAGCAACCTCACAACAGCCAGTGATCCAGGACTCCATGGTAACCCCATACCAACTAGTAACCCTTGTTTCCACTGGCATCTCTCTGGAGACCCAAATCTCCATGGGCACCCCCAAGTAAAGGAGCAATCCCTGACTTCCAGGTACCATCTCCTCTCCCACCATGGCAAACCCCACCCTTTCTCACGTCTGATTGCAGTGGGTGACCCCATCACCATGGTAACCGTGCCCACAATGACATTCGTAGCTGATTGGTGTGTTCAGGCAGGATGCCAGGGGGTGGCAACGTGCCAGGCCCAGGCGGCACTCATCCACATCTGGGCACTGGGCATATGACCAGCGGGCAGGAAGCCCTGGAGGCAGCCCCTCCCCAGCTCCCAGGGAGCAGGAACCACCTCCCATTGGTCCTGAGAAGTCTCCTGGGAGGCACCTAGGAATTAAAACCAGAGAAGGACAGAGGAAAGGGAGAGAAAAAAGCAGGAGAGGAAGAAATGGGGCAAGAAAGGAAAGGGATAAAAGATGGGGAGACAATGAGTAAGAGGGGAAATAACAGGATGAGAAAGAGAGAGAACAGACACAGACAGACAGAGACAGAGACAGAGGGACAAAGAGACAGAGACAGAGAGACACAGAGACACAGAGACAGAGAGAAAGAGGAAAGGGGAGGGGAGGGGAAGAGACAGAGGGCAGGAGGAGAGGGGTGGGGTGGGGGGGTGTTGAAGACACAAGGGGTGTGAGGGACAGAGTACCAAAACTGCAGCCATGAACCCGGGCACAAAGGTTCCTCCCTGCCTCCCCCCCAGTCCTCTGCCCTGGCCCCACCCTCACCTGCCCAGGGTCGGGTTGTCCTCATTCCCACACCAGCCACACTCATGGCTCTGCAGGCAATCATGGCAGGAGAGGAAACGCGAGCAGCTCATACATCGTGGCTCCGAGTGGACACTGAGCCAGGGAGGGGGCATCTGTCAGCATGGAAGACCCAGCCGCCCAGGCCTCCAACTCTCCCCATGCCCCCGTCCCACCAGCACCAGCACCAGCACAGACAGAGCACCTAAGCTTTGTAGCCAAGTAACAACCCTGGGAAGCAGGTGCTATTATTATCCCTATATTACAGCTGAGGAAACTGAGGCCCACAGAAGAGAACACCAGAGTCATACAGCTAGTCTGTGCCTGAGGTCAGATTTGAAGTCCAGGCCCAGGGCCGCCCCACTGCCCTCCTCCTCTGCTCTGATCCTGCCCACCTGTCATCCCAGCCCCTGCAGCCCCCGTGAGGATAGCGGGCCAGGTAGGCAGCAAAGAGGAAGCAGGTCTGCGTAGACTGGCACCAGGCACACTGGCTGGAGTTGGCCAGGCACGTCTCACAGGAGTGGCGCCTGCCAGAGGGAGCCGGGTTCAGAGCCTGGGTCTGTCAGGGGCTTCCCTCCCCGCCCCTTCCCTGGAGCTGACCCACCCCCCTTGTTTCCCTGGGCCGGGCCTCACTGGTTACAGAGTGGGGGGCAGTGAGTGGGGCTCCTCACAGCTGAGCCAGCCCGGCCCCGGCGGCTACACGTGGCATCTCCCTTCCGGCTCAGGCTCTGCTGCCACTCACAGAAAGGGTCCTGAGAGAGGGAAGGGGGAGGTCAAGAACTATGGCCTCCAGCCCTGCCTGGGCTCCCTCCCCCACATGCACATGCCTGGTCTAGCCTTCACACTCCCCAGGCTCTTTCCACTCTAGCACTTCTACCTAGAACACCACCCCCTCCCATCTGAGGCCAACCTGCCACATGACCCCTGGACCCTCCTGCCCCTTCCCCCAAGCCCTCCATCCCCCCTCATCTTTTCTTACAGAGTTCTGATAACTCAAAGAACAGTCTCAAAGGCCACCTGGCACAGCTTGCCAGGGATGGGAAGCCCCCATCAGCAAGCTCTCCCATCTACAGGATCTGCAGTTGTGCCCCCACCAGGCCTCCTGCACTCTGGGTCCACCTCGGGCCCCACCTCCCAGCCCCACAGTGCCCGTCAGAACCTGGGCACAGGCATGACAGTCACGGTGCTCCTCACAGAGTGGGCAGAGGGCCGGGGCCAGCACTAGCAGGGCCCCGCCCCCGCTACAGCGAACACCATCTTGGCGAAGGAGGCAGGAGGTGCTGAGTGGGCACCAGCCGCAGCCCTGGTCCGCCAGGCAGCCCAGGCAGGAAGTATAGGAGGTGCAAGCTGACGAGCGGAAAGGCTCCAGGAAGAAGAAGGAGATCTCCTGGGGAGGGGACAGTCAGAGGTCAGCAGGCTGGCCTCGGGGTCAGGCCTGGGGGTCAGGGCTGGGGGGACCGAGCCTGAGCACTCACACTGCCCCCGGGCACGCCAGTCCGGTCCCACAGCAGGGTGAGCTCACTGTTCCCAGATCCTGCAGAGCTATTCAGCTGACCCTGGATCTCCACGGCGTACTTGTGGCCACGGCCAGGGAGGGGGAAGAGGCGGGCCGAGCCAGGGCGTTGGAGCCTCCGTATCTCCTTATCCTGCTGGGCTACCCAGCGCCCCACTTCCTCCTGGAGGAGAGCGGAGGATAAGAAAGCTGCCGTAAGCCACCTCTTCCCCCAGCCTCCCCGAAACAGCTGTCCGGCCCCTCATTATCCACACCTCCCCTCCCACAGACTCTGACTCTTCCTGCTTCTCCCCCATACCAACCCCCAACTTGGCCCCTGCCACGGCCCACAGATCCCAAATCTCCCCCCCACGCCACAGGGCCCCCCTCTTCAGAAGCCCCAAGCCAGAGCTGAGGTACAGTCCCTACAACCCCTCCATGCCTTTGGGCCCTCTGCCCACAACAGACCCCGTTTGGCCTCTTATGCCCAGCTGCCTCAGGAGCTCAGTCAGCTGAGTGGGAAGGCCACACAAGCAGGCCAGGCTCCTCGATGAATGTCAGTGGGAGAGCTCCTTACCCACTCCCAGGATGCTGGGCCAGGTTAGCCCGAGGGGCCTGTCCTGAGCCAGAGCCAGCTTATCTCGCCTCCACAGGCTGAGGAGGAGATGGGACTCCCTCCTGTCAAGGACCTGGGCCCAAGCACTGGGAGCATGGTGGCCAGCTCCAAGTCCTCTTGCCACTGGCCCCTGGGGTCTGGGGCTCGCCAAGACAGAAGAGTGGCCTAGGATTCAGCTGGTTCCCGCCATCTCTTTGTCATGTCAGGGCTATTTCCTTTCAGAGCCCCCATCTCATCCAAGAGCCCCTTCCCTTAGGCCCATTCCCCTACTTCCTGAAACAGACGCTTCTGAAGCCACCTGTCTCAACTCCCTCAAATGGCACCCACTCATCCCCTCCCACAGTCCCCAATCAAAGCTGCAGACATGCCCCCATTCTGGTGGATCATCTCAGACCTCCCTCACACCAGTCTCCTTCGGACCCCTTCCCCACTCCAGGCTGCCCACCACCCTCACCATGTGCTGGCTATCAGGTCCCCGGGACATCCGTGCCAGGACCCTCAACCTCTGGGCCCGGGCCCACACAATGACATCGTCAGCCCCTGAGCCTCCAGGCCCCCCAGGCAATAGTGGGTGGATGAAGCCCCGGTAGACGAGGGAAACGTCTGTCTCTGTGCTGGACGTCTGTGACAGAGTGATGGTTGTGCTACGGACAATTGACACCTGCCAGGGATGGGGGAGAGGAGACAGTGGTAAGCACCCTCAGGGGTGTCTATTCTCAGAGCCAGCAGGGCCCTTAGGGATCTTCTCTCACAGGTACAAGGAGGAAGAGGTCTTGAACGTGTCTGGGGTGGGCCTGGGCCATCCCCCCCATCACCGCTGGGGCCCCTGACCTTGTCAGGCTGAGAGGCGTTGGGGGGCTGCTGGAAGGTGAGCAGGTGTAAGCCAGGCAGGAAACTCTGGGTGACACAGGCATCGAGAGTTGTGACAAAGACAGGGGCTGCCCCCCACCAGCCCACGGTGCCAGAAATCTGCTCCCCTCGGCATCGAGCCTGCTCTGAGGGGAGGAATGGAAGCCAAGGGAGGACAGTCAGCCGCACATCCCTCCTGCCCTCTTCCCCCTGACCCCCCGGCCCTGCATTCTCTCACTCCATTCCCATATCCCAGAGGATGCCATGGCCTAGCAGACACAGGACTTGTTGACTCACACCAGAGGAGGGAAGCCAAGACCACCCCCCATCCCGACCAGGGCTCCCCAAAGCTGTGGGGCAGCCGCACTCATCACTCACCAGGCCGGGGGAGGCAGCTCTCATTGTGGACGCACCAGCCCAGGGCCCCGGGCCCACGTGGCGGGGGGACAACACCACTGAATGCCAGACAGGCCTGGCAGTCACCCAGAAGGCGAGCCAGGCCTAGGCAGCCAGCTGCTGGGCACTGCAGGGAGGGAAAGGAGGGCGTGTTGGAGCTGGCATCAGAGTGAGGCTGCAGGCATGCAGGAAACAAGAGAATACAGGAGCATAGAAAAGGGGCATTGGGGTCACTCACAGCTCCAGGGGGGCTCCCAGGGGGTGGGGCAGCCTGGCAGGCTCCTTGGCACCAGCTGCACTCGGGGTCCCTGGCACAGACACTGTGCTCCGTGTACATGGAGCAGTAATCCAGGTGGTACTGATGGTGGCAGGACAGTATAGGGAGAAAGCGCAGGGCTAAGTTTTGGGTCTGCACCTCACCCAGGCTCCTCCTGGGATCCCCACATCCCCCCAGGACCTGCCTTAACCCCTACCCCACTGTCCTATGGCTTAGCCACAGCCCCCACCCAACATCTCTGTGACCCTGACATGACCCTTGGCACCCTGGGGCCCAAGCCACCCAGGGCCTCGATGGGCTCTGGCTCAGACCCAGTCAAGGTGTCCCTCCAGAACTAATTTCTATGGCTATCCCCCCACAGCCATGCCCCTTCTCCCTCCCCCATGGAAGCTCACATCTGGGGCTGGCGCCTGGAACACGAAGGGGGGCACCTTGTAGGCCATCAGGTCCCCTCGGGGCCGCCCACTATACCCGCCAGCCACCAGCAGGACACTGCCTCCCAGCACAGCTGCCACGTGGGAGTACCGACCTCCAGGGGGAGCCGCCCGGCCTGGGAGGACAAGGGAGGACAGTGAGGTCAGGAGCTGCCCCCCCTCACCCCCTAAGGCTGGGCCCCAGTCATCACATCCAGGGAGCCCTCAGGCCTGGGTCCTCAGCACAGGGTCAGAACAGAGCTTGTAGGGTGGGGTCAGACTGGGGCTTCCTGAGGGGGACTGAGTTCAGAGAGGGCCTGAGAAGCATCAACTACCTTCAGGGGTCCCTGGCGGGGCCAGCTCAGCTCCTGACACCCACTGGTGGCAGCCAAGATGGTAGAAGAAGATGCCATCCTCATAACACTTCTCCTCCTGGTAGTGAGTGTGCACGTTGCCTCCTGAAAACCAAAGGGAAAGAGAGATGAGGCACACTTGGAGAGGATGGGGGAGGGGTCAGCACACCTGGAGAGGATGGGGGAGGGGTCAGCACATCTGGAGAGGATGGGAGGAGGAGTCAGGCACACCTAGAAGAGTTAGGGGCTGTCCCACACCTGGAGAGGATTAGGCAAGAAAGGCTTGAGAAATTGGGGAGACAGTCATTGGGGGAGCACCCAGGCCAGCTACAAGCCAGAATGCTGGAAGAGTGGGGGATGCTCTCACCATAGACCACCATGTAGTTGCCAAGGACGCTGGCCGTGTGGAAGGCTCTCTCCCGGGGTCCCCGCTGACCATCTCGGCCACGCAAGGTGGTCCACACCCGCAGGTCCACATGGAAGAGCTCGGTAGAGTTCACTCGGACAGAGAACCTAGAAGGTGAAGACAGTTGGGACAAGCAAGGCTGAGTCTCAATGGACCCCTGGGGACCTGAGAGGGTGAAAGAGGGGGCACTGCCCGGGGCTACTCACCGGGCTGTGGAAGGCCTGTGGCCCCCATAGACAAGCAGAGCCCGGGAGGGCGGGTGGAAGATCATGGAATGACCAGTGGCAGCAGGGGGCCGGCCACCTGCTGGCCGCACCTCCTCCCAGTGGCCTCGGCCCCCCCCAGGGCCCTCTAGGCGGAAGCGGAAGAGGCCCGAGGAGAAGAGGTCGTGCTGTGTACGGCCCCCAAAGATGTACAGCCAGGAGTCATCCACCAGGGCAGCTGCGTGTCCAGCCAGGCCTGGGGGGCCTGAGGAGGGTGGGGCCAGCAGCTCCCAGTGGCCCCCAGCCCGCAGGGTGAAGGCCCACACATCACTGGTCAGAGAGCCGTCAGCCAGCTCCCCCCCCATGAGCACCAGGGAGCCAGCCCAGGCCACGGCCACATGGGAATGACGGGCGGCCTGGTGGGGAGACAAGGTCTAGCCTCAGAGATGGGGCCCACGGGAACAACAGGGAGGAGGAGGCAGGGGAAAGAGACCAGGCTGGGCAGAAGCCAGCAAAGGGCATGCAGAGACAAGAAGAGCACAAGGGCACCCTGCCATCAGACAGAAGAACTTGGATGGACACAAGCAGGGGTGGGCATACCCACTGGGGGTCCTCACCGGGCCCGGGCTGAGGTCCCACCGCTCCCAGGCATTGGCAGAGAAGTTGTACAGAACAAGATCACCCAGTGCCGAGTTCAGGTCCTGCCCTGGGAGTGGAGAGAGGGGCAGGAGGCCAGGTTGGGCACAAGCTTGCGCTTGTCTGCCCTCGCCCCACCTGCAGCTCCTCAGACCCAGCCCGCACCTCCAAAGACAGCGAGCAGCCCCGGAGGCGAGAGGAAGGCACCAGCGGCCCCCACACGGGCCGGGAAGGCAGCATCCTCGGCGCTGACGTTGTGCCACCAGCCGGCCCCCTGGTTCTCCCACAGCCGCAGGTCGCAGGCCCGGCCCAGGAAGCCAGGCTCACAGCGGCAGGGGCCTGCCTCCTGGGGGAAGAGTGGGGTCAGAGCACCAGTAGCTGGGATCCAGGGGCACAAGGTAGGACTCAAGGGGCTGGCCGGGGGTGTCCTCACCGAGGCACATGTGCCGTGCTCACGGCAGTAGGCGGAACAGTCCTGGCGGGCACAGGCAGGGCCACCCCAGCCAGGGTCACAGCTGCATAGGCCCGAGGTCTCACACCGGCCCCGGCCCGAACAGCCACCCGGGCACAGAGAGAAGGAGAAGGAGGCGTTGAAGCCCAACAGGTTGTAGTTGGCATCGGAGAAGAGGTGAAGGAGCATCTGCCAGGGGATGAGAAGAGAGGGCTGGAGGGAGCTGGTGCTCTGCCAGGAGGGGGTGGGTCAGTGGAGAGGACCAGGATGGGGACGGGGCTGGGAGGGGAGGGAAGGGGCCAGGCAAGGGCGGGGCCAGGTGGAGGCAGTTGGGAAAGCCTCACCTTGCCAGAGGAGGCCTCTATGCGTGGGGGACGGGTGCTACCGCTGAGGCTGGCTAGCAGGGGTCCCCGAGGCGAGTCACCGTCATACACAAAGAGGTAGTCATAGGTGCACTCCGTGTCCAGGAACAGGAAATCCAGGAGGATGCGATGCCGGGAGCTGGGGGCTGGGTGGAAGAGCCAGGGCTCAGTCTCAGCTCTCTGCCCCAGGACCCCCAAGTCTCCCTGCTGCTGGGGCCGAGGCCCTGCCCCCCATTCTCACCCTCGATGAGCCACTCGCAGTTCCCGTTGACGCTGTAGTTTCCTGCCCCGTCTGACACATAGCCCGGTGCCTCTCGCAGCACCTGCCTCTGGCCCTTGCAGTCACCAGCCTGGGTCTGTGGAGCCAGTGGCCACAGCAGGGCCACTGCCACCAGGGCCATGAGGGCCCAGGGGCCGTGGCCCTGGGGAGAGGCCATGGCCAGGCCCCGGGGCAGTGGGCACTCAGAGAAGGGGAGCTGGGAGCATCAGGCCTGGGTGGGGAGAGAGGTCTGATGAGCCCGAGCACAGTGGGGGTCCATCTCCAGGGAGCCACTGAATGCACAGGGTCCTTTTCTGTTTGGTCTTAGTTTTGTCCCTGATGACGCAAGAGGACCAGTTGTCCATCCCCAGGGCCCCTCATTCCTCTACCAGCCTATGTTCTATCCAACAGAGAAGAGTGCCTAGAGCAAGGAGACCACAGCCAGAGGATGCTACATTTTAGCCTCAAGAGAAACACTGTGGCAGCTAAAAGACTGAGAAGCAGCTGGGGACAGAACAGCATGGGAAGACTCGAGTCCAAACGCAGCCTCAGACACTTCCTAACTGGGTGACCCTGGGCCGATGTGAGGACCAATGAGATAAGGCACAACGGGAGGGAGGGGCCCAAAGGGACGGCTTAGGTGTGAGGGCCGGAAAAACTTCCTGAAACACAAGAGCTGTCCCAAAGGGGAGAGATCTATTAAGTGCCTACTATGTGCCGGGCACCGTGTTGACAATCCATCAAAAGGCAAAACCGGCTCGGTGCCCTCAAGGGGGCAGGAGCTAATTCCTCGGTAAAGAGTGACCTTCTGTTGCTAGCAGGTGCCCTGCATCCGAGGAAGGAGTCCTCAACAGGGGAAATGCTCTCAAGAGAAGACAGGATGGTGGTCCTGTAAAGCAGGAAGGAAGGAGTCTCCAAGAAGCATTCCAAACGAGTGAATCCCCCTGCCGACTGGCATTCTACATGATGGTGATGCTTAACCTTCTTGGGGTCACAGACTCTATCTCAGAATAGTGTTTTTAAATAATTGAGGAAAAGGGCAAATTACAGTAAGAGGTTAGTTTAAAAAAAAAAAAAGGTAGTTAGGCACAGTGGATAGAGCCTAGAGTCAGGAAGTCTCATCTTCATGACTTCCAGCACTTACTAGCTGTGTGACCCTGGGCAAGTCACTTCACTCTGCCTCAGTTTCCCCACCTGTAAAATGAGTTGGAAAAGGAAATGGCAAAGCACTCCAGTATCTCTGCCAAGGAAACCCTCAAATGGGGTCACAAGCAGTTGGATACAGCTGAAAAAAACTCAACAAAAAATGCCATTTTTTCTCCCATCCAAGTTCAAAGACCCCTTTAAATTGGGGGTCTGTGGAAATCACATTAAGACTCTTACTATAGAAAGGAGGGGTCCCCTCCATTTTCATACACACACACACACACACACACACACACACACACACACACACACACACACACATATTGAAGCTTCTCCACAGAGGAAGGCTCCCTGGAGGGAAAACTGATCCCTCAGGCCCCCCTAAAGAGAGGAAGGTCCCCTGCCACAACGAGTCACAGGAATCTAGGGTCAGGGACCTCAGCAGCCATCTACGCTGAGACAATTGGTGGCTGTGGTGAACAGAGCTCTGGGCCTGGAGTCGGGAAGACCTGAGTTCAAATCCAGCCTCTAACACTTAGTAGCCATGTGGCCCTGGGCAAGTCACTTTACCCTGTTTGCCTCAGTTTCCTCCCTGGGAATAACAACAACCCTCCCTCCCAGGGTTGCTGAGAGGTGAGGACAGTTCCTGGCAAAGAGGAGGTGCTCTATAAATGTTTGTTCCATGCTCCCTCCCGAGCTCAGCCTATAGACAAAGAGAAATCCCTTCTATAACACCCAATTATGATCCCCAGTTCTTCAGTCTCTGCTTAGAGCCCCTCCACAGCTCCCCTGGCACCTCCCCACCACCCAGCACGCTTCTCAGTATGCTCTCTGGCCCATCTGTGTCCTCCTTCATAGAGGGGAAGGATCCCTCAGACAGCTGGCACAGCCGCTTGGTGGCTGGAACAGATCCCCACTCCCTGGGTGCTGGGTGCGAGGTCCCCTCTTTTTGCCCCAGTGTCTCTTGGCTTCCACCTAAGGCACTGACTCATTGTGACCTGAAGTCCACTAAGGCCCCCAGAACCTCTTCAGACTAACATCTGTGGCCCCCAGGTGCCATCCACTCTCCTCTCACCCCATCCTCATAAAGCCCACCTTTCCCAAGTGTTCAGATACCCCTGTAACCCACCAAAGGGAGGGGGTGGATGGCAGAAGAAAAGGAGACCCCTCCTTTAGGCAGAGGCTCCCCTCTAAATGGGAGAGGGCCCCAGAGTCAAGGGAAACTTCTCTTGGGGTCCCCTAGAAACAAGGAGGGTGCCCCCCGAGGCTGGGAGAGGAGAGATGCAATGGGGCTACACTAAGGAGGGTCCCTAGAGATGGAACAGAAGGGGAGTGGGTCAGAGCCCAATGGGCCAGATGGTCTCTTATGGGGGGGCCTTCAAATGGGTGATGTTTTCCCCTAAATGGGGGTCTTCTATAGGCAGGCAGGGCAACCTCTAAATGGCGGTGGTCTCCTGCTGATGGAGGAAGGTGCCTTATGGAAGGGAAAGGGTCCCCAGTATGTGGGGGCTCCTGCAAATGGGGAAGGGTCCCCTGGAGAGGAGGGGAGGGAAAAAGGGGAGGGAAGGGTCTCCTGGCGGGGAGGGTCCCCTAGAGAGGGGGAGGGTCTCCTGAGGGGAGGATCCCCTGGAGGCGGGGGGATCCCCTGGAGAGGGGGAGAGTCTCCTGGGGGGAAGGGTCGGGGGACGGGGGTCCCCTGGAGGGGGGACCGTCTCCTGGGGGGGAGGGTCCCCTGGAAGGGGAATCCCCTGGAGGGGGGCGGCCTCCGGCCGCACAGGCCCGGGAGCCGCCAGGAGGTTGCGGGGCGGCCGGGGTCGAGCCAGGCCGGGTCGTGTGGGGGCAGGGCGGGTCGGGCGGCCTCGCAGGTCCCCCACGGGCCCCCGTAGACGGCGCGCGCACTCACCGCCTCCTCCCGGGAGCCAAACCGACCCTACGAGAACCAGCGAGACGCCGGAGGAGCGGGAGAGAGCGGCCCCGGAGTAGGAGAAGCAGCGAGAACGGAGCGGACAGAGGGGCCCTGGAGGACCGCACCGGCCCCGCCCCCGGGCGTCAGGACCCCGCCCCCTCCCCTCGCACATGCGTAAGAGGGGGAGAGGAAAGAAAGGTGTGCATGTGAGAGCTCATGCACTGTAAATAAGAAATTAATACATTTCCATGTGCAGTAGAGTTAATATAAACAGTTAAATATAAAATAAAAAGGAGGGTTTCGGAAGTTGGGGCAATCAGGGAAGAAGATTGAGTTGCGTCTTAGAGAAAGAGGGGGGCTCCAAAGCAAGGATGAGGGGAGACAGTGTCCCAGGCAGGGGGTCAAGGCCAATGCAAAGGCTTGGAGACTGGAGATGAAGTACAATAAGTGCGGCGTGCAGAGAAGTCCAGACTGGCTGGATTGCAATTTGGGAGGAAGGGGGGGTATAATGCAAAATGAGTCTGGAAAGGTAGGCTGAGACCAAGAGGTCTAGAACTTTAAAAGCTAAAAGTTTCATATTTTATCCTAAAGGCAACTCTGGATATAGTTGAATAGGGGAACCACATGGTCAGATCTGCGTTTAAGGAAATCCTTGGATGAACTGGAGTGTGGAGAGGGAGGCAGGAAGACCATTTAGCAGGGAGTGAGAGGTAGTAAGATCCTGAACTACCAAGTGTGAGCTTAGAAGGGTTTGGCTGCAAGGGTGTTCTGATATTTAACAACTGGCTCTCCCCTTCAAAAAAAATGTAAGCAAGACAAGTTTGAGAAGAAAGGAGATCACAGGATATGAGAAGACCAAGCAATTGTGAGGCTGAGGAATTTGAGGGAGGGTCTGTGCAGATTTTAAAGTCCCCTAGTCTAAAAAGGCAAGAGTGGAGCAAGAGAGGAAGGTGATGAGGCAGGTGCTGAAGTCCTTGAGAAAAGAGGAAGAAAGCTCTGGGGACCAGGAGACTACAACCACCATGATTTGGATCACATGGAAACTGTTGATGGAGTGACCTTTAAAGGAAGAATGTTTGCTGAGGGAAGGAGGTGAAGGGAAAGGCTGGAAATGAGTGGGGAGAAAAGAGTATTCTGATTCCTCCTTGACCAGAATGTGGTGTGGGCAGTGGGGAGGAGGAGGTATGGGAGAAAGTATGACCAGTGTCAGGGAACATAGCCAGGGACACAGTGTTGTCAGAGGAGGGAATTTGGACCAAATGTATAGAGTCACAAGATATACACAGTGAGGATGGGAAGCACTAGCAGCTCAGGAGACCTGGAATGCCCTCCTCCTGGACATGAGACCCATGCTGGAGCTGGATCTTGAAGGAAGCCAGGGAAACTAAGAGGCAGTGAGGAGGATGGAAAGCATTCCAGCCATCAGAGAACAGGCTGTGCAAAGGCAAGGAGTGGGGAGATGAGGGTCATGGGGGAAGAATCACAAGTTGGGCAGATAGCTGAATCATAGAGGGCATGGAGAGGTATAAAGTCTAAGAATATGGGAAAGATAAAGGGGGTCAGGTTGTGAAAGGCGAGCAGCACCCAGCAGAGGACTTTATATTTGGTTCTGGAGATAATAGGGAATCACTGGAATGTATTGCACAGGAGAAGTGGCATGGTTAGACCTATATTTTAGGAAGTCACTTTAACAGCTGAGTAGAAGATGGTTTGGAGTGAAGAGAGACCAAGGCAGGAAGACTAATACTCTGAAGTCTATAGTACTAATCTAGGTGTGAGGAAATGAGAATCTGAACTAAGGTGGCAACCATGGAAGAGGGAGAAAGGGACCTATCTGAAATGGATTGTGAAGGAGAAAATGGAAAAAAAATATCTATGGGTTGGATATGTGGTGTAAGAGAGCCTGAGGAGTCAAGGCGGACAACCAGGTAATGAGGCAATTGGGAGGATGGCACCATCCTTAGTGATAATAAGGAAGACTGGGCAAAGGGGCAGGGTAGGGAGAAGATATTAAGTTCCATTTTGTACATGTGGAGTTTGAGCTACCTACATGACATCCAGTTTGAGATGTCCAAAATAAATGGTTGCTGATGCAAGACTATTTTAGGAGAGAGCTCAGGGATGGCTGTATAGTTCTGAGAACTCTCTCCATAGAGATGATAATTGAACCAAACCCATGGGAGCTGAGAGAATGAAAGAATGAGAGAATGAAAAAGAAAGAAGAGAAAGAGGGTGTAACAGAGAAAAATGAGTAAGAAAATGAGAAAGTAAGAAGAAAAAAGAATGAGAAAGTAATGGAGAGTGAAAGAATGAGAGAGAAAGAGGGAATGAGAAAGAAGAGAGGGAAAGAATAAGAGAGAGGGGAGGGAGGGAGAGAGAGACCAAACAGAACAGAGCCACGGTGGCCATGACATGGATGAAAACCCATCAAAAGAGACCAAGCAATCAGACAGACAGACAGACAGACAGGGGGGCAGGAGGAAAACTAGAAAAGGGCAGCGGTGCTAACCCTAGAGCAGGGTGGAGAGCCTGTGTCACACAGAATTTGCCTCCCTGTGGACCTCCAGGAGCATCTGGGAAATCAGGCCAAGCTGGCCAGGCAATGCTCCAGGGACTTCACCAGTCTGCCTCAGTTTCCTCAGCTGTGAAATGGGGATCATAAAAGCCCCTACCACCCAAGAGTTGTTGGGTGGGTCAAAGGAAATCCTAATTTATAAAGTATTTTGCAAACCTTAGAGTACCATATAAATACTGGCTATTATTATTAACTATTTTTAGGAGACTATCCCAGGAATCTGGTTGTTTGCCACAGGAAATGACAGGAAGGATGTTGCAGAGAACACACCAGTGGCTTAGAAAGCTGTTTACTGATAGTAAAAACTCTTGCTTCCAGCACATGTTTCTCAGCTTTTCCATATTATACAAAGAAGGAAGCTAGGGCAGCTAGGGGGCTCCATAATACATAGCGCACCCAGCTCTGAGGCAGGAAGGCCTACCTTCCTGAGTTCAAATGTAGCCTCAGACACTTGCTAGTTGTGTAACCCTGGGTAAGTCACTTCACCCTGTTTGCCTAAGTTTCCTCATATGTCAAATGAGCTGGGAAAGGAAATGGCAAACCGCTCCAGTATCTGCCAAGAAAACCCCAAGTGGGGTCACAAAAGAATCAGGTACAACTGAAAAAGCATTGAATCTGGAAAGAGTATGTGTCAATTGCCTCCCCTATGGCCCGTGTCACCATCCCTTTCCGGACCAAAACACCCTGCCCTGTCTCTCTCTACTGGAGTACAGAGACAGCCTCAATTCTAACTTTGTATTTCCAGGGCTTAACATATAGCAATCATTTACACAAGGTCATTCAGCAGTCAGGAGGCTTCACTGAAATCTTCATTTTCTATATCTTCCTCAGCCCAACCTGGCACCACATATGTCCCCAGCAGCACACGATAAATGGTTGTTCAAAGGGTGGTGGAAGGAACACCAGGCTTGGGACAAGGAGACAAATCTTCACTCCACCTACTCTCGATGCTAGGGTGGCCCTGGCTAGGCAATTCCTCGATGTCCTGAGGTCCCCTCCTTTCTAATGGGGTGTTGTCATGCTGATTACTTAACCCTCTGAACTTCAGCCCCAGCTTCCATCCTCTCCTTCACTCTGTTCTCAGGGGAAGAGGGGGGCCTCCTTCCAGCCAAGTACAACTCCTCTCAGATACCCAGAAGTACAAATTCTCATCAACTTGGAGGCATCTGGTGGCTCAGCGGATTGAAGGCTGGGCCTGAAATAAGCAAGATTTGAGTTCAAATCCAGCCTAAGACACTTACTTGATAAGTGACCTTGGACAAGTCACCTCACCTCTGTTCACCTAAGTTTCCTCAACTGTAATATTGGAGCAATAACAAGAGAGTTGTGTCTGGTGAGATGACATTTGACACATGCTGCTGGCTCTTCATGACTGCATTTGGGGTTTTCTTGGTAAAGATACTAGAACAATTTGCCATCTCCTCATTTCACAGATGAGGAAACTGAGGCAAAAAGGTTAAGTGACTCGCCCAGAGTCACACAGTTAAGCAAGTGATTGAGGCCAGATTTGGACTTGGGAAGATGAGCCTTATCAATGCTGTTAACTTAGATTTGGTGATGGTTCCCAGAGCAAGAGATGGGTGGTGTAGTGTGGAAGGGGGACGCCAGGCTGGGCGACAAGATCATGACCAGGGTGGATATAGAGATGGTATCTGAAGCATGGTCCGGTCTGGAGTCAGCTGGATAAGCCTAGTGATCAGGACAGCTTCATCCTAGGCGGGAATTCTGACACTGCGTGAATTAGGGCCTGGAAAGCCTTTGGCGGTGCCAGACGGCAAGGGTGTATGTCTGGAGGTATCTAGAGGTAGAGATAATGTACTTTGACATTCATTCTTTCATCTAGCCCTAACAGTAGCCCCTTATAAATCTGTAAGGCAAAAATTTACAATGACACAAATGAAGTTCAAATGAGAAGTCACTTTTTTTTAAAGTAAGATTCTGGAGTTTATGAGACCTTGCTCCAAACCTACATCCTGTTCTTCAGTTGCCCAGAGTCCATGCTGCAAGAGCCCTTAGAGGCTATCTCATGTGATCCTCTCTTTCTACAGGAGAACCGAAGTCGACAGGAAGGAAAAGAGCCGAGACCGGAGGCCTCTGCCCCCTGACCTCAAGGCTCTTTCCACTCTTCCATACCTATCCCTCTACTCTAAAAGCCCATGTCTCCATAAAAGGAAATCACTGAGATAATTCTCATTAAATGGGGAAAACACAGAATGTCAGAGCTGGAAGAGACTCATAGAACAGGAAATGTGAGAGCTGAGAGGGGCCTTAGAACAGGGGATGTCAGGGCTGGGAGGGCCCTTAGAACAGGGAATGTGAGAGCTGAGAGGGGCCTTAGAACAGGGGATGTCAGGGCTGGGAGGGCCCTTAGAATAGGGAAGGTCACAGCTGGGAGGGCCCTTAGAACAGGGAATGTGAGAGCTGAGAGGGGCCTTAGAACAGGGAATGTGAGAGCTGAGAGGGGCCTTAGAACAGGGGATGTCAGGGCTGGGAAGGCCCTTAGAATAGGGAAGGTCACAGCTGGGAAGGCCTTAGGACCAGTTATGTCTGAGCCTCTATACTGTAAATTGGGTTTGCAGAAATGGAAAGAGCCATTGAGAGCAGCCCAAATCTGATTAAACATCCCTTCTACAATCTTGGGAGATAACTACACATTCTATGATTAAAAACCTCCAGCAATGGGGAACACCCCTGCCCCACCCCCCACCCAGGTTCCTCTTTTCAGCAGTTCCAATGTTTAAGAAGTTTCCCTCCACCAATCTAAAATTTACCTCCCTGGGCCCCGTAGGTGGTGCAGTTTATAGAGCCCTGGGCCTGCAGGCAAGGAGATTCATCTTCCTGAGTTCAAATCTGGCCTCAGATACTTCCTAGCTATGTGACCCTGGGCAAGTCCCTTCACCCTGTTTGCCTCAGTTTCCTCATCTGCAAAATGAGCTGGAGAAGGAATTGGCAAGCCTGTCCAGTATCTCTGCCAAGAAAACCCCAAGTGGGGTCATCATGACATGACTGAAACAACAAACAACAAAAACTTCTCCTCGTCGCTCCTAGTCATGTTTCCTTGATATGAATCCAAACGATCGGCTCCTTTGTCTCCAACGTGACACTGGGAGCCTACCGGAGCTTCTCCAACATCCTTCTGAGTCTACTATCCCCCAAGGTGAGCCGTGGCCTCCTCTGTGGCAGTCTCTAGTGCCCTCCCTCTCCTTGCTGGCCATTCTCTCCCACTCCTCTTGCTTGTACATAGCCACGTGCATGGCGTCTTCCCCATTAGAGGGAACCTTTAGTGTGGTACATGGCACAAGAGAAGGGCTGAGTAATGCTTATTCACTGACTGGCCCTTGATGATCCCACTCTAATTTGTTGATCTAGCTTCCCTAAAATGTAGTGCTAAGAACCAGGGGCCAGTTGTCTCATCTCTCAGTCTACTGTTTCCTCTCCTAATGTAGACAATAACAGCACTTAAAGGGCTGTTGTGAGGGTCACAGGGTCTTGGATTTAGAGCCGGGAGGAGCCTTAGAGGTCACTGGGTCCAGCTTGCTGATTTTTACAGATGAGGAAAGCGTGTCAGGGTCAGGGAGCACTTCTCAGGCCAAATTCAGATGCAGACTAGCCCAGGGCCAGTGAGGCTGAGGAGGGGGGATTTGGAGGAACAGTCTCAGAGCACCACCTCGTGGCCAACACTGGGATCACAGACAATCTCAACCACACACCCTGATGCCCACCTGTCTGTCTCTCCTCCTCCAGTGCCCATGGGATGAACAGATGCTTCTGAAAACAGAAAAACTACCTGTATAGGATCCAACAAAACCCCTTTACATGAGGGAACAAGTAACAAATGCTCTAATGCTGGGAGGGACATCAAAGGCCATCGACAGCCCAGCACCTTCATTGTGACTTGTCCATTGGTCACACAGATATTGGATGTCAGACATGGGGCTTGAATTCAGATCCCTCTGATTCCAGCTTTTCCACTCTAAGACACACCCTCCCCGCTGTACCACATCATCACTTTAGCTGTGCCACTCTATGTCTAAGAATGATGGCACACACTTCCCTTTTCTCAGTATACCATGGGTATATAAATATGCCTACTCTGAGCTACACCATACAACTTCTAAGAATGATGGAACACACTTCTTCCCTCCATACAAAGGCCTAGGACTATGGGTATGGAAATTTGCACTTGTGGTCAGGCACAGTTACTATGTTGCTAAATTGTGTTAAACTGTTTTTTCTTTGTTTCAAGGGAATGTTCTAGGAGTTCTGAGAATTCAAAACAATTTTTTTAAAAGCATCAATGAAACATTAAAAAAAACTTCAATGTAATTCCAATAGCTCTAAACTGACCTATTTAAATAATCTATTGATTCCAAGTCTAATAAAGAAGAAAAAGGAGGGGTGGCTAGGTGGTGCAGTGAATAGAGCACCAGTCAGGAGGACCTGAGTTCAAATTCAGCCTCAGACACTCAACACAAAACTACCCCTGTGACCTTGGGGAAGTCACTTAACCCCAATTGCCCTGCTTTCCAAAGAAGAAAGAAGAAGAAGAAGAAGAAGAAGAAGAAGAAGAAGAAGAAGAAGAAGAAGAAGAAGAAGAAGAAGAAGAAGAAGAAGAAGAAGAAGAAGAAGAAGAAATGTTGTCTAAAGTGTGGATGCCCAAGCAACTCATTAACCATTTTTTAAGTATGCTTCAGTCTTTAGTCAAACAATATCAATTCTTTCTCTGGAGTTGGATGGCATGTTTCATCATTGGTTCTTTGGGATTGCCTTGGATTATTATATTGCTGGTAATAGCTAAGTCATTCACAGTTCTTCATAGCACAATGTTGCTGTTACTGTGTACAATGTTCTCCTGGTTATGCTCACTTTACTTTGCATCAGTTCATGAAAGTCTTTCCAGGTTTTTCTGAAATCATCCTCTTTGTCATTTCTTTTAGTGCAATAATATTCCATTGCAATCATGTACTACAGCTTGTTTAGCCATTCCCCAGTTGATGGATATCCCTACAACTTCCAATTCTTAGCCACCACACAAAGATCTGCTATAGATATTTTTGTGTAAATGGGTCCTTTTCCTTTTTTTTCTTTATGTCTTTGGGATATAAACCTAGAAGTGGTTGTTGTTTGTCCTTTGTTCTCAAAAAGACCATTGCATCAGGAAAGTGAATTGCATTTAAGTGAGGGAAGTGACTTACAAGTGAATTGCATTTAAGTGAGGGAAGGCTGTGAAAAGTCACTAAGCTCACTTTCTCCACCAGAGCCATCTGGGTCCAGTGGCATGACATAGGTCAGGACAACTGGAGATGACCCCAGATACAGTGGGAGACCTTGGCCTTTTTAAACTAAGATCTTTCCCAGGTCTCAATTTGACTGAGACAAAGTCTATTCGGTGATTAAGGCTAAGTAAGAAATGAGGCCAAAAATGACCTCTTCTACCTAGTAAAAAAAAATCAGTCTGGAAGGGGAAGACATTCAGGGTTTCTGGCCAAGACCAGAAACATTTGATATTCACTCTGAGCCATCAAGGCCCAAATAGTGACCATATGGGGCCTGGGCTGGAACACATTGCTGAGCAATCAATGAGAGCCAGAGTGATTTGGGTTTAAGGTATAGTCCTTAAGAAAGAAATCTAGTCTGTAAACTCCAAGATATCTTGCAAAGTTTCAAGGATCAAAATCTACATTCCTTTGAGCAAAGCACCCAAAGGTAAGATTATTGTACCCCATGTGAATGGAGGGAGAAGAGGGAAGGGAAGGGGAAGAGGAAGGGGAAGTGAGGGGAGGAGAAGGGAGGGGGTCCCCAGTAGGGCAACTTGTACTAATCACAGATTGTTTGTCCTTCATTCTTGAAGAGGACCATGACCTCAGGAAGGTGATACAATGACTTGCAAGTGAATTGTATTTAAGTACGAGAGGGCTGTGCAAAGTCCTCTGGAGCCATCTGGGTCCAGTGGCAAGATAGAGAGAGATCAGGATGTCTGGAGATGGCCCCCCTAGAAGGGCATGCACGGTTTTATAGTCCTTTGGGCATAGTTCCAAATTGCTCTCCAGAATGGTTGGGTAAGTTCACAACTCCACCAACAATGCATTAGTATTCCAATTTCCCCACATTTCCTCTAACATCCATCATTTTCTTTCTTTGTCATATTAACCAATCTGATAGGTATGAGGTGGTACTTCAGAGTTATTTTAATTTGCATTTCTCTAATCAATAGTAACTTATAGCATTTTAATATGATTATACATAGCTTTGATTTCTTTGTCTGAAAACTGCTTCTTCATATCCTTTAACCATTTATCACTTGGGGAGTGATTTGTGTTTTTATAAATTTGACTCGGTTTTCTATATATTTGGGAAATGTGACCTTTATCAGAGATATTTGTTGCAAAATTTTTTTCAGGGTTTTCTGCTTTCCTCTTAATTTTGGTTGCATTGATTTTGTTTTTTATTTTATATAATCAAAATTATATATTTTACATTTTTTAATGCTCTTTATATTTTCTTTGGTCCTAAATTCTTCTTTTATCAATAGAGTTGACAAATAAACTATTCCATGCTCTCCTAATTTGCTTATAGTATCACCTTTTATTGTAAATCATGTGCCCATTTTGACCTCATCTTAGTAAACAGTATGAGATGTAGGTCTATACCTATTTTCTGCTTTGTGGTTTTGCAGTTTTTGTCAAATAATGAGCTTTTGTTCCAAAGGCTTACATCTTTGGGTTTATCATATACTAGATTACTATGGTCATTTACTATAATGTAATGTGCACCTAATCTATTCCACCGATCCATCACTCTATTTCTTAGTACCTGGTTGTTTTGATAATTACCACCATATAATACAATTTGAGATCAGTGCAGCTAGACTACCTTCCTTCACATTTTTTCATTGATTCTTTTGATATCCTTGAGCTTTTGTTCTTCCAGATGTGTTTTGTCATTATTTTTTCTAACTCTATAAAATATATTTTGATCATTCGATCAGCATGCCACTAAATAGATTAATTTATGTAGAATTGTCATTTGTATGTTTAGATAAAGAATTGTCATTTTAATATATTGGCTCAGTCTATCCTTGAGCAATCAATATTTTTCCAGTTGTTTAGATCTGACTTTATTTGTGTGAAAAGTGTTTTGTAATTGTGTTCATATAATTCCTGGATTTATGTTGGCAGGTAGACTCCCAAGTATTTTATATTGTCCACAGTTGTTTTAAATGGAATTTCTCTATCTCTTGCTCTTGTATTTTGCTGATGATTTATGTGGCTTTATTTTGTATACTGCAACTTTTCTAAAGTTGTTAATTATTTCAAGTAGTTTTTTCAGTTGATTTTCTAGGGTTCTCTAAGTATAACATCATATCATCTGCAAAGAGCAATAGTTTTGTTTCCTTGTTGTCTTTTCTAATTCCTTCTATTTCTATTTCTTTTTTATTGCTATAGCTAACATTTCTAGTACCTTATTGAATAATAGAGGTGATAATGGGCATCCTTGACTCACCCCTGATTGTAATGGGAAGACTTCTGACTCATCCCCATTACAGATAATGATGTTGATGATTTTAGATAAATATCATTTATTATTGTAAGGAAGTTCTGTTTATTCCTATGTTCTCTAGTGTTTTTAATAGAAATGGGTGTTGTATTTTGTCAAAGGTTTTTTCTGTATCTATTGAGATACTCACAAAATTGTTTCAACCAATTTAAAAAAAAATATGTACATAAGGTAGGGAGCAAGTATGAGTAACTCAGGATAAGTATAGAAGTATATCTTGGGGCGGCTAGGTGGCGCAGTGAGTAGAGCGTTGGCCCTGGAGTCGGAAGGACCTGAGTTCGGATCCAACCTCAGACGCAACGCACACACAAACAAAAGACCTAGCCGTGTGACCTTGGGCAAGTTACTTAACCCCAATTGCCCTCCAAAAAGCAAAAAAGAAAAAAAAAGTATATCTTGGTCCTAAAAAAAAATAATATCAGAAGTCATAAAACTTAGAATGAGTTGGGGTTGGTGAAAAACATCAAAGACAATTTAAAAGGGGTGGAGGAGGTGTTTGCTTGCTTATTTAAGAAGAGATAGATAGGGTCATTGGTGGAACAATGAAAACTGGCAAAAGAGAGAAAGCAGAGCTATTCTATTCTTGTGGAAAAACTTCTGACCACCTTCCCCTCCCCCTAAAAGTGTTTCTTCTACTGGTTGTGGTCCTTTGTTCTTGAAGAGAACCAAAGGGACATCACTATGCTAAAGTCAAGTTTCAATGTGTGCAGCTGTGGCTGATGAGAGCAATACAAGCTCGGAATGCTCTACCACAGGTCAGGCACAAATAGTGCACTTGAACATTTGGTGTGGATGCTCTAAATCTGCACATCCTGTGTTCCCTTTGAGCCATCTCAATTCTACTTTGCTCGTAGAGCACAGCACCTTCTCCAATGTGGGCACGCCATGCTGAGCAGTCCTGTGCCAGTGTCTTCTCCTATGTCACACAATCAATTCCAAAGTTCTTGAGAGAGACCTTGAGAGTATTCTACCTAGAACAAAAAGGGAGAGGATGGCTAGAGGGGGAGAAGCAGCTTGGGGCACTATATCTGATCAGGCCACTAGGTGGCACTCTAAACTTGAGCTTTGTTGACTTCACCCAACTGGGCATGTGGGAAGTTAACCATCATCTCATCCTTGGGCTACAGATTCTTTCACTCTTTTTCATGCATAGACTGCTCTATCTATTCAAAGTTCTCTGCATTCTTCTGTGCTTTTTGAGCCCTTTTCTAGGAGGTGTGTTTAGTCCAATAAAAATTTAATTAAAAATTTTAATCTCTGAGAGTGAGCTGACTGTTTACACTTTTACCTGATGCTAACTTCTTCTGCCTCCTCCTCTGATCTTCACCCCCAAATCCACTCAATTGGCATTTAGATTAAAATGTTTTTATTGGAACTGTAAAATGATGAGTATAACTGAACCAGACCTGAGAAGTGGGAGTGGCCACAGCTAAATTGCCCCTATCCTTTACTGTGTCATGCCTCTTGGCTCTCAGGGAAGACAGATGCATCTAAAGACCTTTGCTGAGAAGTGTTTCCCAGTGTCCCCTTTGATATCAGAGTTATAGATGAAGGAAAACCTACCTTTCCACAATCCAAGCTCACTTTTCAACTAGAATTTGAAGTCAACTACTAATCAAACACCAGGTGCACCTAAAGCTTCACTCAACCTCCCAGAAGGTTTCCTGATACTCTTTCAGGCTGCCCCAACCCTCACCAAAGGTACCTAAACACGCACAATCAGCTTCCTTTTCCAAGGCTCCTCTTAATGTGGGTGACAAATCTGGATGTCCAAGGCTTTAGTACTTCTATGGGCTATTCTCCAGATCACTCACATAGTTAGATTCCTACATCTTCTTTCAGATCTTCTCAGGTATTCTTGACTCCAGACCTGGCACTCTATCCACTGTACCATCAGCTGCCTCCTAGGAAAGGCAGGTGGTTTATGGTAACAGTCTTCTTATAGGAGTGTTTGGGCTAGTTTCCTTTTTATTTTGTTCTATGTACAATAAGCAATGTTATCATAGTATTTTAAGGCTATGAATCTGTGAATGCAGTAAGAAATGACCTGAGAGAGCAGAAACTTCCTGTGGAATGGGGGATATGAATTGAATATAGATAGAAAAATTCATGTTTTAATATTGAACAATATTCTACTTCATCCCTAGATTCAAACAGAACCCAATCATCAACTAATGCTTCTTTTTACACTTTGTTGGCTTATCATGTTAAAAAGGAAGAAGCCTAGGTATTTTCAGGCAGAGAGTTTTCTAGTTGCATTCAGAGATGTTATAACTATACTTGCATCTTAAACTATATACCACAATAAGCTCAAAATGAATATGTAACTACAATTTGGAAGGTCATGCCATAAAACTATGGGAAGAGAATGAAAGGAGGTATATTTCACACTTATGACTAGGGGGAGAATTCTTAGGCAAACAAGGTATAAAGGAGATCACAAAAGACACATTATATAATTTCATATACATTTGCTGAAATTTTTCTGCCTGAACAAACTCAAAGATCTGGGATTAAAAGGTAGATTGTTAATTGAGGCAGGGGTCGGGGAGTGGGTTGTGGCATGTGGTGCTTTTTATCAAGTATCTCTGATAAGCATTTCATATCTAAGATGATATATAAAATATATATTATATATTAAATTATATAGGAAACACCAATTTCCCACTGAATAAATGGTCAAAGGATACGAACAACTAGTTCTCAAAAGAAGAAATTCAAACTATTAACAACCATATGAAAGGTTGATGCAAATCATGTGTTCTAAAAGACACTGCCAGAGCCACCAAGGGAAGATGAAAAGTCTAAAAGCCTTCAGGCCTTTCCAAGCCCACAAGGTCCTACTCTGACCAAGGTAGGGGAAAGCTGAGGCTGAGGCTAAGACAAACTCCTCATCCCTCCCCCCACCCCCCAAAAAAGGATTTTCAAGTATTTACAAATGACTCACAGATTATGACCTTATTTTCTTAGCCAATTGAACATATTTCCTGTCACTCCAGTTTACCTGATGGCTTTCAAAGATTTTTTGCAATTAGTCTAAAGTCATTGATTGATTGATTGATGCATATCCTTCCCCTGGTTAAGGTATCAGGGCATAACATCTTATGACTTATTTTAAATGAAGTAATTTATCCACAAATTTAGTCACACACACACACACACACACACACACACACACACACACACACACACACACTTACAACAGAATTAAAGTCTCGTGTATGCCAAAATATTCATAGCAGAACTTTTGTGGTACCAAAGAACTAGAGGCAAAATATATACCTGTTGATCCAGGAACAGCGGGGGTGGGGTGGGGGTGGGGGTGGGGTGTAATATTATTACAGAATATGATTATTCAAAAGGTAATGACTAATATATATAACATGATATAATATAATAATTATATATAATATTATGTTATATTATATATAATATAATCATTTGAAAAAAAAACTTATCTAAAATGGTATGGATTGAAGTAAAAAGAACCAAGAAAGAGTGGGAAGACAGCTGAACTGATACAGAGTTATGTAAGTAGAACCAGGAAAGAGAGATGTATTCTAATCTGAACATTTCTGCTGAGAGCCAGAGGAAATCAAAGACAGGCAAAGCCACTCCAGCATTCTGAAAACCTCTGAAAACATTTCTCTGCTCACGGACATTTCAAAGCATTCCTAGACAACAGATAAGGTTCCCCAATGAGATAGATATTCACACAGTCACTGCACTCTGCTTTGTAAAGGTTAACAATTTGCTTTAACATACAGAACAATAGAACTTTGAGCAGACCCTTAAGGAATCATTTTCCTGAAGTCATTCAATGCATCTTTAACCATTTCTGTTATGGTTTCTCCTTTCTAGATGGTCAAAGGTGAACCTAAGAGGTACTTCCATTAACTGAATGAATCAAAAAGATGTCTTCCCTTAACCTAATCTCTTCAGGGAATGGGGAAAGAAGGTACTTCTCTCAGGTGGATCTGTCAAAGGCCATTTGCCCTTGTCCAATCCTCTCTCTAATTGCTTCTGTGAGGAGTCCTTTCCTGGGCTGATAAAGAAAGCAAGACATTGTTTCAGAACTGATAGAGAAAGACTGATAAAGTTTTTTTTTCTTTTGTATCAGTCCAAAGACTTCAGACTTTGCTTTCTTTATCTTTATAAAAATAGGCAGTGGGAAGCAAGGGAAAGGGGCTAGTCTGCTTTCCCACCAATGGTCTCTTGGTTGCCATATCTTTCTCCTGTCCTGTTCTTTTTGACCCCTTTGAAGCTTCTAATGCCATAGACCACCCTTCTCCTGGATACCCTCTGCTCCCCTGGAGTTTCCTTAACACTAGTCTCCTTTACTGATCCCTTAGTGCTGGTGACTTCCCTCTGTTGATTATCTCTAATAAATCCTGTATAGCTCTTGTTTGTACATGGTTATTTGCATGTTGTCTCCCACTTTAGCTCCTTGGGAACAGTGACTCCCTACTGTCTCTTCTGAAATGATATAACATTAAAACAATAATTATATATTATAAGTATATTTGTTATATTGTATATAATTTAATATTTAATGCTATAAAATATATTTGGTAATGTTAATATAGTTATATTCATAGTATATTATTAATTTATGTTAATTATTCATTATATATTAATATGTAAACCTATGGGATAAATAAATAGTAAATATAAAAATAAAATAATGTTCATTCAGCATTTAAAGCCCTTCACAATCTGCCTCCAAACAATCTTTCCAAATGTATTTTGTATTATTCCCTTTCACACCTTGTTCGTCCTGGTCAAGTTGGCCTCCTTGATACCCCATAAAGGATCTTCCATCTCTTGCCTGCAGATTTTTACCCAAACTGTCTCCAGCCTGAAACACCCTCTCTCCTCACCCATACCTTTGATAGACCTGGCTCCCTTCAAGGCTTAGCCCAGATGTTCAGCCCTCACCTACTGGGCCTTTCTTACCACAAAATGTTGTTCCTCATCTTAAAAAATCTTTTAAAACTCTTGAATATTGTGGCTGGTAAATAACCTTTTTTTCTATGGAATAAACTGAATCTAGGTATCCCCCAATCCTCACTATATGAATGAGGAAGGAGAGAGGCAGCATTCTCCTCATCTGACAGATTAAGCAACTTTCCCAAAGGTATGTCAAGAAGCCTGTGGTAGAGGTAAGATCAGGGTTGCCTCCCCAAGCTTGTCTCCTGAGTCTTCTGTCATCTATAAAAATAATGATAGCTAGCATTTACATAGCACTTTAAGGCTTGCAAAGCAATTTCATTGATCCTTCCAACAACAGTAGGAGACAGGAGTTATTGTTATCCCCATTTTATGGATAAAGAAGCTTGAGGCAGACAGAGAAGTGACCTCCCAAGATCACACAACTAGTAAGGGTCAGAGTCAGGATTCCAACCCAGTTCTTCCTAACTCCAAGTACCCCCCACAATAGCACCTATCTATCAAATTCATTGTTGAAAACTGTAAATGAGAGAAGCTCGCAACCTCTGTTGTGTTTCTCTTTGTATATTGAAACATGCATGTTTATAGATGCCTGTTCAGTTCAGAGTGAAAAAGAAACATTTCTGCAAAGAAAAAAACTAATTGTTGGAAGAAGAGCACCCCAAAGATACGGAGAGGGCTGCTGTGCAAGTGGAGACTCAGAAGGTTCCGATTAAAATCGGGCAGGTGGGTGGCATAGTGGATAAAGGTGATGATGACCATTCTTATCGCCATTGTTAATATTAAAAGGGTACAGGAGTGTGGAATTTTCTTTTACAAAGAAATTCACATCTAAGAGTTATTAGTGTCTGCCTACCTCAAAATTAGATCATACAAGCATAGCCTCCTGCCTCCTTCAACATTTTATCTCTGTGGAGATCCTGAAACATCCCAGGAAATGATTCACAGAGGGAGATCAATGGAGCCGAAATCATGAGACTTTCTACAGGAAATGACATTAATTCTTCCCTCTCCAAGATAGAGAGGACCCTGGAAAGGCCCTGCCCCAAGTTCTCTCTGAATAGAATAAAATGAAGCTATCTGTACTTCATGCTCACTTTTACTTCTTGTCTCTTAGACTCTGCAACTGGAACTTCTGGAGGGCACCAATGGAGTCCAGGACAGAAGGCTCAGAACCTTGGACAGTGAGGGCAAGCAGGATGAAGGCAGAGCACAGCCAACAGGATTGGAGCCCCAAAAGAGCAACAATGTGCCCATATCAACCAATGTACAGCAGCCAATAGAACTCCTATTTGCCTGAAGGCTGGTGAACCATAGGGTGAACTAAATTCTCTGCTTCTCCTTTTTAGTCCATGAACTAGGGAGTAAATGCCCCTTGCCAGTTCTCTTGGTCCACTATCCCAGGGCATAGGCATAAGTAGTTAGGACTTCCCACTTCCCCTCATCCTCCCCCAAATATCTGGGAGAGGGCAAGAAGAAGGATTAGGAGAGGGAGATACTTGGTGACAACTGTTTCTATTCAGGACTGATTAGCCTAACTTCTTTTTACTCTATTCTCTGAAGAGTGATCTGTATCATCACAACATAGGATCTGAATGCAGTAAAAAGGGACCTGAGAGGGTGGAAGGCACACAATGAGACGGGGGCTCTGAGTCACTTCATCTAGATCTGAGGAGACAGACTCCAGTTAGCAAGGGGTTCACATAAAAACTGCCTAGCCCTGAAATGGCAGCCGAGGCATTTGTAGACTTGGGTCCCTCTTAGTAACCAGTGAGGATACTGCAGCCTATGAGAAAGTGGCCATCCTTTGAAAGTAGCATTGCTCATTGTTCAAATAGAGGGGGACAAGCAGACTAATTTAGAGATTGCCTTGCATTAATTCAAACCTCTTGGCTGGATAATTCACTCAGTGAATAATGTCTCCCTATATGGTTTAGGCAGGCAGCCCTGAGTCCAAAAGAATATTATGTGCTTATCTAGGTACCTGTTGTTTCTCCCAATAATGTATAAGCTTCCTTCGGATAGGAATTATTTCATTCTTGTCTTCATTTCCTGGGATGTGGCACAATCCCCAGCATATAGTAGATGCCTAATAGAGGCTTGTTCAATTATAATGAACTCCCACTTGGTCCAAAAACTCTGCTTGGTCCAGAAGCCACCCTGCCCCGCTGCTGCTTTGGGGCTGAGAACGTTCCAGGGGGTAGATGGTGGGCTTGCACAAGCAGACCACCACAGAGGACCCAGCTCTCCTCCTGTGGGTGGTCTTTCTTCCCTCTGCATTTCTTTCTAGTGCCTCTCCTTCCTCTGTCTCCCAGATCTCTTTTAGATTCTGTGTGCAAGAGAATTTCACACCTGCACCCAGCTCAATGCCCAGGTCCCTTTACACTTAACTATAAAATACTTTCCTCAAACATCCCCCTGAGGTTTATTAATATTACTATTTTTTTGGCTCTTTGGAAGAGGAAGGTAGGGCAATTGGGATTAAGTGACTTGCCCAAGGTCACACAGCTAGTAAGTGTTAAGTGTCTGAGGCTGGATTTGAACTTAGGTCCTCCTGACTCTAGGGCTGGTGTTCTATTCACTGTGCCACCTAGCCACCCCATATCTTTCTTTTTATTAATTGTATTCCCAGAGCTTAGCACGGTGCCTGACACATTATAATAAATAATAATAATATTAAATAAAATAATAATAATAAATGTTTATTGGTTCTCTCCCACTCCCAGGTCCAGCACTCTTTCCCCTGCACCCCCTTGATGCCCAGATTAAATGACTTACCATGTTTACATACCTACAAAGTGCTGGTGATATACATATCGTCCGTAGTGTACATACTACCTGAATGCAGTAAGAAGGGGCATGAGACCTCAATGGGGTTGGAGCTCAGAACCTTGCCACTCTGGGACCAATATTCTTTCCACTGTGCTGAGAAGCCTCTCTTGTACCCCTCATTCCCCTCATTTTCTAGAGGAGCACACTGAAGAGAAGGGCAGAGATTTGCCCAGGCTTAGGGTATCAGAGTCAATGATAGAGCTGGGTCCAAGACACTAGTCTCCTGAATGTTACCAGCCAAGAATGGTGGGGTGCACAGAGATTCAGCCTCAAAGTCAGGGAGACCTGGCACACAACAGCTGAGTAGTCTTGGCCAAGACACTTACAACCCTCTAGGACTTTAATGGGCAAAGGGAGTGCCATTCTGCACAGGGAAAAGGAACTTTCTCACTAGGAGTTACACCAATGAAATTACAGGTCAAGAAAAAAGCCTATGATCCTATTGATACGATTGGCATCTCCTCTCTTTTTTCTCCTTCTCCCATTGGTTAGTACAAGGCTAAGCACACATTAGTTGATCAGTGTGTGTTTGTCTACATACATACACATATGCATGCACATGTATACACATACATAATACATATATTATATACACACATATAATAGACCTGATATTTAATAGCTTCATAGAAGTAGGGTCCACCCCACTCATTTCTGTCAAGAGGAAAACTGATAGGAAGGAGAAATCACTCTGTTTCAAGCACTGTTCTTTCTCCTCTGGGCTATGGGCATCATTGACCAAGGTCAACAGAGGCCACACCCAGGCATGGGAAAGAGGCACAAGGATAGGAAAAGGGCATTTGGAGGCTCCTGACTCCATGGGTCTCTGTGTGTAAGAGAGTTTTCCTACCTCCATACCTTTGTTCAGAGTGATTCTCCCATCCTAGGATTCCCTTTACACCCACCTCCCTTGACATTCATATGTCAAAATACTATCCATCTTCCAAGACCTAGTTCAAACACTGCTTCCTCTATGGGGCCTTTCTTGATCTTTAAATATAAGTCAAAAATGGGGGGGGGGGAGACATGTCATCACTGGTGGTGGGGAAGGAGGTCTTGGCCAAAGTTTTACCTTGCAAAAGCAGGACTAGAACCCAGACCTCCCAACCCCAAGACAATTCCCCTTTTCACTCAAATACACTCAAGTTCCCTCCTCAGAACCCCAAACAGGCTGTGGAACTCTCTTACTAACCTTATCCCATCACTCCTAGGGTTGGAGTTCTCTGGTTCTAGGCCTTGTTCCTTCAACTAATAAAGATAGTTGCAACTAGGTGGTGCAGTGATTAGCACTCTGGGGCTGAGTTCAAATCTCGCCTCAGATATTTACTAGCTGTGTGACCCTGGGCAAGTCACTTAACCCTGTTTGCCTCAGTTTTCTCATCTATAAAATAAGCTGAAGAAGGAAATGACAAACCACTCCAGTATTTCTGCCAAAAAAACAAAACAAAACCCAAATGGGGTCATAAAAAACTGGACACAACTAAACAACAACAATAAAAATAGCCAGAATTTACACAGAGCTTTCCATATCTTGTCTCATTCGATCTTCACAACAGCCCTGGGAAAAAGATGCTATTATCCCCACTTTACAGATGAGGAAAAAAGAGATAAAGTGACTCAACCAGTAAGTGTCTGAGGCAGGATTTGAACTCGGGTCTCCCTGACTCCAAGTCAGCCCTCCATCCACTATAACACCAAGCAATCCTATAGCACACTATAGCATCAGGAAAGGCATAGATGATAGATAGATAGATAGATAGATAGATAGATAGATAGATAGATAGATAGACAGACAGATAGATAGACAGAAAGGTAGATGGACAGACACAGAGAGACAGACAGACAAGACAGATGGATGGATGGATAGATAGATATATAGACAGACAGACAGACAAATAGTTGTATCCTCCTGTAGCCTCAAACATAGGGTCCAGCACACAGTACACAACAGGGGATTTTTGTTTCATTTGTTTGTTTGTTTTTTGCTTTTATTTTGGAGGGCAATTAGGGTTAAGTGACTTGCCCAAGGTCACACAGCTAGTTTTGTGTTAAGTGTCTAAGGCTGAATTTGAACTCAGGTCCTCCTGACAACAGGGCTGGTGCTCTATTCACTGTGCCACCTAGCCACCCAGGGGTTTTTTTTAGATGAATGAATGAGCTGGACCCTGCTCTCAGGGAGCCCCAAGTTTGACTGGGAAGGTAGTCCTCTTCCCCCAGGGAAAGATTCTGACTGGCCAGTCGTGTGTGCTCAGAGCTCAAGGAAGCAGCTTATATAGTCAGACTGGAAACTGCTCAGACTAAGGAAGAGAGCACTGGAGATTGGAGCAGCCAAGGGGGGGCTTCCTGGAGAGGTGGCTCACCTTCTGGCAGGCCCTTAAGGACAGAGAGGACATAAGTAGGTGGGGAGAAGGAGGAAGTTGTTCCAAGGATGGAGTAGAAGCCCAGGGTATGATCCTTTGGCCCCTCTGCTGGCCTTGGTGCCCCTGAGTTGTGATGGGAGAGACTACTCAGTGCCCCCCATGGGCCTGGTCAGGAAAGGGTGACAGACAGGGAATGAAGGAGGGGAAGAAAGGAGGAGGGACAAATAAAGAGACAGAAAGGAAATTGGAGAACACCATGTGCCCAGGTCTCCTGGTTATCTCACCTCAGGCCTTGGCGCCTGTCCCAGAAGCTACTCATCTAGCGATCCTCCGTCACTCCACTCTACTTTCCCCTTGAGCAACTTGGCTCTGAGGCCACAGTAGAAAAAAGAGTCCGTCCTGGAGCTGCTACCCCTCTTCCCCTTCCTCCCACATCTGCCCCCTCTCATCCCAGAGGCCACCCAGCCCAACCCAGTGTCTCAGTCAGACCAGACTTCTGGCCAGTCTCTTGCCCAGACTGCCCCCCCAGTTGCTCTCCTTGCCCATTCTCAGTCCTCGGATGAGGTAACCAGATCTCTTCCCACCCTGTCCCTGTGTCATAGTCTCCCAGACTCTTTTCCCTCCAGTCCAACATAGACCTGAATAGGAATCCCCTGTCACAACCTTCCCCAAATAGTCATCCATCCTTCACTCAAAGACCTTCAAGTGAGGGAACCCATACCTCCCAAGGCCTATTCCACTTTGGGAGTTTTTCCTCATGTCAAGCCTCAACTTACTTCTTTGCAGTTTCAACCCACTGGGCCTAGATCTTCTGGGACCAACCAGAACAAATAATCTTACAGAAATAATCCTATATACCACAAAATAAGCCTAATAATAATGAGTATTTCTAATAAAAACTAGTATTTATACAGCAGTTTAAGATTTGCAAAGTACTGTACATAGGCTATCTCATTTGATACTGAATACTATTACATTTTATATTATTATTAACAATAATAGCTAAATAAGTAGTCTAATCTCATATACAAACATTCAAATTCTTGAAGACAGTTGTGTAAGTGTAATTCTTCTCTTCTCACAAACGTCCTCAGCTCCATCAATTCATCCTTGAACTGGTATTGTGGTGGTGGTGGTGGTTTGTCTGCCTTTGAAGAGAACCAATGGCATCACAGGTGATTCTTGACTTGTGCCTGAAATGGATTGAGGTGAGGCAAGCTGCCCAAAGTGTGCTTAGGTAGAGAAGGGGTATTCCTCACTTGCACCTAACAGTGGGTGGGGGGGAGGCAGAGGACACTGGGGGTGTCCAGCAGTGGCCTTATACAAGAGACCCTCTGAATCCCTCAGGGTACCCTGAAAACCCTGAGTGGAAGGTGCAGCAGCCTGGCCAGAGCATACTCACTACATCAGAATCATTTTTTTAAATGTATTAAGTACATTAAAATTCAAAGGAAACCAATTATATTGAAATACAGTTCTCACGATTAAAAACACCTCTTAGATACCTCCTCTCCCTCAAGTTAAGAAACCTTGGTATAGAGGGAGAAGAGAAGAGGGCCTGGGTCTGTTCCTTCACCTGGTTGGAGGAGGGACATGAGGAGGGACATGAGGCATTAGAGAAGGGGATGGATGTGATCTCCTGCCAACAGAGGCCAGCTGGAACAAACCACAGAAACAGAGCATGGGGGCGGCTAGGTGGCGAAGTGAATAGAGCACCAGCCCTGGAGTCAGGAGGATCTAAGTTCAGATCCAGCCTCAGACACTTAACACAAAAACTAGCCGTGTGATCTTGGGCAAATCACTTAACCCCAACTGCCCTCCCCACCCCCCACAAAAAAAGATACAGAACATGTCTGTACTAGGGGCAGCCCAATTGGGAGAGTGTTGAAGGATTCAGTCTGAAGATATCTGAGACAGAGGAGGGTCACCCCCAAATTACAAATGTTGTTACCCCCAGAAGACCATTGAGAAAACAGCAATAATGAATGGCCCACATTGCTCCTTCCTCACCTCTGTATGAGAATAATCTACACATATAGTTGAGACATGACAGGTAGGTTTTCACAAACTATACAACAGACCAAATCTTTATGGTCACACAACAGCCAGAAAGACATAGAGATTACAAGTTTGCTTTTCTATGTACTGTCTGTTGACTACAAAAAAGCACTGGATATGGTAGAGCAAGGGACATCTAGGTGGCATAAAGGATAGGGACCTGGAGTCAAGAAGACCTGAGTTCAAATCTGGTTTCAGACACTTAGTAGTTGTGTGACCTTGGGCAAATCACTTAATCCTGTTTGCCTTGGTTTCCTCATCTGTAAAATGAGCTGGAGAAGGAAATGGCAAACCATTCTAATATCTCTGCCGAGAAAACCCCAAATGGGGTCATGAAGTCAGACATGACTAATGGACTGGACGACAAAAATGGTAGCACAGAATGCTGCTTTAGTGGCTTCCCCCACCCATATATTAAAATCACACGTGATTGTAGGTAAGACCTGAACCCAGAGATAATTCTGTTCTTTGATCCTTCGATGGTTAATATGAAGTAAAATATAGAGCGGGGAAGTACATCCTGCCCAAAGGTATTTGTGGCTATTATTTCAGGACGTCTTGGTCAGAGCTCAAATTGAAGGGGTTTCCCTATTCTCCCTGATAGACTCTAAGTTTCCTGAGGACAAGGACCGATCCACGTTTGTCTGTATCTCAGGACCTTGGATAGCACCTAGAGCAGAGAGGGCTTAATAAATGTTTGTTGAGTGATGGAATTCATTTCTGCTAATTGTATCCAGCCTGGCCAACAGCCCACTGATTTCTACACGACATTCATATTCACTCAGAGGAATTCAGCCTAATTATGCACACAAGAAAAATACAGAGGGTGAAGAATGTCTGTTATGGAGCCTCACACACAGTTGGCTGGACAGCTCCTAGAGCTGGCCCATTAGAGCAAGTATCTGGGACAGAGTCTGAGGGCGAACTGTGAGCTAGGCTAAATCAGTCCGTCAGTCAAGTAGAATTTATTAAGCACCTACTGTATGCTAGGCACTGTGCTAAACTCTGGGCATATAGAGATAGGCGAAGGACCGTCCTGCTCTCAAGGATAAAGAAGATAAAAGCTGGCTAGGCTGCATTTGAAAAACTGGATAATGATTTTAACGATCCCAAGCTAAACCAAGCCCGTCTCTTAAAGATTTTTATTCTTTGTGAGAATCGTGGAGTACCATAATCTCCAAAAAATCAGTGCCTGGCGGGTGTCCTCAGGCTTCCATACACTACGACCAAAAGATTGGAACTGGTGGCCCACCCCTCTCCATGCCGTCCGTAAGGACGTTTGGTGTGATCCGAGATTAGAGGCGCGAAGGTTTCCATGTCTCCAGAGTAAGAAACTGAGGCCCATGGGGGAGAGGGGGAAATGACTCGCCCAAGTGAATGATGACAAGTGCTACCATTGATTTAAGAGTTACTGAGGGGTGGCTAGGTGGCACAGTGAATAGAACACCAGCCCTGGAGCCAGGAGGACCTGAGTTCAAATTCGGCCTCTGACGTTTAACACAAAACTAGCCATGTGACCTTGGGCAAGTCACTTAACCCCAATTGCCCTGCCTTCCCCCCTCCAACAAAAAGAAAGCAAAATGAAGAGTTACAGAGAGCTTTACCCAAGTTCTCTTTTGCTATTGATTGGTTATCGCATTGGATATCACTTATTATCAATCCACCTCGGTTATTTCATTTTACACTGTTATTAATAGCTAGCATTTCTATGGTTCTTCAAGACTTGCAAAGCCTTTCCCTGCGCTATCTCTTTTTAATATCATTATCAATAATAATAGCTAACGCTGACGCGGAGCTCTAAGGCTTGCAAAGGACGGGGCCTCACAGCCAGCCTGGGAGGAGGCAGCTGCGACCCAGAGAGGGTGACGGACTGGTGCAGTCTTTGGGAGAATTCGCCCTGCGCCCCCTAGCGGCCTCTGCCCTTTCCAGGAGGCGGTGCCTAAGGCTCTAGGGGGCGGAGGAAGGAGGGCAGTAGCCCTCCCGCCCATGCTCAGACCAGGTCCTCCTCACGCCCCACCCTTCCCTCCTCAGGAGGGGACGGGACCTCCCTCTGGGCCAATCAGCGCAGGAGGAGGGCGGGCCGAGGCTGGGAGGCGGGGAAGCGCGGGGACGGGGGCGGGGGGGGGGAAGGGGAGGGGAAGGACGGTGGAACCTATCCGAAGCTCCGCCCCCAAGGGAGCTCGTGCCAGTTCCCCAGGGGCTGGGCCTCTTACTCTTCTAGACGCGTGCCCGTCTACCCCACCACTGCGCCTGCGCCCAAGGCCCCGCCCCCGCGCATCTGTGCACGGGAGGGCCTGGAGAGGGATGTGGGGCTTCGAAGGCTCGAGGCCCGGGTTGAGGGGCGCGAGCACGTGGCGGGGGCGGGAGAGCGGCCCCTCCCCCCTCGGGGGTCACGTGGAGGGGGAGGGGGGTCGGTTGGGGAGGTAGGAACGGCCTGTGGGGAGGGGAAGAGCCGTGGACACCAGTGCCCCTTCCTTCTTTTGACCTCCCCCTGCAGCCCACCCCTCACCCTCCCCTGACTCCCAAACCCTGACGGTCTCCCTTGTCCTTGGCCCCTTGCCTCTGACCCTCCCCTGACCCCCCAATCCTGGACCTGACCTCTGACCCTGACCCCTACCCTCTGACCTCCTCTTTTCTCCCATCCCCAACCTTCAATTCACCCTGACTCCCAGTCCATGACCCTTCACCCCTGACCTCTAATCCCTGACCCTGAGCCAACCCCAGCCCAGTCTGGGTCGCCTGGCCCCTGCCCCTTGCCTCTGGCCTGTCCAGCTGGCCCCTGCCCTGTGGGATCTACCCTGTCCCCCACCAGCCTCAGGTGAGAGAGGGGTAGTCCCCAGAGTTCCCCTGTCTCCATGAGCATGCTGTCCCCCTGCTCTGTCACAGGCTGCCATGGAGCCCCGGGGGCTGGACCCCCGACCAGTGCAGCCGGCTGACCGCTCGGCCCGTGTCCGGCACCGGAGGACCAAGCGGGAGCGGAACCAGGCAAGGGCCAGCAGAGGCCCTGGGGCCCCCCGGGACCGGCCACGGTGCTCACTGGCCCACAGGGACCCTGCCCTGGGCCCCCCCGCACCCCAGCCAGTGGTCATCACCCAGGGCCGGCTGAGCCGGGCACACCGGGGCCTCCTGGGCAGCGAGGTGAAGTCCCTGAATGTGGACCGACTGCTGAGTGGCCTGGCCGAGGAGGCCGGCAGCCCCCCGCCCGGGGAGGCCCCAGGCCCTGCAGAGACCACTGTGCCAACCCCGCACCCCACCTGGGGAGAGGAGCCCAGCCCATTGCCAGCCAAGGGCAAGGAGAATGAAGCTCCGGGACGGCTCCCCCTGGGACCCCTCAGCCCCCAGAGATTGCTGGAAGAGCTTCAGGTCCAGCTGCATCTTCCTGGGGCCTTCCCCAGGCGCAACCTGGTGCAGGAGGCTCGAGCAGAGATCATCGGGGCCATGCTGGCCCACTATGGGGAACTACCTGACCTTGGCCAGGTCCTTAGGGGCCTGAGGGAACAGGGAGTAGGTGAGGATGAGTGCCCTCCATCTGGCCTTATCAGCCCCTGCTGGGCCTTCTCCCTACCCGGCTGCCCACTGGTCTCCCCACCCTCCTCCGTCTAGGTCCTTTGGTCTGGGACTTCTCCCATTCCTGATGGACAGGAGGGAGGTGGGAGGGCAGCTGTTCTATGCTCATGTTCTTCCTGCCAGGGCCAGAGCCTGGAAGCCCAGAGGACTGGAGGATGGTGCCCCGGGGTCGAGACCACTCTGATCCACAGGCCCTGGTGGAGAGCAGGAGAAGAAGGAGGAGGAAGGGAAAAAGGGAACTTGTGTTTACCTTGGGGGCCACCCCAAGCCCACCTTCCACTGAGAAGGTAAGACCTTTTCACCTGAGGGACATAGGGGTTGCTGGTTAAAGTGTTTGAGGGTAAAAGACAGGCAAGGTGGGTTGCTGTATGCCCACTGTCTTTCCCTACATTCCTACCCACAGAGCCTGGTGTTGCCCCCAGACCCATGGGTGCCCTCACCCTCACCCCCACCCCCAACCCTTGGACCTGAGCGTGGAGAGACGACTTGGGGCCCCCAGACATCATTTGATGTCCTGAAGAGCATCTGGCTGCCTGCTACCCCACCAACATGTGCCCCACCCTGGCAGTGGGGGGCCAGGGTGGCTCCCCACCCACCTGCTTGCTTCCCCAACTCAGAGGCCCTGGACTGGAGCCCCAGTCCCCCAGCCCCAATGCCTGGACTGCCCTGGTTTGTGTCCAGGAGCAGCCCAGAGCCCTGGACTTTCCCCCGCATGCGTCTCTACTGAGGGCAAGAGCCATTCCCCCACCGTGCCCCTCCATAAAGGAGCTTGTTGAGGGTATTCTCATTTCTGGGAGATGGCAGCAGGCAGGGCAGAATCAGCCCCCATTCCCTCTTGGTGCTTTCATGTTCAATAATTTCAATAAAAATGCGTGAAGAGCTCAGCATGTGGAAGACCCTGGGGATGGAAAGACAACAGTGCCAGCATGGCATTGCCCATGCCCAGAAGCTTATGGTGTCTGAAGGGGTGCAGTCAGCATGCAAGTCAGTGTGGGGTCAGGCATTGACCCCTGAGCAGAGCTGCTGGGAGCGCTGAGGCTTCTAAGAGGCCGAGGAGACAGGATGGAGAGGTGGGGAGAAGAGCGAGCCAGCCATTTTGGCTGGGGCATTGAACAGGTGAAGGAGAGTGATGTGAAGTGATGTGACAGAAGGCCTAAAGTAGCCACTATAAGGCGTCGAACACGGATGGCCCCGAGCCAGCCACAGCCTCCCTGGGCCTCGGCCACCAGCTCTCTTGAATTCTGTGGACTGGGCCAAGCAGGATGCTGAATGTGGCATCAATATGGTGAGCAGGGGGCCATGAGGTGGTCTAAGGTTGGCCAGTTAATAAGCATTAAGTGCCTTCTGTGTGCCAAGCACAGCAGATACAAAGGAAGCCCTCAGGGAGCTCAGAGTCTAATGGGACTCTGATGTAGGATGTGGGAGTGACAAGATGGCATGTGCAGGTAGAGGGGTTTGCCTTGACCAGGACAAGGGCCACATGTGACACACGGGGAAAGGCAGAGACAGTGGGGAATGGTATCAGAGCGATGTGAGATGAGGGGCAAAGAGGGAGCTCACAGCTTACATCCTCCATTTTTTCAGTAAAATAGGAAACAAGGGTCTCAGGGGAGAGGGTGGGGAGAAAGGTGACCATGGGAGGTTTGGAAGAACTGCTCTGCAGAGCCGGGAAGGCAAATGACTTAGGGAAGTGTGAAAGTGTTGCCTGGCTGCCTTGAGGGCGCAGTTGAGGTTATGTAACATCTGTAGTGAACCTGTGCGGCAGGGCAGAGGTGAAAGCTCTCAGGCCAATGGTGGAATTGGGCCCAGGATCAGCATCTCCTTTTCAGTCTGGTCTTAAAAGGAAGTCAGTGAATGGTGGAGCAGGGGAGTGACAGGAGGGCCCAGTGTGTTAAGAAGAGGATTTTGTCTGGCCCTTGTGTGGAGGATACAGTCTTTGGAGTGGGAGGGTTGGGAAGCTAACATCAATTGGAAAACATTTGCTGGTTGATGAAGGGTGAACCAGAGTAAATGTCCTATGAGGGGAGAAGAGATGGCCTGTAGAGTCTGGAGGCAGAGGGGCTCTCCTGAGGCAGCTGGGCTGCTGTTTCCATACAGGTATGTTGACGATTTTGTGCATGGAGACTATTGGGCTCATCTTCTGAGTCACTGGCACTGCAGAAAGGCCTCTAGCCCATACCAGGGAACAGAGTCCCAGAGAGGGATGATTTTAGGAAAAGATTGTTTCTGGGTTCCAGGGTGGAGAGAGTATTGGTGATTGTTTGTGAAAGGGGGTGTTATTGACAACACACCCTGGTGAGGTGGCCAGAGCCCAGACAGTTCTCTCCAATGTACAGAGAGGTCAAGTTACCTTTCCAACATCACACTGCTAGTGGGCAGCTAGGTCTTAAACCCAGGGCTTGTGTGCCACTAAGTTGAGTGCTCTGTCCACCATGTCCCCCCAAAACATGAGTGTCCACCCAGAAGAAGCAGAAGGGCCTTCAGGAAAGTCCCTCATGGCCAAGTGTCCAGAGCTGGGAGTCTGGGAGGCCTGGGTTGGAAGCCTGGTTCTACTGCCACTTAAGAGTGTGTGACTTTGGGGAAAGCTTTTCCTCCATGGGCCTCTGTTTTCCACTCAGTAAAATGTCTGGTTCAGGCTGAATGATCTCTGAGGGTAAAGCGGGGAGAGCTAGAAGGAACCACAGAGGTTGACCACAAAAGTCATCTAATCCAGAGTGATGGTGCAGAGAGCCAGCAGGCAAAGCCCATATGAAGACTCAGCCTCTGGATTCCAGGACCAGATCTCTGGAATGGTCTGGCCCACTCTGGTGCCCATCAGGAGCAGGGACTAGGGACCTGGTCCGAAAAGGAGGGAGATGGACTGGAAGAGAATCTAGGGGAACAAGTTCTTCCCCTTGAGGGGGCTGGGTTGCCCCCCAGATAGAAGCACAGAAAAGAGATGGGAGGGTGATGGGGTAAAGTCCGAGCCTTGCAGCCTCGGAGGCTGGCACAGAGCTGAAGGGATGATGGAAGACAGACAGGATCCTGCAGCGAGGAGGGGAGGCAGTATGGGGCCCAGTGAAATTCCGAGTCCCCACCCTCACATGTCCGGGAGGCCAGTGAGAAGGAGAGGGATGGGAAAACTGGGGCTGAATTCAGTGAGAAGCGTTATGGGAGGAGGGGGGCGGTGAAAGAGTCAGGTCCCCGAAGCCCCGGAGGCCAAAGTGGATTGAAGAGGGCTAAGAGGGATGAGGGCACAGGGGATGGGGATGGGGATGGGGATATGGATGGGGATGGGCACGGGCACGATGGGAGAGTCGGGCTCTTGAAGCCCCAGAGGCCAGGGTGGAGTAAGAAGTTTGGGAGGGATAGGAGCATAGCGGGGAAGCCTGGGCGCAGTGACAGAGTCCGGTCCTTGTAGCCCCTTAGGCCTGAGTTCAGGAAGAGGGATGTGGGTGCAGGCAATAGGGATGGGCACTGTGGCGGAGTCTGGTCCCCGCAGCCCCGGAGGCCGGAGTAGATAGAGCTGTGGGAAGGATGGGGGCGCAGGGGAGGAACATGGGTGCCCAGGGATGGGGGCGATACAGGGAGGGATGGGCATGGTGGAAGAGTTGGGTGGTCGCAGCCCCGGAGGTCCGCGCGAGGAGGCGGGGTGAGGCGGGGCGGAGGGAGGGTGGAGGAGGGGCCGGGCGGCCGGCGGCGGCCCTTTAATCGGGTGCGCGCGCGCGCTCGGCCCCGCCGGAGTCTCCGGAGCGGGAGCAGGATGGAGCCGCCGCGCGCGCCCGCGCTGCTGATGGTGCTGCTGCCGCTGCTACTGCCGCTGCCCCCCTGTGCCCGGGGCAAGTACGTTCGGGGCAACCTCAGCTCCAAAGAGGTGAGCGCGCCGGGGCCCGAGCCCTAGCGGGAGCCGCCCCAGAACCCAACCCCTCCCCCGCCCCAGAACCCGGGCCGCCCTGCGCTGGGCCCCGCCCCCCGGAGACCCCTTCCCCATCGCCATCTCTGGGCCGCAAGCCTTCGAAGACCCTCGCCCTGGGCCCATGGAGAAACTCCGTCCACCTGGGGGCGGGGCTGAGAGAAGGGGCGTGGTTAGGAGGGCGGGGCTGAAAGTACCTGGGGAGAGGGGAGGGGGCCACAGAAGGGACCGTGTGAGGGGAAGGGAAAGGGTCTCTAGGACAAGGAAGGAAGACTGGGAGGAGAGACTGGTCTCAGAAGAGTATCAGATGACAAGGGGAGGGGGACTGGGAACTGAAGTGGGGCACAGATATTGGGGTATAGGCCAGGGAGGTCGGGTCTGCAGAGACCTTGAGGCCTGGGAAGATTCTGGGGTTCAGGCTAGGGAGAAGTTGAGGTCAGAACTGAAGGCTAAAGAGATATTGGGGCCAGGGCCAGATCAGGTGTGGGGAGACAATGGGGTAAGTGGGAGAGATGGGGTCAGGTCTGGAAAGATATTGACATCAAGGCAAGGGAGATGGGGTCAGGTTTGAAGAAATGTTAGGGTCAGATCAAAAGAGGATTTGGGAATGTTGCAGATTGGGCGAGGGGACAGTGGTGCTGAGGGGAAGCTGGGGAAGCTCTGACCCTTTCCCTTCCCTAGGATTGGGTATTCCTGACAAGATTCTGCTTTCTCTCTGATTACGGCCGGCTGGACTTCAGATTCAGATATCCTGAGGTGAGTCACTCCCCCCCAAAAGCCTTGAGGCAAAATCTCCCCAGGTCCCTAGGGGGAGACCTTCTCCCCAAATCCCTTTCTAAGGCCCTCAAGCTGGGAGTTAGAGAACCTGGGTTCATTTGCCATTTCCTCCCTGTGATCTTGGCTACACTGCTCCCCCTGTGGTGGCCCCTTTCTTCCCCTGCTGCCTACGAGGTTGGACAGCCTGGTCTTAACTTGTGACATACCTCCCCTTATCTTCCAATGTCCCAGCCCTCCCTATAGCAAGTCTTGGGCTTCCCCTTCTTGTCCTTCCCATCCCTCTCTTCACAGGCCAAGTGCTGTGAAAACATCCTCCTGTACTTTGATGACCCTTCTCAGTGGCCCGCAGTATACAAGGCCCAGGACAAGGTGGGAGACAGCCTAAGGAAAGTCAAAGGCTGGGCCCCTGGACTGGTGGAGTCCAGGGAGAAGGACTGGGGAGGGGTCAGGCTGGGAGGAGGTCAAGGCTTGGAGGTGGCCCCCTCACGCCTATCCCTCCCAACCGCAGGATTGCTTAGCCAAAGAGGCGGTGATTCGGCCTGAGAACAACCAGGTGATCAACCTTACCACCCAGTACCCCTGGTCGGGCTGTCAAGTGAGTGGCGCAGGGCCTGGGAGATGGAGGGGGCGGGGCCTGAGGAGGGCGGGGCCTGGGGGGAGCCTGGCCGTAAGAGGTTGGGGCCCGAGAGTGAGAGGCAGAGATCGCATTCATTAAGCACTGTGTGCGGGACCTCGTGCTCAGCGCTAGGACGAAGTAAGGAAAGAGCAAGGGCTTCCGGAGTGCGGGGGCGGCCTTCGCCCTTGCTTCCTCGGGCTCCCCTTGGCAGGTGGTGTCTGAGGGGGGCGCCCGCTACCTCAGCTGCTCCAGTGGCCGAAGCTTCCGCTCAGTGCGAGAGAGATGGTGGTACATAGCCCTCAGCAAGTGCGGGGTAAGGAGGCCCGCCCCAACAGCGCCCCCCAGCTTGCCCTCCCCCCCCCCCCGCTGGCCCCTTGGCTCAGCCCCCACCTGCCACCCTGCAGGGGGATGGGCTGCAGCTCGAGTATGAGATGGTGCTGACCAACGGCAAATCTTTCTGGACCCGACACTTCTCTGCTGATGAATTTGGTGAGTCTGGAGACCTGCCCGCCTAGGATGGGGAGCGCCAGCGACCAAGGCATCAGGCCACGAGCCAGCCTGAACTGATCCCTGCTCTCCCCAGGGATCCTGGAGACAGATGTGACCTTCCTTCTCATCTTCACCCTCATCTTCCTCCTCTCCTGCTACTTTGGTTGTAAGTCACCGCACCGAGGTGGGGGGAGAGGGGAGACGGTGTAGGCAGTGTGGCCTTGGGGGTGCCCCATGCACACCTGTCCCCCTCCCCCGACCCCAGACTTGCTGAAAGGCCGGCAGCTGCTTCACACAACCTACAAGATGTTCATGGCAGCAGCTGGAGTAGAAGGTGAGATGGGGAGGGAGGCTGGAGGGTGCCCGCTGAGGAAGCCCAGCCTTGGGCTCCACCCCCACATCCCACTTCTGCCCTGCTTTGGGTCTGAGGAAAGTCAGAGCAGAAACTGCTCTCCTTTGGTCTTGCCTTCCCAGCATTCAAGCAGTGCTTAATAAATGCACATTGACTGACTTAACTTTGCCCTTTACAGTCCTCAGTCTCCTATTCTTCTGCATATACTGGGGGCAGTATGCCAACAATGGCATTGGCAACGAGAGCCTGAAGATCATGGGTGAGGATGGCACTGGCCGGGCAGGGCACCAGCGGGGGGGGGGGGGGCCTGGGCGGGGCCCTCTCTGAGCCCCTTCTCTCCCTCTCTCTCTCTCAGCCAAACTACTGTTTTCTGTCAGCTTCCTCATCTTCTTACTGATGCTCATCCTGCTGGGAAAAGGCTTCACCGTGACACGGTGCCTGGGCATGGGGCCAGAGCAGGCTCCGAGGAGGGTGGGGGACCAGGGGGGGTAGAGCTGAGCCCAGGGGAGCCAGGCTTAGGGCCGTGGCAGGGGGTGCTGGGAGAGTTGGGGCCGGGGAGCCAGGCTTAGGGGAAGAGGGAGGGGGGCTGGCCAGGGCCCTCCTTCCTGATGGTCTCCTTTCCATCCCCTACATTCTTCTCTGTCTCTCTTCTTCCCTCCTTCCCACCCTCCCAATCTCTGTCTGTCTCTGTCTCTGTGAGACTCTATCTTGCTGTGTCTTTCTCTTCTCTGTCTCTCTCCTCTCTGTCTCCTTCTCTGTCTCTCTTCCCTTTCCCTCCTCCCTCCATCCCCCCTCTCTTTCTCTCTCTTCTCTCTCTCTCTCTTTCTCTCTCTCTCTCTCTCTCTCCCTCCCTCTCCCTCTCCCTCTCTCTCTCTCCCTCTCTCTCTCTCTCTCCCCCCCTCCCTCCCCCCTCCCTCTCTCTCTGTTTCCCTCTCTCTCTATTCCTCCTCTCTCCTCTCTCTCTCTCTCTCTTTCTCTCTCTCTCTCTCTCTCTCTCTCTCTCTCTCTCTCTCTCTCTCTCTCTCTTTTTCCTCTCTCTCTCTCTCTCTCTCTCTCTCTCTCTCTCTCTCTCTCTCTCTCTCTCTCTCTTCCCCTCCCTCCCCTTTTCTCCCTCCATCCCCAGGGGCCGGATCAGCCACTCAGGCTCTGTGAAGCTCTCTGTCTACATGACACTGTACACACTCACACACGTGGTTCTCCTTATCTATGAGGCTGAGGTAAGAGCCTGCCCTGGCCCAGCTCCCCTTCCCCAGTGGGTCCGGTGGTGGCTTCTGTCCCTGCCCACACTCCCCCTGCTCCTCAGGGCTCTGGGTCCCCTCTCCTCTCTACTCCCTCCTCCAGGTCACAGCCTTTCAGCTCCCCTTCTGGCTACACCTTCTGCCTCTTGTCCAGCTTTCTCTGCTTCTGCCTCTCATGATGGGTTTTGAGGGCAGGACCACATTTGGGGAGGGAGCTTGTCTTTCTCTGAGTCACTTGTGAAGGCAATTTGTCCTAGAGAAATGGTGGGGGTGGGGGCTTCTGCCTTGACAGGCTCTGAGGGCCAGTCCTGGGCTGACCACCCACTGGCTGTGACCCAGTGCAGGGCCCAGAGCCCACTGTCCAGGGCCTGACATCTTCCCTCCCATGTTCTATGACTGGCTGCTCTTTCCCTATCTCTGGCCCTGCCTGCCCTTCATTTTTCTGTCACTGTGTCTGATCCAATAGTACTGGATCTGCAGTCAGAAGACCTGGGCTTGACCTTTGGCTTGGTCTGCTTGCTTCCTGGGTGACTTTGGGAGAGTGGCTCCTCTGTACCTCGGTTTCCTTATCTGTAAAATTTAGGGCTAGGACAGGGCTGGGGCCTCACGCTCTCTCCTTACCTCTGGGGGCCAGTTCTTTGACCCCGGGCAGGTGCTGTATACCTATGAGTCTCCGGCTGGTTACGGCCTCATAGGCCTCCAGGTGGCTGCCTATGTATGGTTCTGCTATGCTGTGCTGGTCTCCCTGAGGCACTTCCCCGAGAAACAGCCTTTCTACGGGCCCTTCTTTGCTGCCTACACACTCTGGTGAGAGTCCTGCAGCTTCTGGTGAGGCCTCTGGACCCTGGCAGCCTGGCCTCCTTCACCTCCAGCCTCTTCTGACCCCTGCATTCCCCACTCTGACTTCTGACCCACGTCCCCATGACCTCCAGCTCCCTCTGATCCTGTGACCTCTGATTCCTATTTATGTCTGTTCCCTGATCTTTGCTCAAAATTCCCCTTCCTGATCTCTGACCTCTCCTAATCCAGGCACCTTCTCTGCCTCTGACATCTTCTGGTGAGACCATAGCCCTGGCCTGGCCTGGGAGACGCTGATCTGGGGAGGGACCTTGGGCACTGTGCTGGGGGAGGGGTGGTCACTGGTCCATGTGCACAGGACTCCTCTCCCCCTGCCCCCTAGGGAACAGGACTTGGGGCCAGGGAGTGGGAGGTGGGCAGAGGTCAGGGCTCACTCCCATCTTCTCTCCCCCTCCCCAGGTTCTTTGCTGTCCCTGTCATGGCCCTCATTGCTAACTTTGGCATCCCCAAGTGGGCTAGAGAGAAGATCGTCAACGGCATCCAGCTGGGCATTCACCTCTATGCACATGGGGTATTCCTGGTGAGGACGGAGATGGGAGAGGGCGGGTGGAGCATTCACAGCTGGCTCTCGACTTCTCTCTGCCCTTCTGTCCCTCCTCCTTCTGTCCACCCAGTTTTGGGGGCCTCATCCATTTGTCCCTTTCCATACCTCTGTCCCCCATCTCTCTGCTTCCTGTCCCTCCACCCCCTCTGCCCCCCCCATCCCCTCTGCCCCTCCACCTCCCATACCCCGCCCCCATCCCCTCCACCCCCCATCTCTCCCCCCTCCCGGGCCCCTCACCCCCATCCTCTCTGTCCCCCATACCCCCATTCCCCCGTCCCCATCCATTCCACCCCCTCCACACCCCCATCTGTTTCTCACCCCCCCAGATCATGACCAGGCCCTCCGCTGCCAACAAGAACTTCCCCTACCATGTGCGGACCTCCCAGATCGCCTCGGCAGGGGGCCCCGGGCCAGAGGGGGGCCCGGCAGACAAGTCCTTCCCTCAGCATGTCTACGGGAACGTGACTTTCATCAGCGACTCGGTCCCCAACTTCACGGAGCTCTTCTCCATCCCTTCGGCGTCGGGGGCCAGCGTAAGCTCTGCGGTGCGGGTCCCGGCCACTCCCCCGGGGAGCTGGCTCCGCCCCCTGAGGACCTGGCTGCTCACTCAGGCCCCCCTCCCTGGCCCTGAGGATGCCCCCCTGCCCTCCCAGCTCCTGGCCCCGCCCCTGGAATACCTCACTCCTGTCCCCGCTCCGCCCCCACGGGCCTCTGACCGCCTGCCCCGAAGGACCCCCCTGACGCCCCCTCTGGGCTTCAGAAGCCCACCCCCACCCCTCCCATCCTGGGTTCTGGCCTTGCTCCGGACCCCACCCCCGGCCCCCCGAGTTCCCCCTCCCCCGGCCTTCCAGGTCCCCCCTCCCCCTCCCCATTCCCCAGTCCTGGCCCCCCGGGCCCTGACCCCACCCCCAGAATTTGTCACACATGACTTAACCATGCCCTTAGAGTACCTGGCCCCACTCCCCACTCGCCAAGGGCACTTCCTTACCCTCCCAGACTGAGCCACCAGGGGTGGGGGTATGGGATCTCTCCTAGGGAGGGGGGAGAGGAGACTTTGGGGACCACATCCTCCCCTCCTCCTGTGAGTTCCCACCAGCAACTGATGATCCCCTCCCCTCCCTGAACCCTCCCCCTCCCCCCAGGCTGGGAAGCAGGTGGAGGAGACAGCAGCAGCAGAACCTCCAAGGGGCCGGGTGGTGACCACGGCCAAGCAGGCCTCTCCACCCCCGGCCCCCGCTGGGGAGGGCCTGCCGCCCCCTTACCAGCTCCATGCCCCCCAGATCCACAGGCCTCACCCTGGCTTTCCTGAGTACTTCAGCGTCCATACCAGTGCGGGGGCTGTGCCCCCCATCTGAGGGCTGCCACCCCACTTATGTGTGCCCACATACACAGCCCAGAGAGGTTTTAGGGGGGTGGGGGTTGGCCCAGCTGAGTCCTGGGCCCCAACAGGCCTTGGTGGCCAGCAGCTTCCCTTCCCCACCCCACACCCAATTTACTACCCCCAACCCCCTCATTTTGTGCCAAATGGCCCCAGTGGGAGCCTCTCTCCCCCCACCCCTCCCTCCCCTCAGCCCCTACCCCGAAGGTCACCGAGGGACCCCAGCCTTCTCCTGCTCCGGGATCTCCAACCTCCTTCAAGCCTTCACGGATACTGAGGTGCCTCAAGAAACCCCAAGATCCAAGCCCCAGGCTCATCCTCGACCCTTCAAGATGCCATGACCTCTGGCCTCCTGGCCCTCACAGTCTCCTGCCACAGGCTTTGACCCCTACCCTCAGATGGATGTTCAGCTGGATTCTGACCCGGCAACCTCCTAGGCTGGCAGTCAGCCAGCAGTTGGTTCTTTTGTGGGGTGCCTATGGGGAAGGGCCTCTTTTCTTGCCAAAATAAAAGATGAGAATTCCAAGGACCAGTGTGCTCCTAGTTTGCTTCATTTGCATGAATCAGGCCCTAAGGGTTGGGGAGATTGTAGAGAAGCCCCTTTTGGCGCACAGTGTGGCCCAGAGACCCTCCATGGCCCTCCTTGCCAGCTCAGGGAGCCCAGGGCCTCAGCAGCTGCCCTCCTTGGGCCTCTTGGCAGGCTCTGGGACAGCAAGAAGGGGGACTGGGGCTCAAGTCTCCCAGGCTGCCCCTGCTGGCTGGGCCACCTAGCTCCAGACAGGTCAGCTTCACTCTCTGGGCCTCCACTGGTCATTCTTGGGTGGTTGGTGCAGGGCCGGCACTTTGTGAACTGTGGCCACTGGGAAGGGGCACCTGCTCTTGTAGAAGGACCTGTCAGAATCATACCTGGAGAGATTGGGGTTTGACTCCCAAGCAGAGAGCAGCCCTCTCTGAACAGTGGGAGGCAGAGCTGAGGAGGGAGGGGACAGGCAAACATTAAACGTGGGTGCTGGGCCAGGCCCTGGCCAAGCACTTCAGCTAGAACTGAATGTCAAGGCTGAAGAGGGCCCTTAGGACAGGGAATGTCAGGTCTGGGAGAGCCTTAGAACAGGGGATGTCAGAGCTGGGAGAGGCCCTAGAACAGAGGATATCAGGGCTGGGAGGAGCCTAGAACAGAGGATGGCAGAGCTGGGAGGGGTCTGAGAGCATGGTTAGGTAGAGAGAACCATGGAAAGAACAGGATTTGGGGGCAGCTGGTCTGGGTCCATATTCCCAGCCCTGGGGAAAGTCAGGCAGCCCCTCTGGGCCTCTGCTTCCTCCTACACAGAATGAAGGAGTTACAAAGTGGCCTCTGAGATCCTTGTGTCTTTAAATCTATAATCCTATGACCCCTTGATGTAAAGACAAAAACGGCCCCATCCTTACAGAGCTCGCTAGGGACTAAAACTGTATTCTGAGAAATGAATACAAAGCAGCCAGGTGGTGGCACAGTGGAGAGAATGCCCAGCCTGGAGTCAGGAGACCCTAATTCAAATCCAGCCTCAGACACTTCCTAGCCAGGTGACCCTGGGCAAGTCACTTCACCCTGTTTGCCTCAGCCAGAGCAGGAAATGGCAAACCCCTCCAGTGTCTCTGCTAAGAAAACCCCAAATGGGATCATGGAGAGTCAGACATGACTGAAAAGTGGCTGGACAAAAATTTGAGGATAGAGATAGATTCAATGATTTTTGAGGGGAGTGGAGCAGTATTCTGAGTGTTGAGAGGGAAAGAAAATCAAGGAAGGCTTCATGGAAGAAGGGACTCCTGAACTGAGGCTCAGAGGAAGGTGAGGTTTCTAAAAGATCAGAATGAGGAGAGAATTTGCCTTCTGGGTATGGGGACCAGGCTGCTCCAAGTCATAGAGGCCACAGGATCCGATCGCAATTCAGAGCCAGAAGCCTTAAATGCCTCACTGAGTAATTTGTATTTCAGCCTAAAGGCTGTATGTTCCAGTGAAAAGAGTGCTGGAATTGAAGTCAGTGGAGCTGAGTACAAATTGCAGCTCTGTCACAGTCTTCTTCTTCTTCTTCCTCCTCCTCCTCCTCCTCCTCCTCAATAGAAGTTAAATGACTTGCCCAAGGTCACACAGCTAGTAAATGTCAGAGGCCAGATTTGAACTCAGGTCCTCCTGACTCTATGGCTGATGCTCTATGGACTGCACCACCTAACTGCCCTCTCAATTCCTTCTTCTAAAAAATGAGGTGGGGGTTGGACTAGATGACCCCTAAGATCACTTACAACCAGTTCATAAAAGTTCATGAGAGTCGATTTTTCAGTGTAAGCTTTTAAGTCTCTGAAATCAGGGAATGGCTCTAAATCAGGGTTTGAGTTACTGTTTTGTGGCTTGGTTAGATTCAAGAAAGGGAGGGAGAGAATATGAATAATGCAAATTCAGCTTAAAAGTGTTTCCTGTGCATTTTTTCCCCTCAAAGAGCCACTTGTTAAACATTAACCAAAACGTCCCAAGTAAGAAACTAGTGAAGATCTGTGGGTAGCAGAGTGACATCATCAGACCTGGGAGATGATTTTGGCCTTGTTATGGAGACACATTAGAGAACAGAGAGCCTAGAAGAAGGAGACACCCCTTAGAAACCAGCTCTAATGGTTGGGTAAAAGATGATGAGGGTTCAGTCTCAGGAGTTTGCTATGTCAGTGGAGAGGAGGGGAGGGGTGTGAGCTATGCTGTGGAAGTAGAATTGTCAACATGTGGCAAGAATGAGAAATTGAATTTGGGCAGTCAGAGAGGTTAAGGAAAGAGAGGAGTCAAGGATCTCTCAGGTTATGAACTTGGGTGACTGAAAGAGTAATGCTCCCTGGGCGGGTCTAGGTGGCACAGTGAGTAGAGTGTCAGCCCTGGAGTCAGAAGGACCTGAGTTCGGATCCAGCTTCAGACACTTAATGCACACACAAACAAAAAAACCTAGCTGTGTGACCTTGGGCAAGTTACTTAACCCCAATTGCCCTCCAAAAGGCAAAAAAAAGTAATGCTCCCTTAAAAGAAACAGCTATGGTGAAGACAGGAGAGAAAACCCCCAGCTCAACCCTTCCCTTCTGTCTTTCTGAGACAGTTCCTAGAGGGTGATTGGCATGAAGTGACAAGGGAATGATGGGGATGAAGAAGAATTGTCTAGACTAACTGAAGAATTGTCAGCCAAGCTGTGAATTGTTACAATTCTTTTGATGATCAATTTGGAATTGTGTAAATACATTAGCTAAAATATCCATATCCTCTGACCAAAAGATTCTATCGCTGGGTAGATACTCCAAGGAGGTCAATAAGGAACAGAGACAGAGACAGAGAGACACACAGAGAGAGAAAGAGAAAGAGACAGAGAGAGAGGAAGGGAGGGAGGGAGAAGGGGGAAGAGGAGGAGGAGGAGGAGGAGGAGGTGGAGGAGGGGAAGGAGGAGGGGGGGAGGAAGAGGAGGGGGGAAGGGGGAGGAGGGGGAGAGGAGAAGGAGGAGGAGAAGGAGAAGAAGAAGAAAATTTTCACCATACCTTCTGGCTATACCATATCTACCAAAATATTTATAACAACAATTTTTGTGGTAGCCAAAAACAAGAAACAAAAATATATGCCCATTGATTGGGAAGCAGGTAAACAAAATGTGGTATATGAATGTAATAGAACATCACTGTGCTATAAAAAAATGTCTGATATGATGACTATAGAGAAGCCTAAGAAGAATGACATGAACTGATGAAAATGACATAAGTAAAAACAAAAACACAATATAACCACTCACTACAACAATGTAAATAGAAAGAACATGAACTACAAAATAACTGAGACTGAATGTTGCAAAATTATAAAGAACAAGCTTGGACCCAAAAAAGAGATAAGAGAAAATATCTCCCCCTTTCTCCTTTGCAGAGGTCAGTGTCCATGAGAGTAGAACGCTGAATTTAATGACAGGATTTTTAAAAATATGTTGATGGGTTTTGCAGAATTTTTTCTTTTCTTTTTTCCTTGTAAAAGGTCTTTGTTCTTAAGTATGGTTCTCTGGGAGGGGAAGGAAGTGGGATATATGGAGTAATACAGATGATGTACAAAACAAAAGTATAAATAAAAATGCATATTTAAAAAGAATTTTCTCGTTTTAACTTAAGGAATTCAGTGAATTCTAAGAATGGCAGCTGAACCAGGAGAAAGGAAGTTCAAAAGGTAGATGCTGACTTGGGACTTCTTTGGTTGGTTGAATCATAAAAGAGACAACATAACACTCAGGACTATCAAAGGGATAGACTATCTTGCACAGTCTGCAAATGGCAGCTGCTAGCACCCTCAGATTGCAGCTTGGACCAGATAGTGGCAGGTGGTAACATAGTGGAGAGGACAGACCAACAACGAGGTCCAGCAAGATCAGCTTGAAGTCAGAGATTATCACCAGAGCAGCTGATGGCAGCAAGAGCGCTGGAAGCTCGGAGACAGAGGTGTTCCAGCAGGCATGCAGGGTTATTTGTCCTCTCCCACTTGGATTGCCCTAGCGATACCCCCTTAGTGTGAGGTACCTGGCCACATATATTCCCTTTATGTGTTTCCTCTCCTATCACTAGTGTGGTAACCTGTCAGAGAGAGGACCTCCTACACCCATTTATAGAGAGTATATTTCCTTTGTCATTTATTTAATGTATATAACTAATTCCTTTTACTTTGGGCTAAGTTATTCCTTGGTTGGTCTGATATATAGGAAACATCTATGGGGGCTCATGAGTTATAATTTTTTTTTTTTTGCCTTTTGGAGGGCAATCGGGGTTAAGTAACTTGCCCAAGGTCACACGGCTAGGTTTTTGTTTGTGTGTGTTAAGTGTCTGAGGCCAGATCCGAACTCAGGTCCTTCTGACTCCAGGGCTGACGCTCTACTCACTGCGCCACCTAGCCGCCCCATGAGTTATAATTTTGAGATGTCAGCCCCAAACATTCCTTAAAGATAGGATAACTTTCTAGGGGCTAAAGCCTGGGGCCTCAGATATTCATATACACATTTTTTTTAAAGTATGGATCATCCGGGGCGGCTAGGTGGCGCAGTGAATAGAGCGCCGGCCCTGGAGTCAGAAGGACCTGAGTTCGGAGCCGGCCTCAGACACTTAACCCACACAAACAAAAACCTAGCCGTGTGACCTTGGGCAAGTTACTTAACCCCAATTGCTTTTAAAAAAAAAAAAGTATGGATCATCTCTGAACTGGTCCAGTCATTCTGGAAATCAATTTGCAACAACTGTGCTTACCCTCTGACTACTACTAGGCTTATATGAGGTGGGCCTAGGCTATGTAGGGAAGCATAGAGGAAAATTAGGATTATTAGGGAAAGAACAATAGTAGGTGAAATTTATATAACATTTTAAGATTTTAAAGTACTTTTTAAAGCTCATTTTAGCCCCATAACAACCCTGACAGATATTACAGTTATTCTTATTATTTTTAAAGATGAGAAAACCAAGGCTGGGAGAAATTTGGTGACATGGTGTGGTCACTCAGATAGAAAGGAAGAAAACAAGCCTTTATTAAGCACCTACTGTGTGCCAGGCACTGTGAAAAGGGCATTACAAATATTGTCTCATTTGATCCTCCCAACAAGCCTGGGAAGTAAGGCCATTAATGTCTCTGTTTTCAGATAAGGAAACTGAGGCAGACAGAGGTTAAGTGACTTGCCTAGCGTCACACAGCTACTAAATGTCTGAGGCTGGATTTGATCTCAGGTTTTTCTGATTCCAGGCCCAGGGCTATATCCACTGCAGTACCACCTGGCTGTCTCTGAGGGTAAGTTTCAGAAGCAGAATTTGAACTCAAGGCTGCCTGACTCCAAATTCAGCGTTCTCTCTCTGTCCTGCTTTTCTATTTTGGACAATGAGTTTGAGGTGCCTAAGGGATACTCAGAGGGGAAGGTTCTGCAATCAGCTGGAAACGGGGCCCTTGGGCTCTGGAGGGAAAGTAAGGCTAGAGAAATACAGAAAAGCGAAACTGACAGTCATTTTGGGAGGGAAGACTTCATGTAGGAGTGAGTATGTGTCCGGGTAAAATGCCTAAGGAGGAATCACTTAGCGGGAAAGAAGAAGAGGGCAGAACTCAGCTCTCCTTCCCTCTTTTCTTCCTATCTGCAGAAGGACCTTCTGAAGTTGAAAGGTCTAGAGGATTCCAGATTTCCCATCTTCCATCGGTGTCCTAACAACATTCCTGGATCAGCCAGTGACAAGGTCTGAATTGGGAGCCAAGGACAGACTAATGCAGATTCGTCATTCCACAAGCCCAGCACAGAAGCGATGCCCCACCTCTGGGTACCTCTGGAGCATTGCACCACAAAGAATAAAGGATCTTCAGAAACCTGGAGCTCTGGGTCTGGTTCTCTGCACTTCTCATCCTGGATGATGCCTCTGCCTCACGGTCCCTTCCTCCCATTGGTCCTCTACTTGGAGCCATACTCAAGCCCCTCCCAACTCTGCCCCAACTCACCAGCTCCTTCATCAGGCCTCTTTGTGGGTACCTCTTCCCTCTGTATCCCCCTCCTCCATACACACTTTACAGCTCTCTCTCTCTCTCTCTTTCTCTCTCTCTCTCTCTCTCTCTCTCTCTCTCTCTCTCTCTCTCTCTCTCTCTGTGTGTGTGTGTGTGTGTGTGTGTGTGTGTGTGTGTGTGTGTGTGTTTCCCTCATTGAAATGTAAGCTTCCTGAGGGTAAGGACTGCCCTCTTGGAAGAGAAAAACAAGAAGAGAAAGGGAGGAGAAGAGAGGGAAAGGGAGGAGAGGAAGGGAGAATTGGGGAAGAGAGGAGCAGAGAAGACCCAGGACAGACCCTGAGGAACATCTACAAAAATAAGTGACAGACTATAAATGTGTAAAAATAATGGCTTAGGACATATTTTTTTTTGCATCTTTGCTTAACCATCAAGCAACAACTTTGCTCTGACCATTTATAAGACATTTCCTCCTCCTAAATCTAACACTTGGGAGGAGAGAGCTTTCTGACACCAACACAGATATCTGGTTCCATGAAAGAAAAAACACCAAAGGGTGATGGTTCTCACCTCACCCACTTTGTAAATAATTTAACCACAGTGAGGCCAAGAGAAGTAGAAAACCCTGAGCTCCAGTCCTGATTCTGTCCTTGCTTCACTGTGTGAACCTGACCAGATCTCTTCTCTCTGAGTCAATTTCCCCATCTATGAAATGGTTGAAATACATTGTCTTTGGGAACCTCCTGGCTCTGACATTCTCTACCATAAGGTCCCTCCCAGCTTCAACATTTTTCCTTTCTAATTTGGAAGAGCCACTTGGAATACATGCCCCCTTGTGGGTCAGCAAAGCCTGGGGCCTCAGATATTAACATACACATTTTTTTTAAGTGTTGGAGAATCTCTGAACTGGTCCAGTCAATCTGGAAATAAGTTTGGAACAACTGTGCTCACCCTCTGACCACTACTAGGCTTATACCAGGGAGATCAAAGAAAAAGAAAAAAGTCCATATGCACGAAAATATTTATAACCTCTATTTGTGGTGACAAAGAATTGGAAACTGAGGAGATGCCCTTCAATGGGGGAATGGCCAAACAAACTGTGGTATGTGATTGTCTGGGAACTCTATTATGTTGGAAAAAATGACGAAGGGGTGATTTGGGGCAAACCTGGGAAAATATTCATGAAATGATACAGAATGAAGTGAACAGAACCAGAAGAACAATTTATAAAATAACTGTATTGTAAAGATGAACAACTTTGAAAGACTTTAGAACTCTGATCAGCACCATGATCAACCATGATTCCAGAGAAGTCACCAATGATGACACATACCCCCAGCCCCTGTCTCCTGAAAGAGAGGTGATAAATTCAAGATGCAAAAGGAAATAGAAATGTATGGACATGACCAATTTAGACATTTATTCTACTTAACTACTCATATTTGTTACAAGGGCTGTGGTTTTCCTTTTTCCCCCAGTGGCTGGGGTGACAGAGGTGGGAGGGAGATAAAGTAAATATTTGTTAATGGAAAAAATTATAATTTAAAAATATGAACAAGAACTCAAAAAAAAATTTTAACTGTTAGAATTATTTTGCTTGCGATTTTGGAAAAAAAATTTTATTAAAATAAAAATATGCTTAATAGACAAGAGAAACTAAAGATATTCCTTCATGCAAGGAGAAAAATTACCTTTATATGGGTCCCTGAGACTTGGTGGAATGGCTGGAGTGTGGCTAAGGAAGGTTGTAGCTGAACTTGAAAGGAACCAAAAATTTCCAAGAAGCAAGGAAGTAGCATTATTTTTCAATCAAACACCAATCAACAACATTTAGCAAGTGCCTACTATGTGCCGGGTTCTGTGCTAAGCTCAAGGAGGAAGGGAAGGAAGGAAGGATCCAAGTTTTCACTGGTGAAGGGAGCCCCCACCTGAAGAATCTCTAGCAATTAAGTTTGGTACCTATTCTGTAACCTGCACATTTTCACCCAGAGAGCCAAGTGCTAAACATTTATCAGAAATCCCCGATTGGAGGACGTGGTGGCAGTGGCAAAGTTCAAGAACCATTAGAGTCTAAGAAGGAGTAGTCAGACAAATGGGAAGAGGATCTTGTGTTAGAATATCCAGGAACCAGAAGTGTAAGAGGTGGTGGAGAGTATTGGGGTGGGGACCAAGGGAAGGACAGACAAAAGCAACTTGATCTTGGGAGGGACTATAGAGTTCTTGGCCAGAAGAAGGATACACATATTTAAAATTTCCATATAAGCAAGGGGATAGTGAAAGAGAACCTAGTTTCCTTTTACGAGCCCAAGACTTCAGACTCAGATGACTTATACCTTCTGCAGACTATGTCATTTCCCCACATTCCCAATGGCTTTCACTATTAGATATATACCCCCAGTGAGGTCATCGATAAGAAAAAGCCCTCATATATACCAAAATATTTATAGTAGCACTTTTTATGGTAGCAAAGAAGTGGGGGAAAAATAGATGCCTACAATTGGGGAATGGCTAAACAAATTATGGTACATAAATGAAATTTCACTATGCTGTAAGGATTACCAATATGATAAATACAGAGAAATGTGGGATGACTTACATGACCTGAGGCAGAGTGAAGTAATCAGAGCCCACAAAAGAATATACACAATGATTTTATTTTTAAATTTTTTATATTTTATTTTTTCCAATTACATGCAAATAAAATTTTAACATTCTTTTTTTTTTTAGTTCCAAATTCTTTCCCTCTCTCCCTCCACTTACCCCTCATTGAGAAGGCAAGCAATTTGAAACAGGTGTTACGTGTGCAGTCATGCAAAATATATTTCCATATTAGCCATGTTGTGAAAGGAAATTCAGAGAAAGAGATAGAGAGAGAGAAATAAAGGAGAGAGACAGAGAGAGAGAGACAGAGAGAGACAGAGAGAGGGAGAGGGAGAGAGACACAGAGAGAGACAAAGACAGAGACAGAGAGACAGAGAGAGAGAGGAGAGAAGAGAGAGGGAGAGAGAAAGAAAGGAGAGAGAGGGAGAGGGAGAGGGAAAGAGAGAGAGAGAGAGAGAGACAGAGACAGAGAGAGACAGAGACAGAGAGAGAAAGACAGAGAGAGAGGAGAGGAGAAGAGAGGAGAGGAGAGGAGAGGAGAGGAGAGGAGAGGAGAGGAGAGGAGAGGAGAGGAGAGGAGAGGAGAGGAGAGGAGAGGAGAGGAGAGGAGAGGGAGAGGGAGAGGGAGAGGGAGAGGGAGAGGGAGAGGGAGAGAGTGTGTGCTTCAATCTGCATTCAGACACCATCAGTTCTTTCTCTGGAGGTAGACAGCATTTTTATTCTTAGGTCCTTTGGAATCGTCTTGGGTCATTTATACAATGATTTTAACAGTGGGCGTGGAAATGGAACCCAAGTCCTAAAGCCCCTTGGTCTGGGACTCTACTTCTTCAGAGCTCAATGCCCAGCACCTGAGTTGGCCAGAGAAGGCCCATCAGTTTGGTTTGAGTCACTGTTCCTTTGGACTCTCATTGAAAGCCATCAGTTTCTTCAAATCTCTCCCATCGTTTGGGATGTGGGGTGCTTCTGGCTTCCAACTTCGAGGGGGAAGATGTTCGATGCCAATCCCCTTCAGGTTGCTGAAGAAAAAACCTTTGGAATGTAAGGAGCGAACCTTGCATCCCCATCTCTAGCTTGCCACAGCCATCCTGACCACTGGACCCAGATGGCTCCGGAGGATAAAGTGAGGCTGGTGACTTTGCACAGCCTGGCCTCACTTAAGTCCAGTTCACTTGCATGTCATGGCTTCACTTCCTAGTGTCATGGTCCTTGTCCAGAACAAAGGATAAACAAGGACCCCCAGCTTGCTACGCTAGAGACTTTGGGGAGCTTTCCCTTGAGTGAGATCTAGAGTTAGCTTTGGCTCTCTCTGGCTCTCTCCCTCTCTCTCTCTGTCTCTCTGTCTGTCTGTCTCTCTCTCTCTCTCTCTCTCTCTCTCTCTCTCTCGGACTCATTCCCTCCTCCACACACACACTTCCTCCCTTCCTTCCTCCTTCCCTCCCCTCTTCTCTCCTATCTCTTTGTCTATCTCTCTCTTCCTCCTTCCTTCCACCCCACTCCCACCCCTCTGCTGAGCTGAAAACTCCTTCATTCTCTCTACTCTGCTATATTTTCTCCTATGTAAATTTTCTCTGATTTCTGTTTGCTATGGACTTGGACAAATGGGTCTTTGCTACTTGCTAAGTGTGTTCATTATAGAACCAGTGGTTGATGGGAAAGGAGTCAAGCTTTGGATATAAAATTTGGAGTCCTACTCCCCCTAATTAGAGATCATAAGTTGGTTGAACCTAAAAATTACATCCCCCAGACTACTATTTAAGGACCAGATAGATATAATTCTAGCCTGGTACTCCCTTCTCTCTAAGGATAGCAGTGGACAGGAAGGGACCAGCTTCCCTTCATAGCAGGAATCAAAATCTCCCTTGGAGAAAGGTGAGGTGCAGAAGAGGTTAGAGATATCTATTCTGCCTCCCCTTCCTGCCAAGGGGCAGCTGTTGATACAGAAAAAAAACAATCCCCGCAATGTAAGAACAGGGAATGTTTAGGAGCTATAAAAAACTAGCATTACCTCCAAAGAAGTTCTGAGAAGACCCCCGTTTCTTTGTAGAGGTGGGGGGTCGCCAGCGTGGAATTCTGCATATATTTTCAGACTTTGCAATGTATTAATTGTGTTGATTGTTTCTTTTTCCTTTTTCTTTTCATTTAAAAACATTTTAGATGAGATGGCTCTCTGGGAGGGGAGAAAGAAGGCTACTATGAGAAAGGTAGAAATGTAAAGATAGATCAAGAAAAATTTACTTTAAAAATTTTAATGTAATTGGGAAATATTTAATGAAATAAATGAAAATTATGTCTTTTTTCATTCAATTACCACTAGTTTCCTCAAATCGTCCTTGCCCGCTTTTCCAGCCTTCATAACTCCTGTGGTCTAGGCTGGCCTTCTTACTGCTCCTCATGCAGGAAAACACTCACTTTCCCATCTTTCTGCCTTTCTGCTGGCTGACCCTCCAGCCTGGAATCCCCACTCTCCTCCTTTAGAATCCCCATTCTCCTGCAGAACAAAACCTAAGCACCATCTTGTCCGTCTCTCCCCAGCTGCCCCCAAAGCCCTCCTAGCTCTGACATACTACATGCTCACCTCTCAGAATCATACCATTCTTTTGCATGTATTTTGTATGTGTCTACACATGTTCATTAGGTCTCCCTCACAGAATAGTAGGAATGGCTAACATTCACCTCACACTGTGCATATATTATATTCAGGTGATCCTCAGAAAACCCAATGAGGTAGGTGCTGTTTTTATCATCCCCATTTTAGGAAAAAGGAAACAGGCAGAGAGGTTAAATGACTTGCCCAGGGTCACACAGCTAATAAGTATCTGAGGCAGGATTTGAACTCAGCTCTTGCTGATTCCCAAATTAGGACTCTATCTACTTAGCATATCTAGTTCAATGAGGACAGAAGCTGTTTCCCTTTTGTCTTTGTGTACCCAGCACTTTGAATAGTGCCTGGGGCATGGCAGGCAATTACTAAATGACTGCTGATTGGTGGATTGATAGTTGAATGCCATTTTGGAAGGTCCCCTGTGACTTGCTCCATTTTTACCCCTGACTAACACACTGGTCAGATGTATAGATAACACAAAAGTAGAAAGGACCCCTAGCACATAGGGTGGGCAGAGTCAAGATCTAAAAAGACTTTGAAGGGACCAAAATGGAATAAATTGGAATTTTACAAGGACATTGCCAAGGCAGACAGCTCCCTTCCTGGCTCTGTCGTGATCATTTATCTCAGGTCTGTGGTCAGGTGCTGGTTTAGAAGGGCATAGGATGAGTCAGCAAGTTGCCCCTGAAGATGGCCCTGGGCCCTTTCTCCACATGTGAATTCCCAGGGAGCCAACATCTACTTTAGGACAAGTGTCCAGGGGGACAGAATTGTGCCAAGCTAAGCTCAGATGGGGGTGTCCAGGTGGAAGCTCTATCTTTCCTCTCATTTCCTTCCTGAGATGCAGATATTGTGTCCTCCCCTAGGAGGGCAAGAAGGGGAAGACAAAGTAAGCCGACAACAGGTACGTGGGTGGACAGCAACAGAACATGAGGATTTGGTTTGGTGGGCTATGCTAGGCACTCTGGTCACAGCTCAAGACAGATGAAGGCCCTTAGAACAAGGAAAGGCCTTAGAACAGGGAATGTCAGTGCTGGGAGGGGCCTTGGAAAGGGAATGTCAGGGCTGGACCAATGGTCTCATTTGACAAGCATTGAGGGTTAACAGTGCCCTCACCACATATTTATTTTGTCCTATAAAACCGCTCTCCCACAAGGAAACCCACTGCCTGGAGATCCTTTTTCCATATAGAGAGCTGATCAAGAGCAGGGAATGCTCCAGAGTTTGGGAGGGAGCTACAACATCCTAATCATCTTGAGCTGTCTCTTTGCCAGAACCTGGGCTCCAAAAGCATTGCCCTGACCAGTTCTGGGAAGGCTTGCTGGGTGCTGGAGGCTGGGCCCAGGAGGTGGACAGGCCTCTGGGCTGGGACTGGTCTCACTGATAAATGGCAGCCTCTTGCTGCTTAATGGCCGGGTGACCTCTGGACTGTCTGCTTTCCCAGGTATAGGCAGCTCTTGTTCCTGGAGTATCTCATTTGTGATCCTGGATGCCTTCCTTATGTATAAGCAGTCGACAGCAAGTTCATTGCACAGTCTTAGCCTTGGGTTTAAAAAACAATCAACTTCCTGAGTACAAGAGGTAGAGCTTGTGAGCTAAACATTTTCTGAAGATGATCTATGAGGTCTTAGTGGACTACAAGCTCAATTTGAGTCAACCATATGTTAGGGAGGCCAAAATGGGGCCTTAGATGGCATTGAGAGGTAGAGTTGGGACCACTAGGTGATGCAGTGGATAGAGCACCGGCCCTGGAGTCAGGAGGACCTGAGTTCAAATCCAGCCCCAGACACTTAACATGGACTAGCCGTGTGACCTTGGGCAAGTCACTTAACCCTGATTGCCTCACCAGAAAGAAAAAGAAAAAGAGGCTGAGTGTCCAGGAAGGGGGAAGCAGGTAGTCCCACGAGTCTGGAGGGGCTTTAGAGAACTGGGAGCCAGTAGCTGGGATCTGGGTGTTTTACCCCGGGGGGCCTGCCGGCCTTTCTCCATCACTTCTCTGGGGTCACCATTTATTTTCTGGGCCTGTCAACAAGCTGGGCGGGTCCACCAACAATGCATGGGCTTGGCCTCGGTTCCTTGACAGACGTGCTGGTCTGATGCGCATCTCTTGTCACGTGCGGTGGGCTTCCTGGCAGAGGTGGCCCTCGGGGAGTCCTTGAATGCCGAGGCCAGTGTGGACGGTGCGGGTGTAAGGAGTCGGGGGACACCCTCCCTGGGCGCCGAGTCCCGTAATGACTGTGCGTCTGCCTCAGCTTCCTCATCCAGCACCCGGGGCTGCTTGGGGGCCAGATGCTCCTTGTAAAGTGTTAAACACAGTGCTGGCGCCTAGTAAGGACAAGCTTCATAAAAGCACGTTCCCTCCTCAGAATATGGTTTCTTCCGCGCCCTCCCCAGTCGGGTGTCAGATGGTCTCCTCCTCCCCGTGTTTTGGGAGGTTTACTCCCAGGGTCAGGCTCTCGACTACCCCTCGCCCGGGTGAATGGTCTCGCCCCCCTCCCCTACGTCCGGTGTGGAATGGTCTCGTCCTCCAGCCCGGGGCCGAAGTCCCCAGAGCCTTGTGAGAGCCTCGAGCCCGATCCAGGAGGTGAGACGGACGCGCCCATCGCGACCGCTGCAGGGGGGAGGACGACGGCTCCCTCCCTCCTCCAGCGCAATGGGCACGCCCAGCCCGAGTCGCGAGGCGGGGCGGCCCATTGTCCCGGGCGGGCTGGGGGTGGGGGGGGGCCAGACCATTGTCCCGGGCGGGCGGGACCTTAGCGCTGGGCGGAGGGGGAAAAGGCAGGGCGGGCTGGGAGCGCTGCGGAGCGGAGAGGAGGAGTCCGGGGCCCGGGCTGACCTCGGAATCGCCGCAGGAGCTGGAACGGCCGAGCCGCCGCCATGAGCGGAGACCACAACCCGGCCAGCACCCCGACCCCGGTCCAGGACGTGCAGGGCGACGGGCGCTGGATGTCCCTGGTGAGGGTCCCGGGCCTGCTGGGGTGGGTGGGGCCCCAAGGGGCGGGGCCAGAGCCCCGGGCTCCCCCCTCCTCCTCCGCCCCCCCATCTGCCCTGCCGGGAAACTGGGGCTAGGGGAGGGGGCTTGCGCGGGGCTCTCTCCTCGGCCGGCCTGGGCGCTGTCCGAGGTCCCGCCGGACCCTGCTCTCTGCCCCCCGCAGCACCACCGCTTCGTGGCGGACAGCAAGGACAAGGAGCCCGAGGTGGTCTTCATCGGGGACTCGCAGGTGCAGCTGCTGCACCAGTGCGAGGTGAGGCGGCGCCACGCCAGGGGAAACTGAGGCAGCGCCGCGCTGGGGGAGGGGCTGGGGCTGCTTCCGGGGACAGAGAGCGGGGCCTGGGGGCATCAGGAGGAGGGGCCTGGGGCATCAGGAGGGGCCCCGGGGGCATCAGGGGAAAGGCCTGGGGGCATCAGGAGGAGGGGCCTGGGGGCATCAGGGGGCAGAGCTGGGAGGGCCTGGGGGCATCAGGGGGAGGGGCCCGGGGGCATCAGGGGGCAGAGCTGACCTTGCTGTAGGTCACCTGGGTGAAGGAGCCTCAGTTTCCTCAGCTGTAAGATCATGAGTAGACAGCTGGGGGGGGCGGGTTTGAAAGTCAGGAGACCTGGACTTGCCTTTTGCCTCTCCCTCTCAGGGCCAGCAGGCCTTCGTTTCACTCCATGGGATACCAGGGGTTGGGCTAATTAGAGCCTCTTACCCTAAACCCAAGAGGTCCAGGCTCCAAAGCAACCATGAATTTGGATCAGAAACGAAGAGTCAGCAATCTGATGGCTTTATTTTCCCAATCACTAGCTCAAATTGAGCCTTTCTTTCAGTTCTTTAAGAGGGGGCCCAGAGAGGGAGGGGGCTCACCTGAGGCTCCAGATCCATCCCTGGGCACTGGGCTAGGAGCAGAAGGCAGGGCCTAGCTGTAGCTCCTCAGGCGAGCCCACCCACGATTGTGTCCCAGCAGCTCTGGAGGGAGCTCTTCTCACCTCTTCATGCCCTCAACTTCGGGATAGGTGGGGACAGCACTCAGCATGTCCTGTGGAGACTGGAGAATGGGGAGCTGGAGCACATCCGCCCCAAGGTGAGAGGGACCAAGGCCTGGGCTGGGGAGGGCATCCTGGCTGCAGCTGGGACCCCCATCTAGGGGCTTGCATTTTTTGATTCCTGTTAAGAGTTGTCACACAACCTCAGGGGGTAGGTGAGGGGTGTCATCCTTGCAGCCTGAGTGGGAGGCTGTGCTTTGCCCCAGGAACTAATGACCCGGGATCCCCACTTCTTCATGGCCTCACCCCCTCTCTCACAGATTGTGGTGGTCTGGGTGGGGACCAACAATCATGGGCATACGGCGGAGCAAGTCACAGCTGGAATTGAGGCAATTGTGGGCTTGGTGAACCAGCGGCAGCCCCAGGCTCGAGTAGTTGTGCTGGTAAGAGGCCAGTCCCAGGATGGAACGAAGGAAGGAGGGAGGGACAGAGGGAAGGTCTCCAATACTAGGCCTTTTCTCTTTTCTTTACCCTCAGAGGCAGGTCCCAGAGCTGGGAGGCCTCTTGGCACCCCTACTCCCATTAGATAGAGGAAGGAAACTGAGGCAGAGAGGGAAAGGAACTTATTGAGGTCACAAAGCAAGACCAGGACTAGGACACCAGGAAGAGGAAACCTGGAGAGGATGTCCTCTGCCAAGCTGGGCCTCCTCTGCACCCAAGCCATTCCTTACCCCGCCCCCCCCCCCAGACTTGGGAGGACCTATCCTCATTTGTAAATTGAGAAATTGAGGCCCCAGAGTTTAGGGCTGAAGGGACATTCAGATATAATCTGAATCTCATTTTAGTGAGAAACTCAAGGTGGAGAGGGGCCAGGGCTTAACCCAAGGCTGACCACACACATTTCATGCTGATTGGAATCTAGTTCTGTGGGGAGGGGAGGTGTGTGCCTGCTGCCCTCCTCAGTCTGGGCCCACCCCCCAGGCCCTGCTCCCAAGGGGCCAGCACCCCAACCCACTGAGGGAGAAGAACCGCCGTGTCAACGAGCTGGTGCGAGCAGCACTGGCAGGCCGGCCACGGGCACACTTCCTGGATGCTGACCCCGGCTTTGTGCACTCAGACGGCACCATCAGCCATCATGATATGTATGACTACCTGCACCTGACCCGCCTGGGCTACACGCCTGTGTGCAGGGCTCTGCATGCTTTGTTGTTGCGCCTCCTGGCCGCAGGCCAGGGGCCCTCACAGCCTGAGCTTGGCCCCTGAACTCCCTCTCTATTAAACACCCTTTCCCCAGTCTGGCCTCCAGCCTCGTCTCTTGTGTCTGAAGCAATTTCAGCAGGAACGTTTCCCCACTGATCCCATCCCCACCCTCCAGAAGCTCATGTCTCTGGACCCTTGGGGGTCGAGATGGACAGAGACTTAGGGACCTAGGCCAACCCCTTCACCTTCCACACGGGAAACCAGGGCCAGAGAGGGTGGGGCAAGGAGCTGGCCCAAGATGGACAATTCTGCAGGCTCCCAGCCCACAGGATCCTCTCATTAACCCTGGGCTGCAGCTCTACCCCATTTCACCTGCCCTCTCAGATCTAACTCTACTGCACGAGTGGGTAGGTGGTCCTTCCTGGCTGACCTTGACTAAGTAGCCTCCCCTTTCTTGACATTTCTTGGATGGGAAATTCAACAGGATGTCCTTAGGATTCACAACTGGAAGGGAAGGGTTCTCTTCAAAGATGAAGAGAGGCCCATCAAGGGGAAGGGCCTTGCCACCTGAGCAGCACCTTTGAAGTTGAGGGGTTGGGGAAAGCCAGAAGCACGCTGGCATGTGGGTGGGTTTAGATGACCTGGCTTTGTCCAAGTGAGCCGATGTCCAGATTACCTCACGAGGCGGTATGGGGCGGGAGTTAATGAGTACACAATTTGTCATCATTAGACCTGAGTTTAAATCTGAGCTCTCCCACTTAACCTATGACTGTGGGCAACTCACCTCATCCCTCACGCTTCTAAGATGGGGGAGGGGTAGATTATAACAAGAGGCTGTAAACATCCCCCCAACTTTGGCACGTGTAAAAATCCCTCTAAGCTCTGAAGTCACAGTTTGTCTACTCCTATACAGACTGACCTGGTGACCTGAGCCACTTGGCTCCTGGGCCTCTGGGGCTGAGTGCCTTGCCAACAGACCAATGAGCCAGGGTAGCTCACAGGAAGCCTGATGGGCACTGATTCACCCCTCAGAGAAGCCTGGAGGGGGAGGGCCCAACTCCTCCCTCTTTCCTTCCACTCTCCCTTCCCTGGCAGCTCCCTCCCACACTGTGATGATTAGGTCCCACTTCCTCACTGCAGGCTAGGGGTGGTAGTGGGAGTTCACATGGGACACACCTGAACTCTCTCCAGGAGGCTGTTACTACCTCTAGCCACAGGGAGGCAGTGAGGGACACCAAGACAGTGGGCTGCAGGGAGCGGGGGTATCAGGGCCCAGATCAGCCCCGGCAATGCCACCTGTGGCCCAGGAGGGACCAGGCCATCTACTACAACCCCAAAGGGCTTCTCCAGTGCAGGTGACAGGCAGTGAGGCCACTGCTGCCCAGGCCAGCCCCACAGCCCTGGCCCCAGGGGTCCCAGGCCCTGACACACGTGTGTTAAAACAGCTTTAATCTCGGTCTTCGAGGCTTCTCGGCACAGTAAGAAATATTGCACATGATCAACATGTATTGTCCCAGGGGTGGGGGTGGGGAGACAGGGAAATCGCCTTCTTAGAAAGTACAGCCCGGTGGGGGAGCAGGCAAGGAGAAAAGGGGCGCACCTTGCCCTGCCCCCGACCTAGGGCCAAAGTGCAGGAGGCCCCCCCCACCTTGATCCTCCACCCCTACCCCCAAACTAACCTGAGTCCAGCCCCTCGAGGGAGGGGAGAGAGGGAAGTGGGCGCCCCCACCCTCAGTTCTGGGCTGCCTCCCCAGGACCCCCTCACATGGGGGAAGGGGGCTTCCATCTTTCCCTCCTTCAGTCCTGCCCTCATGAGCCATTTTGCATAAAGTAGAGTGAAGATTGGAAAGGTAACAAACTCCAGGTTATGTACAGGGGCTCTGTGGGGGCCAGAGCCCCCTCTGCCCTCTGCTGCCTCCCCCCAGGCCCCAAGGAGAGAAGCAGTGGCAAGAGGGGACCTCATTCCTCCTTTCACTGGAGGGAGGCTTCATGTACAGGGCTCCCCACCGCCCCCCCCGACACAGCTTCCTGCCCAGGGCCAGCTCAGGGCCTTCTATCTCCTCAACTGGGCGCTTGGGGCCCGAGGGGATACTACTCCCCAGCAGACACCTCACCTGCCCCCTGGGGAAGGGCCGGGCAGTGGAGAGGAAGGCTGGGTGGCCCCATCCCAGCTGGATTCACTGGGTGCCGGCTCCAAGGGTTGGGGAGGGGCAGCCGAGGGGACGGAGGATGAGGAAGAGTCTGGAGCAGGTGGGGGCGTGTCGGGACCCTCAGAGGGGGGTGGGGGAGCAGCCCCTGCACTGGCTGGTGGAGGCCCAGGTCCAGGGGCCTCCCCACCAGGGGGCTGTTCTGTGGGTGTGGCCGCCTGCATGATCTTCTGTCGGACCTCTCGGATCTTCAGCTGGAGACACACTTTGGAGGGAAAGATGTCTGCGTAGCGGGCCTGGAAGGCCGCTGTGGCCTGGGCTGGGGATGGAGGGACAGTACTGTGAGTGCCCGGGATCATGGGGAGACCACCTCGGCTCACCCGGGGCCAATAGCCCCTACTCACCTGAGGGGAAGAAGCCGTGGTCCTGGAAGAGCTGCATGACCAGTGCCCGCCGCTGGTCCAGGGTGCGGCGCAGGGACGAGTAGGGCACCTTCTCATACTCCAGCTCCCCCAGCACATCCTCTGCCTCGGTGCCTGTGGTCAGGGAGGGCCAGATGAGGCCGGTCCGCCCCGCCAGCCCCCAGCCCCCCGCCTAGGCTCCATCCCCGCAGCCTCACCAGTCCGGTCAAAGGTGAAGATGTCACCCTCGCACTTGGCGCTCTTCGGCGTATTGGGCTCAGAGCTACAGCTCGAACGACGCCTCATTTTGCGCTTGGGAGAGGTGGGATCCTCTGGGGCCGAGTCCAGGTCTGCGGTAGAGGAGAGAGGGTAAGGGGGAAGCCCTGGCCCACCTCAGCCCCAGAGCAGGCAGCCACCCTCAGGGTTCCTCACCTGTTGAGTTCTTCCTCTTCTTTCGGTAGGAGCCCAGGATGGCTCGGGGGGAGGTGGCCAGCGACTGCAGGGTGGGTGAGGGCAGCACCTCCTCAGGTCGAAATTCGGGCAGCTCTGCGAAGCGCTCCTCAAAGTCCACTTCAGAGAGGACCCTGCTGGGGGATGGCCAGCATCAAGCCCCCATCCAAACCCGCCCCCTGCCCAGGGGCTCCACCCCCCTTCCCTCCCGACACTCACTTGTCCACTGAGTCAAAAGTCTTCTTCAGGGGAGGGGGCCGAACCTTGACCTTCTTGCTGGGAGCTTCCTTCCGCTCTGGGGTGTCCCCAGCCCCTGGAGGCCGCCCACTTGCTCCTTCACTGCCCCCAGGGGCGGGAGCTGGGCTGGGCGGGGCTGGAGGCTCCCCACGACTCTCCAGGGCCAGAGCTGGAATCCTCCAATCAGGGGAGTTAGGAATCTTGCTGGCCTAGGATAAGAAAGAAGTGGGGGGAAAGAAGGGGAATGGAGGATGTGAGCTCAGAATGGTCCGAAGGGGTGTGACAGCAAGGGGAAAAGGGCATGGACAAAGGCGTGAGGATGGCAACACCCCACACCCCCAGCTTCCTCACCATCTCTGGTGCCTTGACTCCTGGCCTATCCTCTGCTGGCGGGGCTGGGGGAGGGCTGGCGCGGGCGCTCTCTCGGACCGGCGCAGCCCAATTATCTGGTGGAGGTGGGGGTGCGGGTGTGGCTGGCCCACCATCACCCTCTGCCTCTGGGGCCACCTCCTTGGGGGGGCCCTGCTCTGCAGCCTGCCGGGAGACAGGACCTGGCCGGGCAGGGACGCCAGACTCATAAGAGCCTACAGGAATGCTGGCAATGGCCGCCTTCACTTTCTGTGGGGGCTTGGGTGGTGGACGCTGGGCTTTTGGGGTCACCAAGCTATAGGCCACAGAACCTGCAAAAAAGAAAATAAATGCCCAGGATGCAACCTACAAAACCCTGGACCTCCAATTGTTAGCTGGATGGTAACTTGGTTCACGTTCATCAGGCAGGTCTTCCACTCACCTGGGTATTCTCCACCCCCACCCCAGGCCACAGTCACTTTCCCATCTTTGGAATACCCATCCCCACTTCTCCCTAGCCTATGGCCCCAACCTAAGTACATCACCCACCTGTGGCACTAGGGAAAGGACTGGTTGGGGTCTGAGAGGCAGTAGGGGCCAGAGGACCAGGTGCCCCACCCTTGGGCAGGATGGCAGCAGGTGGGGCAGCGCTGGTGGCCACAGTATAGACGAGACCTGGAGGGGCTGGGGTTGGTGGGGTTGGCTGAGGGAGAGGCATGGCTGAGGGGCCCCCTGGCCCGCCAGGGTAGAAGGCTGTGATGACAGGACCCCCAGCACAGGCTGGTGGCAGCTGGGGACTGGGGACCGGTGATACGCCGACCTGCCCTGGGGCCAGCAGAGGAGCTTGGCCTGGAAGGGAGAAGAAAGCAGTGTCAGGACTTCAGATGGGCACCACCTGCCTCCCTGCTCTCTAAAACCCCTTCCCCAAATACCCCAGCCTGTTCTCACCACACCCTCCACACCCAGCACCCCCTGCCCCAGTGTAGTCCCTATACCCCTGATAAACCTTGCTAACACCTTCAGCCTGGTGTCCCTCACCTGAGATCAGGGGCTGGACTATGGCAGGGCCACTGGGCCCGATGGTGGTGAAGCCCAGGGCCACGGAGTTGGCGGGCCCATAAGAAGCTGGGGTGCCAGGAGCTCCACTCTGGCTGGAGGAGGGGCTGGGGCCCAGGGGAAGGGCGTGCCCAGCAGCTGACTGAACATAAGTTATTCTGCCCAAAAAAAACCACAGTGGGGAGAGGTGAGTTCAGGCCACAGGGCCCCTACCACACTGACATCCCTACCCCACCCAATTAATTACCTGGTGGAAGAGGGCAAAATGACTTTCTGAGACTGGGATGCAGAACTGGGCAGGGTTGCCGGGCTAAGTGGGGGGACCAGGTTACCAGGAGTGGTCACTGGCACTGGGGTGAGCTGGATGATCTAGATGAGGTAAGAGCACAGAAGTTGCCTTTGGTCGTCTAAGGCCATGCCCCCCAGTGCCCACCCCAGGATCTGGTCACTTACTTTGCTGGATGGCTGGGCTCCATTCTGCACTGGAACAGAGAAGGGTGGGCTCACCAAGGGCAGAGGCTGGCTGGCCCCCCCACCTCGTACTGCCACACTAGGTGCTGCCAGGGGCACCAGGACCTTCCCAGGCAATAGCTGGGCGGGGCCTGCTGAGGGCTGGGCCTGCACTGGAGACACTGACTGGGCTGAAAATAAAGAGGGAGAGCGGCTGAGGCATCCAGCAGCCCTGCTGGCTTCCAACCCCATCTTCAGACACCCTTGGCTCTCCCTGGTGCCAAGGCTCATGAAGCACTCTAAACCTTCCACTTCCATGAACAGATTCATCCCACAGAACCTCAACCAAATCAGTCCAGATGCCATCTGATCTATACCTACACAGGAACTCCCCCGATGATATTCCCAGCAGGCACCAAAGCTCAGCAAGGAATCCTAATGATACCAAGCTGCCTGTCCCACTGTGGGATAGGCAGCTCTTGTCACTTCACCCCCACTGCAGGCCCCACCGGGTCTCTGGGATCTTCCCTGCCACATTCAGGTCGCTGCCCACACCATCACCAGGCACTTGAGGTCTGGATGGCCCGCCGTCAGGTGCAGACTGGTGGGCTGGTGGGGATGCTGGATCTTGCTGGAGGCTTCTATTATTAGAGCTCATATCCCACTCTGACTTCTGGATCTTTGTCAAACAAGCTGTCTGGCCCCCCTTTGTCATCCTATAACTGGAGCTTGGGCAGTTGGCTTTCATCAAGGACAGGCCTTCCTCTCTATCAGCTGTACTAGCCTTGAAATCACGTCCAGACTGTCACCTCGTGTAACTTAGCCTGCCTGACACAATGTCTCCAAGCCCTCACCATGCCAGGATCAGTTAACACTCTCATTGCCCTCCCTCCCCTCACCTTTGGGGGGTGCGGCAGAGGGCACTGGCTGCAGAATGGGAATCCCAGGGGCTGGGGTGGCTGGTGCCAGGACTTTCCCATTGGTGGTAGTTCCTGGTGGCAGGGCAAAGCGGATGCTGGCCGTGGGGCCTGACCCCCCAACAGCCGTGGCTTTGGGGCCAGATGCTGCTGGGGCTGGGGCCACTTGCAGCTGCTGGGGCAGAGTGGGCAGGATGTACTGCACCTGAGTGATACCCCCAGGCTTGCCTAAAGGGGCAGGCTGCAGGATGCCCAGGGGCATGGGGCCATTGGGGCCACTGCCAGTGGGAGGCCCCGCTGTAGCTGCTGCCCCACCTCCACCAGATGGGCCCTGGGCTATGAACTGCACGGCTGGAGAAGCAGAGGCACCGTAGCCTGGGGTGCCCACAAGAAGGTTGGTCACAGCAGCAGGGGCTTTGCCCACTCCTAGAAGGGGGCCTGCCACTAGGTGCGGGGCTGTAGGTGCTGCCTGTTTTTTATCAGCGTAGACCACGCCAATACCCAGTGGGGAGCCCCCTGGTGCTCGGGGACCAGCCCCCATCTCCCCTTTGGCGCCTCCTTCAGCCGGTGACCCCTCACCTCGTCCCGCCCCAGGGAAGGGTTTGGAAGCAATGGGCACAGGTGTGCTGCTGACTGGCCGTACCACATTGGTCACCACAGTTGGAGCGGGACGTGGGGGAGCTGGGGGGGCTCCATAAGTGAGCCCTCCACTCCCCAGGGAGGCGGGGGTGGTCACCAGCACCGTGGCTGATGGCAGTCGGGGGGCCGCACTGCTGTCCCGCTCTGTGGGGTCCTTGGCCGGGTACAGACTGCCCCCGGGGGGCAGCACCAAAGCTTGCAGAACTCCCCCTCCAGGGGGTGAGGCAATGACAGAGGGGCCAGGGAAGGGCTCTGGCCCTGCCGTGCTCTCTGGCCGCTTGCGCCGATAGGCATTTGGGTCCACAGGAGGAAATCGAGCTTTAGGAGGCAGCGGGCCTCCTCCGGTTGGGTGCTGGGCACGAAGAGGCCCTCCAGCTACACTGCGACCAGGCTCCCGAGGGCCTGACTGGAAGGACGAGGAGGAAGAAGAGGCAGGCGTGGGGCCATAGCCCTTGGGAAAAGCTGAAGATGGGTCAGGGGCTCCAGGGGGTTCAGACTCCAGGGCTGGGCGGCAGTGTGTGAAGGCAGCAGACAGAGAGGACGAACGGATCACAGGTGAAAACAACTTCCTGCCAAAGCCCTGGAGAAGATGGCATTAGGGTGAAGGAAGGCCCCGCAAACCTGGGGTTCCACTGCCCCTGGCCAGCCCAGCCCCTCACCTTGGCCCCCTCAGGGTCCTCCCCAGAGCTGTCCTCGCTGTCACTGTCCGTCACCCGCTCCTTGCACTTTAAGTCGATGTCAGTGGTGCCAAAACTGTCATCCGCTTGGAAAATAGAGGGACAGAGAAGCCACCAGTGAGCCCAAACCCTGAAGCCCCTCTAAGTAGGCCCAGAGCCCTGAGCTCTTCTCTGCCAGCTTTTAACGGGGACTCAGAATGGTCAGGAAAAGTAGGCGATCATGGGGGTGCAGGCTCAAGGATTCAGGAGAGGAGAGGAAAGGGACAGGTTGGGAAATGGGGCCCCATAGCTAGAAGCTTGCTTGGCCACCCCCGCCCCCTGGGGGGAGCTCATTGTGCGATAAATGACAATCAATGAGATTATCGGAGGGCACACTGCTGATAAAAACACGACCCTGCCACCTAAGATGCACCTAGGACAGGCTGGGGGCAATGAATGAGAAGCCCAAGGAGGTGACAACCACAGATCCCTCCACGGCACAGTAAGAGGCATGGGCCAGACTCAGAGGCTCCTCCCCGGTGCCTCCCCACACTCACCTATGACATCATCATCTCCCTCCTCCTCACAAATGACCATCCGCTCCTCGTCACTGGTCATGTCTTCACTGGCCGTGCGCTGGGAGCGGGACGGCCTTGTTGGCAGCATCGGGGGCCGTCCACCTGTCAAGGTCCCCCCCTCACTGGGAGTGGCGAAGGGCCCTGGGCCCCCATACTGAGGCGGAGGCTTTGGCCCCACATAGGAAGCTGGGCCAGATACCATCTGCAGGGAGGGGGGAGATACAGGGTTGGCTGATGCAGTCCTCATGACCCCTTCCCTCGGGGGGCTTCCCCCCAGCTGTACCTGGGTGAGTTCCTGCAGTGCCTGGCTGTCGGCTTCACCCCCATCTAAGCTGTGTACGCCACTGTGGGAGAAAGCTCTTGGCCTGGTGGGACCAGGCCCCGCTGGGTGGAGCCGTTCCGCTGTCCCAGGGCCAGACGTGGGGGTCTTGACCTCCGTGCCCAGCAGGGTTTGAGCTGCTGCTGACAGTAACTCTGATGAGACTGTGTGGGGAAGAGACCCAGAGTCAGTGCCTGACTCGGGTCGGCCAGTGCAGGGGGCACGCCTTCCCAACAGTCCTGCTGGCACAGGGTCACATCTGACCTCTGCCACAACCTCTCTAGTTATGGGAAATCCAGACTTCACAAGACCACCAGCTCCACTGGTGGAGGGAAACACCCCACAGTCACAAGGCCCTCTGGATCCAGTCAGAGCCTATGATCCTGCCCACTGCTCCAAGGCGTCTCAAAGGAGCCCAGCAGAATGAGTGGAATCCCTCTTCTCTGTGCTAGTCCTTAAAGACAAATGCCATCTCATGTGCAAGTGCATGCACAGAGACACGCACAGTTCCCCAAGTCTCTTCTAGGCTAGCGGCCCCCAGCCTTTTAAGTGTAACACTGCCATGGCAGATAGACAGTCAGTGAATAGTGCATCAGCCCTAGAAGCAGGAGGACCTAAGTTCAAATGCAGCCCCAGACACTTTCTAGCTCTAGGACCCTGAAAAAATCATCACTTCAGGCCATTTCAAACACACAAAACAAACAAATGTGATGCTGTTCCCAGTGAAGAAAGGACAAAAAAGAGTTGGAGCCACTGGTTTCTTCACCCTTTTAGGACTAATCGAGCCCTTTCCTCCCTGGGGTCAGCCAGGCAGGGCTCAACATCCCCATTCCATTGGCTGAGGCTCAGAATGGTACCCAACTTGTCTGTCAGAACCACACTATGTCTTCTCACTGAGAATGAGTCTGTTTTTGCTAAACCAAAAATGGACTGAAACAAGGGCAGAAGAGGGCGTTTAGCGGCGCTCAGGAGGGCATCCCACACACTGGGGGGGTGGGGATGGGAGAAGAGGAGTCGACGAGGAGGGAACTGGCTAGTGAGGCAACAGGAAGAAAGCCGAGAGTGAGGAGGCCTAGGGACACTGCAGGTGAAACTGAACACGTCCCAAGACTGGGCCCCAACTTCCAGTGTCTTTTCCCATCTACAAAGCAGCGCTGTCCTCGCTGCTCCGACATCGTGGGACACGGAGTGACCCACCTCCGGGAGCAGCTGCCGTGCCAGTTTCTGACATGCTGCGTTCCCGCATCTCTTTGGGGCCTCCCGCCAGACCAAGGGCCACAGGCTTGGTGTCTGAGCTCGACTTCTTCCGGTCCTTGTTGCACCATTTCCAGTCTGGGTGGGCCTTGAAGTGGGCCTCCTTCACCTGGCAGGCGGAATGTGGTGGAGCTCTGGTCAGGGGCCCTGGGAGGCCCCAACAAGAGAGCCACACAGGAGCCAAAGACTAGGAGGAGCAGGCAGAGGAAGTGGGCGGGGGTGGGAGGGACGAGAGCAGGTTCTGGGCCCCCAGCCTGGGCTCGGGTGGAGCCTCCTGGGCCAGAGGTATTTCCTGCTGGCTCTGGGGCTCAGGGCTGAACTTCCTTTTGGCCTTTGCTGGGGCAAGGGCAGGAGTCGGGGGTTACCTGGAAGGCCAGATCATGGTACTTCTGCTTCTCCTTGGGCCCCAGTGCATACCACCACTCGCCCAGGATTTTGCTGACAGTCCGGTTATCCTGGTTTGGGTGGCGCTGGTGCACCAGGGCCCGATGTCGCTTGCTGAATATCATGAAGGCATTCATGGGCCGTCGGATATGGTCCTTCTCCCTCTGAGGGCAGACAAGAAAGAAGGCAGGGTCAGGCCCCGGGAGTCATGGAGAACAACAAGCAATATAAGGAAAGGGGAGATCTATCGGACCTTGTTGGGGCTGCGCCCATCCTTCTCAGAAGAGGAGTCCCTTTCCTTAGGCAAGGCGCTGAGGGACTGAGTCCGGCGCTTTCCTGGGGGTAGTGGCAACTGGATCTCCGGAGACATGATAGAGAGGAACCTGTGGAATTGGGAAAAGCTGAATGACCCCCACCGCCCCAGGCTCCTTCCCTTCCCCCTCCCTACAGCCCTCCCCAAACACACTCACGCATCATCGTGGTCACTCTCTGTCTCGCTGTCCAGCCGACTCTCCCCTGTGGGGCCAGGGCCTTCTTCCTCAGAATGCTGAGGTGGAACTTTGCTGCCTTCAGAGGCTCCAGGAGCCTGTGGAGGGCCGGGAGCCGGGCTCTCAGGGCAGGTGGCCCCAGGTGGCCGGCCAGATTCGGGGGCCCCCATCCCGCTGGGGGACTGCTCATGGGCTACTGCGGCTGATTCAGCAGGCTCTTAAAAGTAGGAGAAAGACAAATGCCTGTTAGAGTTAGTCTCATCAGTAAAAAAAAAAAGGGGGGGGATTGGGCTGGGGGTTAGTCATTTAAGCACTGGCAGGGGAATGTAGACACCCCAACCCTTTCAATGCCTGAGAGCGAGCACCTCCCACCAGGCCACAAGCACCTTACCTTTGCTCTGGCTAGAGGAGACAGGGTGGCTGGCTGGCTGCTGGGCCTCACTGGGCTGGACAGAAGGGTCAGGCTGGCTGGGTGCCAGGAACGGGACAAGTGAGTGCCAGGGAAATACGGCCACTGATCGTGGCTCCACATTTGTCCACACTGCCAGGAAAGAGAGGGAAAAAGTAGGTGGGGAGCACAGTGAGGCTTGAGGGAGGCAGGCATACCTCAACAAGCCTGCCCCCAAGCCCTCCTCTCACTCCTGGCTTCTTCCTCTCTTTCAGAAGGCTGGTTCCTCTTCTCTACAACTGCCCCCCCCCCCAAAAAAAAACCCCTCCTGGCTTCTTCCTGCTACTCATCCAGCTAGGTCCCAGGCAGGAGAGATTCCTGCAGAACTCTTGCTGGGCCTCCTCCGGCCTGTCTGTGACAAGAGGGAGCTCAGTCCCACACAGACAGAAGCTGGGCCTCTACCTTCCAGCGCCCAGACTCCTTAACTTTCCTCCGCAGGCCTGGGAGCCCCGTGCTACTTAGCCCATTTACCAGCAGCCCCTCCCCCGCCACATTCCCCAGCCCTGGGGGAGGAGAAGGCTCTGCCTCCCTTTCCCCTTTTCCCCTCCCACAGCTGTCAACTGGGATATCACAAGGCGGGAGGGGGGGAGAGGGGGGGGCGCCAGCCCAGAGGGCTCGGCCCCCTCTCCTTCTCCCAGGGGTCCCAGAGAACCCCAAAAGAACCCCTGTGGGTCCTGGGGAGGGCTCTTCTATGCCAGGGTCCCGAGGCCCTCCCTTTGCCCCACCACACGTCCCTGGCTGCCATCCCACAGTGGGCATTGCCCGGGTAGGGGGCACTCCACGGCCCCGGGGCTGGGGGGGGCAGACCAGACAATGGGCAGGCAGGCAGAGCCCGCCGCTCCCCCGTGGGGGAGGGGATCCCCGGCCCAGGTGTTTCCTACCCATCACTTCCCTCTCCCACCGCCCCCAGGGGGCTCGACTTCAGGAAGGGGGCCCAGTCGGTCCCTCCCCAAAGCCTCCTTCCTAAAAAGCCCGGGGTCACAAGGGCCGCAGGCCCGCTCGTGCCCCACTCGGGATCCCTCCAGCAAAGTTCCCACTGACGAGGGCGGCCCACGAAAGGCCGCCTGGCAGCGGGCAGCAGCCGGGCGCGCTAAGAGAGACCCTGGCCCCCCACCCCTCGCCGGGTGGGGGGAGGGGGCACTGACCGAACATGCCGAGGCCGCGGGGGGCGGCGGCGCCGGGCGCGGGCAGGGGCCGGGGGGCCGAGTACATGGTCCCGCGCGGGTTCCGGGCCGCTCACCGCCCGCCGCCTCCTCCTGGCTCTCGGCGCCGCCTCCGCCGCCTCCTCCTCCTCCGCCGCCGCCGCCGCCGCCCGGGCCCGGGGGGAGCGGGAGGCCGCCGCCGCATGCCCCCCCTCCCCCGCCCGGCCCGCCCCGCGCGGGGGGTCTCGGCCGGGCGCGCGCCTGCGCTCTCCGGGGAGGGAGGGGGGGAGGGGGCGGGGCCCAGCGCGAGCGATCGAGCGCGCGCCGGCCCCGCCCCCTCCCGTGCCCCCCTCCCCCCGCGCGGGGGCCGTCACGGGGCCGGGGCCTGGGGCATCGCGCACCGCCCCCGCCCGCGCTGACAGGCGCGCGCACGCGCACTGACGGCCGCCCCCCCCCCCCCTCCGCCCGGAGTCGCCGCCGCTGCTGCTGCCTCTTCCCTCTGGTGGCTTCAGACCGCGGCTAACGGCTCTCTCAGCCCTCGGGGAAGGCGCGGCGTCGGCCGCCGCTACAGCTACTGCTGCCTCGCCCTCCCGCCTGCCGGCCGGCCCTGCCCTTCCTCGGGCTGGCTCGCGACGTCCGCGCGAACAAGAAAGCGAGCGAGCAAGATCAGCCGCTGCCGCCTTCTCCCCGCCCCGCCACTACTACTCACTCACTCACTCCCCCCTCAGACCCCCCCCCCGCGGCCCCCGCCCGCCCCGAGGGGCCTTCCGCGCAGGCCCGGCCCCCGTGCGGCGCGCCCATTGGCCGTTGCAGCCGCGCGCGGGTCAGGCCCCACCGCGCCCACCCCCATTGGGTGGGTGGGGGAGGAGGAACGTCAGTCACATGCAAATGAGAGCAGGGCGGGCAGCCGCCGGTTGGGCCGAGCTGGGCCGAGTGGGGCGGGGTCGGAGGGGGTTGGGAGGGCGCACTGCAGCAAAGGCAGGGAGCCAGGCTGGGCGGGGCCGGGCGGCCCCCTGGGCGCGCAGCGGGCTGCCGGGCTGCGGTGGCGGCCGGGGCCAGCCGGGCCCAGAGAGGGCCCCCTCCCACCTCCCTCCCCTCCCCGATCGTGCGTACGCACGCACGCACGCAAACAAACACACGCACATGGGCGCCCAGCCGGGGACCACGCACGCAAGAGCAGCGTGGAGCGGAGGGGGCAGGTTCTGCACCCCTGGACTTGGCCCTTGCCCACGCCCTGTGCCTCCTTTACTCCCGTTTAGAATTGGCTGGACTGGAGCAGAATCCGTGGGTCCACCCCCTGGGCATGCAGGAAGCTTGGGCAAGGCCAAGGACCCGTCAGAATCACGATTTTAGGTGCACAAAATAAAACAGGATTGCAAAGAAGGTGGTTTTTCTCCCCATCTTCACAGATCCTCCGAAATCTGTCAACGAACCTTTTGGGGGGGTGGGTTCAAAGACCTCACGTTAAGAACTAACAGATTCCGACTGTGAAATTGTGTGGTTCTTAATTGGAGCTCTTCTGCACCCCAGGGACTACCTAGTCCAACTCACTTGTTTATAAAGGGGGAAACCAAGGCTTCGTGGTGAGGGGAAGGTCCTCGTCCAGAGTTACCGGGAGGTTGCAGAATATTTGAACTAGGGACGAGCACTAGAGACGGCCTCGTTTAGCCCGCTAGTTGGCAGAGAAATAGCCCGAGGCCCAAGAACAACAAAAGGACCTCTCCCGATGAAGGTCACAGTGCCAGTCCATGAAATCTGAAGCCCTCCTGACTAGGACCCGCCGCTGTCCCTGTCTCTTCCAACAAAGACTCCCACTCCCCAGACCAGGCAGTCAAACCGGGCCACGCAGCCCTAGATCGGGCCGTGCCCCACACCGAGACGCGGGCACCCAACCAAAGCCACGGGCAGAAGACAGCGGTGCGCACGCCGGCCGGCCGGGGCCAAGAGCTCGAGACTGGCCCCTCCCCACCTCCGGTGCTCTCAGGGGCCCCGCCTTCCATTTCCCCCTCCCCTCCACCACCCCAGACTTAACAGCTAGCATTACCTCACTGCCCCTGGGACACTAGCAGCCCCAGAAATCGATGTGTCCGGCTGTCTCTTCCCCTCAGCCCCCTCCCCGGGCGGTGAGTCGCCCACCTGGAGCTTAACCTCTTCCTTACCGGCCAGGTTCCCACCGTGCAGCTGCACGGGTGCCTGGCTCTCCCGCCCACCTCAGGGCGAGGCCTCAGTCTTCCCATCTGTACCAGGGTGGCCTCTGGGCCCTCCCCGCACCAGGGGGCAAGGGAGGGCTGTCCCTCCGTAACATCTGGAAGTCCAGGGGGAAAGCCTTGGGATCTGGGCCGGGAAGGCCCCCCCCTAACACCCCCCTTCCCGGGCGCTGTGCCAGACCTATACTTAGCAGGCATTGTTCTAGGGGAAGAGGGGAGGCAGCAGAATCCAAGCTAATCCTCCCCCTCCTCTTCGGCTTCAGGCTGCGAGAGCGGCGGGGGAGGGGGCGCACCTGGAGGAGTCACTATCCCATCCATCCCGGTGGGACATGGGGACAAGGCCACAGGTGGGGTCACCCCCCCCCAAAGGGCAGCCCGGGGCTCCACCTCCACACTTGGCCTCCAAACACCTTCCCCACCCCAGTCCCCAGACAAGCAGAGCCGTGCCCAGGGACTCCCAGACAGACCCAGGCGGTCAGGCACCAACCACCCACCAGCTGTACCCTGCCTGGTACCAGATTCTAAGGTGACCTCGGAACCCTACTTGCCCAGTCACAAAATGAAGAAGGCCCGAGTTCAAAGAGCTGGGGGGGAGAGGAAAGAGGGCTGGTTCTGGGCTCAAATCCCCACCCTGGCCCTCCTACTCTATGGGCCTCAGTTTCCTGATCTGCAAAATGTAAGAAGCTGCACTAGATTCTGTGATTCTGGACTCAGAAGACACAGTTTCTAAGCCATGTGACCTTGGGCAGGGCTCTTTACCTCTGGGAGACTCAATTTCCCCACCTGCACATGAAGAATAACACAGCACTTGCCCGACCATCTACCTCATCCAAGGAGGCCAGATCCTCCACAGCCCTGCTCTGACACACACCAGGCCCATTTCTATACTTTACAAAGACCTTTCTTCCTCGGTCCTGGAAAGCAGGCCACAGCCACCTGCCACGGCAGCACTGGGCCTTGTTCATAGCTGCTTCCCTTTGTCCAGGGCGCCAAGGTAGGCTGCCCTGCCCAGACCTCAGCCAAGGTACCCTGGACGCCCAATTACACCAGACTTCCTTAAGTGAGCTACACGACTTTCTTTTCTTCCTGCCAGATCATTTCCACGAAGGAGTGCCACTCCACCCCCAAGCTCCCCTGAAATAAGCTGAGTATCCCCATTTCTGTACACATACTGCATCCCACCTACCCTGCACACAGCGGGCCAAGGTTACCCAGGGAACTGCAGGAGGATTGGTAGAGCTAGGAAAGGATGGGGGGTGGGGGCTAAAAATAGCTTGGGTGGGGGTGAGTCAGTGTAACTCAGGGAGAAGGGATGGGGGGGGGGCGGACAGAGAACACAGGAGGGAAAGAGGAGCCATGGGCCGAAAGGATAGATAAGAGGGAGGGAAGGAGGGGGTAATGAGAGAGAGAGAGAGAGAGAGAGAGAGAGAGAGAGAGAGAGAGAGAGAGAAGAGAGGAAGAGGGAGGGAGGGAGAAACACACTGGGGAAAGCAGAGGGAATGAGGGGAGTCAGGCAGGGAGTGGTGTTGAGATCCAGGGGAGATGAGGGAGAAGTGAGAAGGGAGGGGGTAAGATGGGCTTCCACAGTGAGGGGAAGGGAGATAAGATATGGAAGAGAAAGTTATGTAATTCCAAAGGAAAGGGGAAAGAGACAGATGGGAGAGAAAAGAGAGATGTGGAAAAAGAATGGGAAGAGATGGGGTTCTGAGGCAGGGAAGAGACACAGAAGAACAGCAGAGGAAAGAGGGATGGGATGGACAGGGAAGGGGTAGAGTTGGGGCTCCAAGGGGAGAAACAGATGGGGGAGGGGAGTCACCGCCATCTCCCCACTGATCTGGGTCTCCCACCCCCAGGCAGGGACTGCAGCTCACGAGATTTTCCACTCACTGCCTGGCCCGGGGCCAACCTCCACCCCCCCCCCACTGCGGCCCCACAAAGAGGCTTTGTGCAGGGAGCAAGGAGGGAGCCCCGGCCTGGGCCCCCGGCCTGACACCCACACGGGCCGCGCCGAGGGAGCGGGCCAGCTGGCACGGGGCTGATCTGCGGCTAGGCCTCCCCCTTCCCCCTCTGGAGGCCCAGATCCCCGCCCAGGTCTTGGATGGGTGGGTGGGGTGCACTGGGGGGGCCTTTGCCTGAGAGACTGATCAGTCCAGGGTTAATGAGGCGGGCTGGACAGCCCCCACAGGGCCAGGGCTGTGAAAGAGCTCTGGGGCCAGTGTGGGGACCCAGGACTGGGGCCAGGAGCCCAGAGCCAGAGGGGCACCTTTGGCCTGGCTGCCACCACTGTCACCAAAGGGGTGCTGGGGTGGGCTAGGGGGCTGGGCCTCCAGCTCACCCTGCTTCCTCCTGCAGTAGCCAGTAGGGGGCAGCGTGAGCCTGAGAGAGCCAGGCAGAGCTGGGGAGGCATGAGGGGGCCGCCTGCTCGTCAGAATGGGGCAGAGTCCTGGGCAGACTTTGCCCACTCCCCTCTCTCTGACCCTGGACCTTCCTCCGGCAGGGGGTGGCATGGGGGTGGGGAATGGCGTCTTTGCAGCCCGGCTCTGAGGCTGAGCCCAGAAGCTAAGACACGGCTCGGAAGTGGGGGGCTGGGGCCACCCACCAGCCCGGATCTCCTGGCCCCGGGAGGGGGAGTGCCGGGGGTCACAGGTGCAGCACCAGGGAGGGGCCTACACAGAAATGTGGTGGCCCCACACCTTCCTGCCACGCTGGGACAACAGCTGCGGGATGGGAGCAGGGCCTGGTGACCGGACACTCAAAGCAGCTTTGGGCAGAGGCTCAGAGTGAGAAACTGAGGCCCAGAAAGAGGGAAGAAAGAGGCTTAGAGAAGACCTGGGGAGGCCAGGAGGGAGACACCTGCAAATGCGGGAGGTGGTCAGGGCCCAAAGAGCTTTGCCCAGGGCTTGGCACAGCAGCCAGGAGCTTAACCAGTGAGGGCTGACTCAGGTCCTGCAGCCTCCAGGACATCAAGGCAAAGGATGACGGAGAGAAGAGCCAGGAAAGGGCAGAGGGCAGAGGGCCCAGACCCACAGGCACTGAGGGGAGTGCCCCAATGAGGCAAAGACAGAGTCAGACCTGGCAGAAGCAGACACTGGGGTGGGGGTGAGGGTTGGGGGTCAGAGAAAGACCCTGAGGACACAGGCCAAGCCTAGACTGCTGAAACTGAGACAGGCCCAGAGACAAAGGAGGGAACTGGAAGGTCAGGGAGAGAAAGAAGGAAAGGGAGACCCTGTGATGGGTGCTAGGAGTGAGGCTGGGGCCTGCTGAGCCTTGGACCCCCTGCCCTGGGCTCCTGGCACTTGACCAGGGCATGGGGGAGGCAGTGGCAGCAGCTGCCTGGGATGGGCAGTGCCCAGAATGCCCAGAATGTGGGGGCGCCTGCTGCCTGTCCCAGCCCATCCCAGAGCGGAAGCAAATGCCTGCCGACTTTGGCAGGGAGGGAGAGGGTCAGGATGCCCTGGTTCTGCCCTCACACCTGCTGGGCCTCTGAGGGGCACAACTCTGGTGATCTGGTTTGGGGCCTTCCCTATATAGACACACACTCTGGGGTACAAAAGCAATCTGAAAGGCTTGAGTATCACCTGGCCCTCCTGAACTCACTTTGCACCTCCGGGCAAGTCATTTAACTTATCCAGACCTGTTTCTGAGAACCAACTCCAGAATCTCAGAATCAGAAGGGGCCTAATCTAATCCAACTCATACTTAAAAATAATTCTGCCTGCAAACCACCTTTGCTTGAAGGTCTCATCTGTGAAATGGGCGCAGGGTCCCTACCCTGCTTCCTCCAGCCTGGCATACAAGTGTGAGAGATGGAATTGAGGCTGAGCTGTGTAGCCTTGGGGAAGAGCCTCTCCTTCCCTAGACGGAGGGCACAACTGACAGAGTGCTAGGCCTAGACTCTGGGAGACATGAGTTCAAATTCAGCCTCAGACACTTCCTGCTGGGTGACCTGGGACAAGTCATTTCACCTTTGCCTCAGTTTCCTCAACTGTAAAATGGGGATAATAACAGCACCTCTGCCACAGAGTGGCTGTGAGGACCCTCCTAAGTAACATATGCACAAAGAGCTCTCTGCAGGCCTCAGTCTCCAAGATGAAGGGGATGTCCTTGACCAAGTCTAAGGTGCCTCCCAACTCTAACAGGGTTTCTCTCATCTTGTGAAGTACCTCTTCCTGAACATTAAAGTTATGCTAACCCTAGCCTTGGCCTTTTCTTTGTCCCCAAAGGCACAGCCTTCACAGCCCACCTTTTTTGGGGGCTGCTTACCTGTCCCAGGCCGGCCCATAATCACCTCCTTCTTGGGGGCAGGGTGCCCAGGATAGCTGCTGGGCACAAGGACGGGCAGCAGGGCAGCAGGTGAGGGATGGAAGGCGACGGGCTGGAACGGTGAGGAAGCCAATCCAAAAGCAGGCCCTGGTTGAGCCATGGTGGCTGGCCCGGTGGGGGGGATGCTGATGGGGACGGGGGCAGGCAGGGGCGGAGGTGGGCCTGGCTTCCCACTGGTAGACCCAGGTGGCCCTGGGTGCTCTCGCCCAGCCCTGCTGGACTGGCCACTACCCCGGGCCTCTCCGCCTGTGACTACTTCCCCAGGGAACTTGGAAGGCAGCGGGACATCAGGATTCCTGACAATGACGGGAGAGTCACGCTGTACAGCTGGCACCCGCCGCACTGAGGGGCCAGGATCTGATGTTAGACCAGCAGGGGGGGGCAGCAGCAGCAGTGGGGACGGCTGGCGGGACCGGGGAAAGGGTGCAGCTGGTGACACTGCCCGGAAGCCGGCTGGAGTGGAGGGTGTAGGTGTGTGGGAGACAGAGTCCACTCCAGAGTCCAGGCTGTCGCTCTTCTGAAAGTCTGGCCCCCCACCACCACCAGGTCCCCCAAGTCCCCCTGGGTGTGGCAGCAGCTCTGGCTTCCGCCGGCCAGGGCTCATGGGCACGGTGAAGGTCAAGTTGGTCTGAAAGGTCGGCAGGATGCCTGAGGAATGGCGCTCCCGGGGGGCAGGGGGCGGTGGGTGGGGGCCCAGTTCTGGTGGGGTCAACACCCCGGCCTTAGGGGTGCTGGCACTCAGATGGCGGCTCCGGACAGCTGTTCGCTGGATCACAGGCGAGGCATTGATGGGGCTGAAGTTGGCTGGCCGGAAGCCAAAGAGGGGTGAGGGGGAAGGGGAAGGGGCTGGTGAGAAAGGAGACTGGGTAGAGACAGGGGAGAAGGAAGGCGTTCCTGAGCGGGAGCTGCCCAGGGACACCAGCATGACGGCAGCTTCACACTCGTCAAACTCAAAGCGGGACAGGTCGGCAGGCGCTACCAGGCGAGGCCGAGAGTCCCCACGGGCTGCCACGCTGCTGGCCTCACTGTCCCTCGATGTCTCATCGGCCCAGTCAAACTCTGCACTGCCTTCACGGGCGGCCTGGCGGCCAGCCCCTCCTGCCCCCGGGCCTGAGCCTGCCTCTGCCAGTCCCTCCATCTCCTTGGTGCGCATGGACAGGTGGCGGGAGCAGTAGCCCCGGCGCTGGGACTCCTTCATGCAGCCATCGCGGGAGCAGAGGCGCCGCCACTGCTTGCCATTGAACTTTTTCCGAATGCCATTGGGCGTGCAGACTACGTCACCTTTCTTGTACTTCTGCTGGGCGGCTGTGAGGGGCGTCCGGGCCCGAGCCGGTGGGGCTGCCCCCCTCTCCAGGGAGGTCACACTACTGCTGCGACTGCCCCCTGCGCCGTCCTGGCCGGGGGAGGGCTGCTCAGCCGGGCGGCCAGGCCCAGCAAAGGCTGGTGACTTGGGGGGCGGAGAAAGTAGCTGGGGAGGGGGCAAGGGCAGCAGAGGCTGGGCAGCAGCAGAGGTGGTGCTGGCAGCAGAGGCAGGTGGCCGTTTCTCCTCCTCCTCCTCTGGAACCACCTGGCCAAAGCTGATCTTGGAGACCTCGGCGTCCTCTGGCTGTTTGGCTTCCAGGCCGGGGGGGCACAGGGGTAGCTGTGGGGGCGGCTGTGGAGGTGGGCTCTCTCTCTGTGTTACCTCATCTCCTTGCTCCCCTTGGGTGGCTTCCAGTGGCAGCTTCCTTCTCTCCTCAGGGCCCCAGGGAGGGCGCAGGAGACGTAAGCTGGAGCGAGCCACCCAGATGGCTTCCCTGTCCCTGCGGGGTGGGGTAACTGGGAGCCCTGCTGGAGGCCCATGGCTGAGGCGCACTTTATATGAAGCCGGCTTGGCATTGACCTCCACCACCACACCTTCGCGATAGGCCGCCTCACCAGGGTCCACACAAGTACAGACGGCAGTGCCCACCGCTAGGGCCCCAGGGGGTGGGGTGGCATCCAGGACCACATCCACACCTCCAGCCAGTGCTCCCTCATAGTAGGTGAGGGCACGGTCTCCAGGGAACTGGACGCCAAGGTCTTGGCTGCGCCGGACTTGTTTCACCACGGCAGGCAAGAAGAGCCCATCCCGCCGTGCTAGGACCTTCTGGGAGCGCAGGAGGCGTAGGTCACAGGCCCCAGCCCCTATGGAGCCAGGGGGCCAGGGTGCTGGGGGGCCAGGCTCAGGCAGCTCCTCCTCCAGGTCAGCTGAGTGCTCACTGGCTGTGTCTGTGGAGGAGGAGCGAGCGGAGGCAGGTGGCTGGGCTGGCAGGGCACAGGCCCTGCCCTCCTCAGGGGTGGCTGGGGGCTCCTCCGGCCCACTCCCACCACCAGCACCATGCTCCTCCACATACTTCTTTTTGGGGGCCCTCGACTTGAAGGTAGCAGTCTTTCGGCTCAGGGAGGGTTCCCAGCGCCCAGGCTCCCCCTCCCCCTTCGGGTCCTCAGCTGGGGGTAAAGGCTGAATGGGGTCCTCTATGGGTCCCGAAGGCGGCAGCTGTGGTGGAGCAGCCTCCACGTCGGGGGCCATCCCCGCCCCCTCCTGTTCACCTTCCTCCTCCTCTGTGGGGGCAGTCTCTTCCTCCTGCTGCTGCTGCTGCTGCTGCTGCTCCTCCTCCTCTTCCTTGCCCCCTTCGCCCACTGCCCGGCGCTTCTGGGCTTTGGCCCTGGTGGCTGGGGGGGACTTGCCGCCATGACCAGGAAGTCCACCTGCTTTCTTCATGGGTTTCATCTTTGTCTTTTTCCTTGGCCTGTCTTTACCGAGACCTGCAGGGAGGAAGGAGAGGGCAAGTAAGTTCCCTGTGGCCCATAAGCAGGAGGGAACTGGAGCAGAGCTCTAAGGCTGGGCTTCCCACTCACTGCCTGTGTGGCCTTGGGCAAGGGGCTTCCCTGCTGGGAGCCCCAGAGGGACTCCAAGGCTGGGCTCCAAGTATGATTTGCTTTGTGCTTTTGTACAGTGCACAAAAAGGTACACAGAAAGGACTTAATAAGTGCTTAGTGAGTTCAGCCCCTCCAAGGACCCTGCTCCATCCAAAAGAAACATCTCTGCATGCCCCCCCCCCACCCGGGTTTAGCTGCTTTAGGGCTGCATGGCTTCTCATCCTGGGCAAGGTACCTTAAGGCTTACAAACACTTTCATCTATATGTTGTGACTTGGTCCTCACAGCAAGCTAATGTTTAACTCACTTAACACATCGGAAAACTGAGGCCTATACAGGAAAAGGTCACTGCCCAAAGTCCCACATAGCCAGTCAGTGACAGAGTTCTGGCTAGAGCCTGGGACTCTATGAGGCCACAAACCCTCCCAGGTTTTAGCCCAGGGCTCTTCCATTGGTTTTCTGGGGTCTGGGCTCTGTTCCCCAGAGACAAACACCTTGGCAACAAAAATGACACGCTCTCTGCCCAGGCTCAGCCATGTTCCCCGCAAGCTTGTGCAAGCTGCTTTCAGTCTGACAGACACCGCCCCCCTTTCTGGGAGGGCCTAGTCCCCCTGCTCAATCTGCCCTCGGTGGCCCTGCCCCTACCCTCTCCACCACCATCCCTCCTTCGCTCCAGCCCCAGGGAAGAGCAGGCCATGGCATGTCTAGGGCAAACGTTCCTAACCAGACCAGCTGTGAAGTGTACTGTGTGTGTGTGCATCCCCAGCCCCATTGAACACACCTAGGTTGGGGGCCACAAAACAGATACACGACCCCCTGGCTTCCCACCATTCCCTTGGCAGACAGCTCACCATAACAAGACACTGAGAGATGTCTTAGACCCTCAGGCCCTCTATTGACAAGAACTCACATGCATGTGTGCGCGCATGTACACACACACACACACACACACACACACACACACACACACACACACACACACACACTCTCTCTCTCTCTCTCTCTCTCTCTCTCTCTCTCTCTCTCTCTCTCTCTCAGGCCTGCCTGACTTCAGAGCACAAGCCAGCCCCCCAGCCTCCCACCCCTTGCCCCAGGGTCTTGGGTTCCAGGTTAGGAAGGAGATCTGAGCCAGGCAGGAAAAGAGACTAGAAGAAGGCCGAGTACCCGCTGAGAGACAGGCCCAGCAGCCCAACCTCACCCATACTTCCTGAACGTTCAGTTTGGCCCGCCCCCTTCTGAACTGTCTTTAAAAAAATAAAAATAAAGACTTTACTCTGAACCGAAAGAAGCAGGCAGAGGCCTGAGAAAGCATCCCAGGAGTTGAGTGAGAGGGAGTGTCAGGACCTGGGGGCTGCCGCTGGCCAGCTGGGCCCAAGCCTCCCCCTCCATGCTCTGCTCTCACTGGAATAGCCTTCTCTGTTCTTCCCCCTCGGCTCCTGGTCATGATTTTGGCCCCATAGGGTCTCTCTCCTGAGGCCCCCAGGTGAACGTCCTCTGGGCAGGGGAGGTCCCAGGGAGTCCCAGCTTCTCCCAAGTAAAGGCTTTGTGGGCCCCGCCTCTAGCAGCCTCTGGGCTGGAGAGGAAGCATCCGGGGGCAAGGCTTCTGTGCCCTCCTTGGTGCCCAGACCCTTGGGCTGCTCCTTCCTGGAATCAGGAGCCTTCTGGGGGGCACTGGCTCAGGTCACACCCCAGGCCATCTCTTCCCCAACTCTGTGCCCACTCCACTGGCACTGCTTGGAGGGTCTTGGCCTCCTCTGCACTGTCCCTGGCCAGTGCTGGACCCTCCTCAAGCCCTGGGCACTATATCCTCCTCTGGGCACTACCACCAGCCCCAGCCCTGCCCCATCTCTGAAGTCCGCCCAGTCTCTGCTCCCTGTCCTGTACTGCCCTTCAACCCCAACACCAGCTCTCACACCTGGCTCTCTCACTCCCTTTTTTCCAGACTCTTCCTGCTGTTTACTGACTCCTTCTCCATCCTCCCTTCAAACTCCCACCCTGTCACCCTCTCTTTCCTTAGGTATCCCAGCCTCTTTCCCTCCCCCTTCCTTATACTTTTATGACCCCACTCAATCCCCCTTCCACATATCCTAGCAACCTCACTATCATCTAAATTCTCCCATTCTCAACTTGGTTATCCCTTCCTCCTCTCTTTGTCCTCTTGGGCCCCATCTCTCTGTCCCCTCTCCCTCTGCAGCCCCCTCCCCACCCCTGGGTGCCTTGTCCAACAGCCCCCTCCCCACCCCTGGGTGCTTCTTCCTGCAACAGCCCCCTCCCTACCCCTGGGTGCCTTCTTCCTGCAGCCCCTCCCCACCCCTGGGTGCCTTCTTTCTGTAGCCCCTCCCCACCCCTGGGTGCCTTCTTCCTGCAGCAGCTCCCTCCACATCCCTGGGTGCCTTCTTCCTGCAGCCCCCTCCCCATCCCTGGGTGCCTTCTCCTGCAGCCCCTTCCCCACCCCTGGGGCCTCTCTCCCTGCAGCAGCCCCCTCCCCACTCCTGGCTGTCCCCTCTCTCTGCAGCCCCCTCCATACTCCTAGGTGCTCTCTCTCTGCAGCCCCCTCCTCATCCCCGGATCCCTATCCTTCAGCCACTCCCTCCCCACTCCTAGGTGACCTCTCTCTCTGCAGGCCCCTTTCTCATCCCTAGGTCCCCTCTTTCTGTAACACCCTTCATATCCCTGGATCCCCAGCAACCCCCTCCCCATCCCTGAGTCCCCTATCCCTGCAGCCCCCTCCTCATCCCTGGGTGTCCTCTCCGCTTAGCAGCCCCCTCCCCACTCAGTCCCCCATGTCATCCTTCCCCCCTCCCCAACCCCCCGCTGCAGCTTGCCCCGTCACCTGGGCGGGGGTCCGGGCCAGACTCCCTGGGCTCCGCGGGGACAGGCTGGGCCGGGCCGGGCCGGGCTGGACTGGGCCGGGCTGGGCTCACTGGGCTCGGTTCGGCTCGCCTTGGCCCGTTCCCTCCTCCCTCCCGCCCACCCCCCCTCCGGTTCCTCTCTCCCCCCTCTCCCTGCTCCCCCCGTTTTTGTTTTTTTTTTTTTTTTACTCCAACACACAAAATGGTGAATGGACCTGCAACAGCTGGCAGCGCCGGCCAATCGGCGGCCACAACCCCGCTGACCGGCGCCGGGCAAGACCAATGAGCGCCGGCCGCCCCTCCGGCCCCGCCCCTACCAGGGCCGCCGTCAATCGCGGCCGCCGCCTCAGACCCGCCCCCTCCCCGGCCCGAGCGACGGCAGGGCCTGCCAATCGCCGCAGCTGCGATTGCTGCCCCGCCCCCAATCCGCGGAGCGACGTCAACTTTACACCGCCTTCTCAACTCCCCTCCATACAGTAACCAGCGGATGGTCGATCGACCCCCGTGCGGGACAGTAGCCAATGATCATGTAGAGGTGGGGCTAAAGTAGGAGCCGACCAATGGAGATCTGGAGAAGGCGTGGCTCCGGAAGCTTGTTGACGGGCCGGTCGTACTGTGCCTCCTGGGAGTTGTAGTCGTCTCTGGCGGCCTGCGTGTACATGGCAGCTGGATCTGGACTACAACTCCCATCAGGCAGCGCGGTGCGGGCTCTGAGGAGCCGGGCTGAGGGAGGGAGAGCGAGGGGAGGGGAAGAAGACCGGGGAGGGGAATGGGGAAAGAATCCGAAAGAACAGTTTCCAATAGGGGATCTGCCGGACGCAGGCTTCCTGGACTCACCCGATTTTCCGGCTTCGGCGTCGCCCGGCGGCTCCTTTCCACGGCGGCGGCGGCGGCGGCGGCGCGAGGGGAGGCGCGAGGACGCGGCCAACCAACCGCCGCCCGCGAGCTGCCGCGGCCAATCAGCGACGGAGGGGCGGTGCAATGACCTCACCGTGTTCGTCGCTTCAGGCTCCGCCCTCTCGAGGCGGCAGTGGTGGCCGAGAGTGGGGAAGTTCCAAGAGGAGGGGAGGAGAGAGAAAAAGGTGATGTCACCTTTCCGCCTCCCCATTGGCTGCGAGGTCCCTCGAGGAGGTCCAATCAGGGGCCTCGAAGAAGCCAGCGCGCCCGCGCAGAGAGCCCTGTTGCCACCAGGAGGGGAGATGGGGAAGAGAGGGAAGTAGAGGCTACGCATGCGTACTGGATGGGGGGGGGCAGGGAAGCCTTGTTCTTGGACCCCACCAGGGTCTAGCAGATTCCCCCTCCTTCCACCTTTGATCTTGAAAGAAAGAAGTCAGAATGTGGGAGAGCTGTTAGTCAGCCCTGCCCCCTGTGGGGCGGGGCGCTTCACACCATGCTCCGCGAGGGGAGGTGTTCACACTGTCCAGGGTGACACTACACCCCTCTTTTTGGAGTGGAGTTGTGGGATTGCAGAGGTGCAGGGACCACAGGTCCTGCAGAGAGCCCTCGGTGGCCCCGAAGCTCACAGCGTCCATGGGGGCGCACACTTCTAGGAGCGCCCCTGGAGTGCCAGTGGGCGTCCCTGGTTAGAGGGAGGAGAGGGCATGCTAGCTATGCACGCAGTGCTTTGGGACTCTGGCCACACCATTACTTCTGCCCTCTGAAGCCTCAGGGTCCGGGGCCATAGGTGTCCCAAAATTCATGGTGGGACCCACAGTTTTCCTGGAGGGGTCCAACCAGCCATGAGGTGAGAATGTCCAACGGAATTCAGACTCGTATGGAAAGTTCACACTGCATCGGAATTAAATTGGCCATGTTTGTGCGGAATTGCATTGCCTCTTTAGTGTTAGACCTTCCATTGGGTGGTCACACTGTCCTAGGAGAACTTTGATCATGGAGAGAGGGGCTGGGCTGTCCACCGAGTCACTCTCTCTCTCTAGAGGTCATGTTGTCCCTGGGGTAGTCATCTTTTCCATGCGATTCAAAGTTCCTTTGGGGCTTCATTCTGTCCATTGAGGCTTCACTTCCATTGGGGTAGGTAATACTGTACATAGGGAAATCAAATATTATCTGGTTCATACTCATGAGTCCATGGGCCACACTCATTGTCCAGAAATAGGGTCACACTGATCATAAGAATTCATGTAGTTCATAGATGGATACTTCTGTCAAGACAGAGGGTTACACTTTCAGTTATAAGGAACAGTATCTCAACACCTCAGGGATCCTATTTTAATTATGGGTTCACACTGTTCAAAAGGGTTCACAAAGTCCATTGAGTATATACATTGTCAGTAAGAAGAGGTTCAGTTCAATTCCATTTTAAAAAATTATTAAACTTCTAGTCTGTTCAAGACACTATTCCAAGATGAACTATACTGAGTATCACGGAATCTACATGGGTTCACCCTGTTCCTGGAAGGAATTGATTATAGTGTCTATGTGAAGGGAGTCTTCAAATCTTTCATGGAAATGATCATACTCCGTTTGGTGTTTATATGGTTGATGGATGGGTCACACATAATGGGAATTACATTGTCCATTGGCCTAATTTGTCAATGGTGGAAGTGTGCAGCTTTGTGAATATACCCTCCAGATGGGTTGCACTGTTTTGGTTTTTGCTGGGTTTTACAATTTGTGATGGGAGATTATTATTATTATTGTTATTTTATTATTATTATTATTGTATCAGGATTGATGGGAGGGGAATGCTTATTGTTCATGAGCCATTTGTATTGTAGTGGGGGGGGGGGTGACCAAAGTAAGGGAAGTTATACTAGACTTGGCATCTTTTTCTGGGTTCCAGTAGTCTGTGAAGAGTTCCGGCCTCTGAGGATAACCTTGGAGTTTCATAGAAATGTAAATTGTTATTCACAGCCTCACAGAATCTCAGAGCCAGACAGGACCACACTGGCCATCGAGTCCAACCCATAGTTGACACATAATCTTTTACCAGGCCAAATGGCCGACACAAGAGATCATCTGGCCCCTGCCTGAAAACCTACCACTTCATGAGACCCATTCCTCTTTCAGACAGCTCGAATTGTTAGAAGTTTTCCCTTACATTCTGTCTAAAATTCCCTCTTTTTACTTTCTACTCATTGCACCTAGTTCTGCCCTCTGAGGTCAGTCAGAACAAATACAAATCATTCCCCCCCACCCCAAAGAAAGCTTTTCAGATACTTGAAGACAAATCTCATAAGTCTTCTCTAGGAATTTTGTCAAACTAAATGACACAATTTTTAGGGGGAGTAGAAAAATTGCATTGTCTTGGTGGAATGGGGTTATAGCATCTTTGGGGGATACCATATGTTGCGTGCAAGAGATAACATTGTCTGTGGGAGTGTAGAGAGGACTGTTTATGGGCTTCGTTATACTGTCCAAGGGATGTTACAGTGTGCATCCAATGTGCACTGGGTGTGGGCTGTGTGTACTGTCCAAGAGGGAGGGGGTTCATATTTTGTCCCTGAGGCTTGACTGTGTCACTCATGGTGTTACATTGTCCACTGGGGAGGAAAACAGTGTCCAAGGGAGTTCATGTTTTCAGTGGAGGAGGTATGCCTTCAACAAAGCAAAGGCATTAGACTGTCTATAGCAAGTCATCCTCTCCATGGGACCCACAATTCCTTTATAGGACTTCATCTGTCCCTGGTGCTTCAGAGTATCCATGGGATTGCTTTCTGGGGGCTTTAATTGCCCCCCTCTCCCCCCCCCCCCCACCGGGGAAAAGGAGACAGGATCATTAGCTTCCTAGAGCATTCAAAATGTGAGAAGTGTTAATTATCCCTGAGAGAAGTCTTTCATTCTTAGTTTTACACTCTGGGGAGGGGGTGGTCTACTCTTCATGAAGGGTTCATATTTTTATAGAGTCCACACTACCAATGGAAACTTAAAATGTGATTGTTTAAGAAAAACAGCCACCTCGTACTTTGAGTATTCATGGCAGAGTCATCTGAAAGATACTTTATATTCTGGGCTATTTTCTCAATGAATTTGAAATGGGGTGGAAGTAGCTAGGAGAAAAACTCTTGGCCTCACTGGGATTGGCTAATTAATCTGCTTTGGTAGTAAAAGACTTTGTTGGCTGGTATATCCTTAAAGCTTTTGTTTTGTGACATTCATTTGTGGAAGTATTTTTTTTCTTCATTAAAGTTCCTGAAACTTGAAAACAATTTTTTGAAAAGAGAGTTCACATGACTCGTGGAGAGTATTCATACTTTTAACAGGGAATTTATTTAGTTTTGAAGGGGGTCAGTGTAATACTTATCTTGGGGAGAATTATACTCCCCTTGGATATTCCAATGTTGGGAGGTAGGGTAGGGAAGCATAGACTATATATGTGGAGTCCACACCATCTATGGAAAATAAAGTTCCTGTAGTCCATAGAGGTAGTTATTAGGATTATCTCCGTGCATTGAGACTGGTGCTCCATTCTCCTCTGGGCTTGACTTTTTTTTAAATGTGGGTCAATTACTTGGCCAAGAGGAATATTTTCAAGAAGATTCTAATTGTAGACTACCAGTATTCACACTGGTCTTTCTATTAAGGTAGTTGCTGTGTAGACTGAGAGGCACCCGTATGTGTTCACACCTCCATTCCACTATATGCTAGGCACAGGGGATAGCTACAAGGCAAAAATGGAACTCTTGACCTCACCATATGGAGGGGAAGGATGGGGTAGGAATGATGGGATGTTTGATACATGCACTTTAGATTCAGGAAGATCTGGGTTCCAATTTTGCCTCTGATACTAGCCACCTGACCACGTCCAAGCTGTTGGTCAGGGCTAATGGGAGAGGCAGGCTCTTGGGAGTTCAGTTTGCCTGTCTGTAACATGGGGGTAATAATACCATGTGGTGTTCATACACTAGGGTTGTCCTGAGTTTCGAATGAGATAAGGCATGTAAGAGGCTTTTCGAACATTAAAAGGGCTTATAAAGGTGACATTCTTGTTATTTTTTGAGTTCCCCTAGAACTCCCTGATTGTCTTTAAGCCCATTTCTGAAAGTCTTGATGACTTTTGGGGTCAGTTTCTTGGTCTTCCTCTGGCCCAAATGGTGTCTTTTAAGAAGCCTTTTCTATTCCCTTTTCATTCCAGTGCCTTCTGGTGATCACCTCCAGCTCAGTGTTTGCAGCTTGTCTCTCATCATTGGACTGAGGGCAAGGACTGCCTTCCTTCCTACACCCAGTGCATAGTAGGGATATCAGTGCTTGTGGACTGTCAGCCCCAAGTCTCCATTTGTCTGTTTCTGAGTCTCTTTATCTCTCATGATTTCTGTCACCTTTACCTCGATCTAGGTGGCCTTGTTGCTTCATTCTACCTCCTCTATTTCTGGTCCCCCAGCCCACCCCCTCCCTCTTAATGTCATATCTCTTGTCTGCCCTACATCTGCCTACCTTGGTATCCTACCTCTGGTTTCCTGCCTTATGGGGGCCAAGCAATGTTCCTCTGGTTGCTTATCATGCCTTCCTCCCCATCTCCATGGACCAAGATGGTTGAGGCCTTCTCTACCTCCCTGCCACTTTCTAACAAGGTTCAGGTCTTTATTGCCCAGTTCCAATTCCACAGGAACCTGAATCTAGGCCCGCCTCAAGGAACTAGGTCTCCATGCCCCTTAATCTCCCTTCCTAGGGACCCAGGCATCCTTATTCCCCAGCCCTTCAGACTATAGCTCCATTGGAGAGAAAGGCTTTTAAGAATCCCTTCCTGGGGGACCCAGGAAACATGTCTCCCATTCCTTCTGTTAGGAATCAGGCATCAAAATTCCTCCAGGTTCGATCATCATGGCTCCTGCTTCTTCCAGACCTCAGTATTCAGGCCCTCCCAGTCCTTACCCTGGTTACCTTCAGGGACCCAGAAGCCTTGGTTCTGAGTCTCCTTGAGACGCATATGTCCATACCCCACTCTTTCAGGGACCTAAGCATCTGGGCCCCCAGTCCTTCCTTTCCTCTGTCCCAATCCCCCACCCACCATCCAGCTGCTCTGGCTCTGAGGTCCGGACCCACTCCCTCTCTGCAACAGCTGCAGGCCCAGGCCGGATGCCCCTGAGTGAGGCCTTACAATGACCTCTCTGGTCATTTCCTTCCCCACTCAGATGCCCTCCCTCCCCCTCAGCTAGCTTAGCCAGGATGGGCTGAGTGCCCCATCCAAAGGTGGAAGGAGGGGAAAGAACAGCAGCCTCCCCCAAGTTCCGACCCTGGCCTGAGGCCCAAGCCTCCCACCCTAGCCTGCCTCAGCTGTCTGAAACTTTACTGGGGGAGGGGAAGATGGCTTATCCCTTTTGATTCAGAAAAAAAAGTCCTCAGGTCCTCTACTTGAGGGTACAATGCAGGGTGTGGTGGATACAGCTTGGCTAAATGACCTTCCCCCTCTAGGCCTCAGTGTCTCCCTCTGGAAAATGAGGGGCTTGTTACCCAAGATCTCTCCCAAGCCTTACATTCTGTATTTCATGACCCTTTTAGTTCTGACATTCCCTGTTCTAAGGCCCTTCCCAGCCCTGATATTCCCTGTTCTAAGAGTCCCCTTAGCTCTCTGACATTACCTGTTCTAAGACAATAAATATTATTTAAAAAAATAAATATTCTCTGGTGGTTGTTTTTTTTTTTTTTAAGGCAATCAAGGTTAAGTGACTTGGCCACTGTCACACAACTAGTAAATATCAGGCTGGATCTGGACTCATGTCCTCCTGGCCAGGGCCAGTGCTCTATGCACTATGCAACCTAGCTGCCCCCTCCTTAAGTATCAAATTTATTTATATAACTAATCCATTTCTTAAATTAGGATTACTAGATTAACACACTTTAAAAATTTTATATTCATTTAAAAGGAAAAATGATCCCAACACTAAAGGTTAATAGTGGACTAAGGCCCCTCCAGCTCTGACATTCCCTCTTCTAAGGCCCCTCCCAGCCCTGATATTCCCTGCTCTCCCTGCTCTAAGGGCCCTCCTAGCCCTGACATCCCAAGTTTTAAGGTCCCTTCCAGCTCTGAGATAGACATTCTAAGGTTCTCCCTGGCTCTGACAGTACACATTTTCAGATTCTAGGTTCTGTTCCCCCACCTAATTTAAGGAGTCCTGCCATGTAGGGGTTGTAAGCTATTGTCACTGTACAGAGGAGACATGGAAGCCCAGAAGGTGGAAGAGACTTTGCCCTTTAATGCCACGATCCTAGGACGGCCAGGCCAGCCACCCAGCCCTGGCTCCAGGTGGCCCGGACCCAGAGCTCTGGAGTCTGACTTCTTGGGGCACCATAAACCCTGGGCCAGCTGGCCTTCTGGCCATAGGGGCCCACCCTCCTTTTAGAACTCAGACCCTGGGTGCATTGCACAGCTAAAGGCTCCGGGAGCCCACGGGAGATTGCAAGCTGGGCTCCGCAGGCCCGTTGCCACATGCTGGGACTTGTGAGGTCTGGTTCACTGTAGGGAGAAGCAAACTGAGGGCTCGTAAAGACGCGTGATTTGCTCAAGGTCACCCGGCAAGGGAGTGTCGGAGCTGCACTAGAATCCAGGACCTCAGGCTCCCTCTGACCTGGGACTGGTAGTCCCTGGTCTTTGGGCGGCCTGCCCCAGGCGGGCGGGCTGAAGGGGAGGATCGCACAGAAGTACTCAGCCAGCCTTCCAGACTGGGGGGGGGGGGGGGTCTCTGCCCTTCCTCTCAATACGGTTCCTTTAAGCACCGCCCCCCAGTTCTCTCTGGGCTCAGGCTGCCCCCCGCCCTGCTCCCCCCCCCCACCCCGCGCCGGCGCGCGCGTGTCTGGGTGTGAGTACTGGGGGGAGGGAATGGGGGGGTGAGGGGGAGGGGCGGGTGCAGCATCTCCATGGCGACGCGGCGGTGACGTCGCCGCCCGGGGGGCGTGGGCGTCCCGGGCCCGAGTGCGATATTAACCCGGGAGGCGGCGGGCGGGGAAGGGGAGAGGCAAGGAGGCCGGGGAGCCGTGCGGGACGGGGAGCCCGGGCTGGGGCCGGGGAGCCGCGGCGCGGCCAGCACCCGGACCCGGGACAGCCTCCCCGCCACCCCCTCCCCAGCCGCCCCCCCCAGCCATGAAGACCCCAGCGGACACAGGTGCGGGCGGGCGACGGACTATGGGGGTGGCACGTGGGGGGCTGTTTGCACGTGCGGGGGCCGGGGCTGGGCCGGGCCCCCCCAAGCCCATAAAGTTTCCTGCGGGGAGGGGGGCGCGTGGACGGAACCACGCCGCCGGGGGAGGGGGGGGGTTTGCGCCGGGACCTGTTGCTCCCAGGGCTAGGTGGCCAGGAATAGGAGGGACGAGAGCTGGGGAGGAGAAGGGTTCCAGGGGCGCAATCCCTCTCTCTTCCCGCCTCCTGGGGAAACAGGGTCCGGGCCACCGTAGGGGTGCGTGGGGGCGTCCCGCCGCGGGGCTGTCCCCTCCCGCGGGCAGCGTGGTCCGGCCCGTGACCTTCAGGGCGGCTCTTGCGGGGTGGGGGGGCCCTGATCGGTCCGGGAGGGAGGCGGAGGGGGTCCCGGGCCGGCCGCCCCTCCCCCGCCCGCGCCGCCGCGCGGCGGCCACAAAGTTCCCAAAGCTCTGCCCGAACGTTCGAAAAAGGAACTTTTTGTTTCCGACGGTGGAACGCGCGGCTTAAGGTGGCGCCGGGAGGGGGAGGGGGAGGCCCGGAGGGGCCGGGCAGACCCTCCCCCGATCTGCTGGGTCTGGGAGGGGACACCGGGAGGCGCAGAGAGGGGGGGCGCCTCCTCCCTTTATGGCCCCCCCACTCGTCCCTCCTCTCCTCCGCCCTCCGCCGTTCCACCTTAAGCGGCCTTTTTCCCCTCCCCCAGCTTTAGACTTGGGGGGATTAGCCCCCTCCCCCCGCAGACTTCACCCCCCCCGCCCCCTCCCCCACACAGCCCCCAGGCTTGGACTTTGGGCCGGGGGAGGGGGCTAAACTGCCCCCCGTCGGAATCCGGCCCGGGGCGGGGACAGGGGGAGGGGGAAGGAGGAGGGGAGGGGGGCGCCGGGCTGTTCGAACTTGTTTCCTTCCCCGAGAACTTGTGTGTACTCTCCCCCTCCCCCTCCTCCCTGGACTGTTCTTAAAGGGCCCGCAGCCTCCTGAGGGTGTTGGGGATCAGCGGGGTCCTTGACCCCCGGGATGCCGAGGGTGGAGGGTGAGGTCACGTGGCTCTCGTTCCCGCCCCAGCCCCCCCTTCCCCAGTGGTGGAGACCCCTGCGTTTTTGGAAGGGCAGGGAGGGAGCAGCCCTTTAGCAGCTGGTGGAACTATGGTTCAGGACTCGGTACCCCCAGCCCATGCTCCGGGGGCCCCCGCCCCCGTGTGTGTGTGTGTGTGTGTGTGTGTGTGTGTGTCTGTCTGTCTGTCCGTCCGTCCGTCCACCACAAGGTGGACACCATCTGTCCCTCTGTCCTTCTGCCCTGGTGGTTCCATCCTCTCCCTCTTCCCACTTCCTGTTTTTCTCCCGTCCTGCCCTGGCGCCAGCCTCCAGCCTGAGAAGGGGGGGAGGGGGCTGCCTGGAGGAGGCGGCAGAGCCCCCCTGCCCCCAAACTTATGGGCCCGGGAGCCGGGCGTCGCCTGCCCCTAGCTCGCCCACACGGGAGGTGGGCGTCCGCGCACGCAGGGCCCCCTCCCATTGTCTGCCCGGCCTGGGGCCCCTCTCCCAAACTTGGGGGGCCTCCCCCCCACCCCTGGGCTGCGAGAGCGCCTCGGGCTGTGTGGCCCGGCCATCCCCAGGCTTGTCCCGGCCGAACGCCGCCCCCCTCCCCCCCCCCCCCCGTGTCCACCCGGGAGGACACAACTGTGCGCACACACTCACACTCGCACACACTCTCGTGCCTGGCTCCGGGGGCCTGGCAAACAGAGCCCCATTGAGAGACCCTGACGTCACCTTCCCAGGAACAGGCCCTCATGTATGTGTCTGTGTCTGCTGCAGAGGGCCAGACAGGGGAGCAGGCTGGGGGCAGGGGGCACTTGGGGCCTGGGGCCGGTGAGCCGGAGGCACAGCCCTGCACCGGCCTGGAGCGCAGCGCGGGCCCTGGCAGGCGGGGAGGGCCATTCCCGCGGCCGGCTGGGCCCCAGGCTTCTCGGTCTGCCATGGCCCCCCCTGTTTCCTTTCCTTCACTCCCTTTGTGTGTCTCCCTTTCTCACTCCTTCTCTTCTCCGCAAAGTTTATTTTTAGCTCCCCTGCTCCCCCGCTCCCCGGCCCCATCTCTGAGCGGTGGTTGCCTGGTTACAGGGACATGGAAGCCTGGGGGGGGGGGTGGGAGAAGAGGTGTGTGCCAGGGGAGGTGGTGGAAGTATTCCTACAACCTCTGCCCCCCCTATCCACAGTGTGGCCCGGGGTGGGGGGGAGGGAGGGGGTGACCAGCACACCTGGTTCCCAGACCTAGATCAGTACCCAGCATTGGGAGGGGAGCTTGCCTCTTCCCAGGAGGGCCAGAGCTGACTGGGTCCCCCGGTGCCCAGCCTGCCTGCCCAGATCCCAAAGCTACTTACTGCCTTTCTCACTGCCCTTGGCGGCCCCTGCCCTCCCCCCTTCCTCCCCTTCCTCCTCCTCCCCCCTCAATTACCGGCTACATTGGTGCTGAATTATTGATAGACTCTGGTTGGCCCAGGGTTTGGGAGATGTGAGCGACCACAGTGCCCCCCCTTTCCCCCCAGGGGACCAGCCAGCCCACCACCAACCTCTGTCCAAGGTTAATGCTGCCCGCCCCTGCTCCGGGAATGGCTGAGAGGTGGGACCCCCAGGGCTCAGGGAGGAGGCTTTGGGTGCACCCCCCCCCCAGTTCTCAGACAGTCTGGCTTTCTCTCTCCTGGGGAAGACAGAGGCCCCTGTGTATGCGTGAATGTGTGTGTGCTGACCTCATCAGCTACCATCCACCCCACCCCTCTTAGTTTTTCCAGACGCTTCTCCCCCTAAGGGTGTAGGGGGCCTAAGCTGGGATATGGGGGCTCATCCTTAGATGGAGGAGGGGAGCCCAGGGCTCTAAGTGCTCCCAGCCTCAAGAAGAAATGGGGGGAGAAAGGGGAGACAGACTGCTTGTGGGGGCCTTGTGCCCGCCACCTCTTCCTGCCCCTCCCCCTTGCTGGCAGCCCTGCCCGGAGCTGGCTGGCCGCCCAGCCCCCTGGCACCGGCCCCGGGACACGGCAGCCTCCGGTTTCCTGTCTCTGCCGGTGTTGCCCCAAGCCGCCGGCTCTGCGTCTCTGGCTGTCTCTGTCTCCCTCTGAATCTGGTTTTCCTGCCTTCTTTTCCCCTCGCCTCCAAGTCCTTGGCGATGGGGACAAGGAGGTCTGGAGGACCAGATTCCTGGGGATGGGTGGGGATTGCCAGAGGGGAGGCTGAGAGGCCTCCAGATTTGTAGCCTTAGAGAGTCCAAACCACTCTTTAGCTGTGTGACCTTGGCAAAGTCCTTATTCTCTGAGCTTTTATTTTTTCATTGCTAGTATGAGGGTATTGGCCCAGATCTGAGTAGGAAAGGAGGGTGCCAGCAGGTCCATAGTGGCATGTTACAGAGCACTCCCAGGGGGACCCTGGCCCTCTCCTCCCTAGAGAGTTGCTGCCTGCTGGGTCTTTTTGGTTCCTGGAGTGTCAGGTGTGGGGCTGGCCTGGCTGCTGACCCTTGGCCTTGCCTCTTCTGCCCCCTCCCCAGGCTTTGCCTTCCCGGACTGGGCCTACAAGCCTGAGTCCTCCCCAGGCTCTCGGCAGATCCAGCTTTGGCATTTCATCTTGGAGCTGCTGCGCAAGGAGGAGTACCAGGATGTCATTGCCTGGCAGGGGGACTACGGCGAGTTTGTCATCAAGGACCCAGATGAGGTGGCGCGCCTGTGGGGTGTCCGCAAGTGCAAGCCCCAGATGAACTACGACAAGCTGAGCCGGGCCCTGCGGTGAGTGGGGGCTCCAGCATCCCGGCTGGGCTTGAAGACCCTCTGAGAGGGCCTGGGGCGGGGGACATCCCCTCTCTGACTCCTCCTCTGCGTCTCTTGCCCCTCAGTTATTACTATAACAAGCGCATCCTTCACAAGACCAAGGGCAAAAGGTTCACCTACAAGTTCAACTTTAACAAGCTTGTGCTGGTGAATTACCCGTTCATTGATGTGGGGCTGGCTGGTAAGTGGGGGCATGGTGGGTGGAGGCGGAGGCTGGCCGGGGCTGGGGGCCAGGGGACAAGGGGACTGGGTGCCCGCTCTGGCCTCTGACGAGTGCCCCGCCTTCCCCCTCAGGTGGGGCCGTGCCTCAGAGTGCCCCACCGGTGCCCTCTGGAGGCGGCCACTTCCGGTTCCCCCCCTCGACGCCCTCTGAGGTGCTCTCCCCCACTGAGGACCCTCGCTCGCCCCCGGCCTGCTCTGCCTCCTCTTCGGCCTCTTCGCTCTTCTCGGCTGTGGTGGCCCGACGTTTGGGCAGAGGCTCTGTCAGCGATTGCAGCGATGGCACCTCAGAGCTGGAGGAGGCCCTGGTGGAGGACCCCAGGGCCCGCCCCCCTGGCCCCCCAGAGCTGGGTGCCTTTCGGGGACCCCCACTGGCCCGACTGGCCCCCGATGCGGGTGTCTTCCGTGTATATCCCCGGCCCCGTGGAGGCCCGGAGCCCCTGAGCCCCTTCCCTGTCTCCCCCCTGGCTGGCCCCGGCTCCTTGCTCCCCCCTCAGCTCTCCCCAGCTATGCCAGTGACCCCCACCCATCTGGCCTACAGTCCGTCCCCCACGCTGAGCCCCATGTACCCTGGTGGGGGTGGCAGTTCTGGGGGGGGCTCCCACTTCTCTTTCAGCCCGGAGGACATGAAGCGGTACCTCCAGGCCCACACTCAGAGTGTCTACAATTACCACCTCAGCCCTCGGGCTTTCCTGCACTATCCAGGGCTGGTGGTTCCTCAGCCCCAGCGCCCAGACAAGTGTCCGCTGCCACCCCTGGCCCCTGAGACGCCGCCTGCCCCGTCCTCCGCATCTTCTTCTTCCTCATCATCCTCGTCCTCCCCGTTCAAGTTCAAGCTGCAGCCCCCTCCTCTGGGCCGTCGCCAGCGTGAACGGGAGAAGCCCTTGGCAGGGGCCCCTGTAGGGGATTCCTCCCCGGTTCCTGGCCCAGCCCCACCCCAAATCAAGGTGGAGCCCATCTCAGAGGGAGAGTCAGAGGAAGTGGAGGTTACCGACATCAGTGATGAAGATGATGACGAGGATGGGGAGGTGTTTAAGGCTCCTCGGGTGCCTCCTGCACCCCCCAAGGTGGAACCTGGGGAGGGCCCGGGCCCTGCCCAGTGCATGCCCCTCAAACTTCGCTTCAAGCGCCGCTGGAGTGAGGATTGCCGCCTGGAGGGAGGCGGCAGCGGCAGCGGCGGCGGAGGAGGAGGCGGGGGGCAGGAGGAGGAGGACAAGAAGGTCAGGGCTGGGACCCCCTTGGCCCCCAGGCGGGTTAGTGCCGACCTCCAGCATGCCACTGCCCAGCTCTCCTTGGAGCACCGAGATTCCTGAGGGGGCTGCCCTGGATCTCCCCACCCCTGCCCCCTACCCCCACCTTTACTTCTCTGCTGCCTTAATTCTGCCCTCTCCCTGGTCAACAGAGGTGGGAGGCTGGCCAGTGGGGGGAGGGGGGAGCAGACAGCTCTTGGGGACCCTTCCCCCAGGCCAGGGGACGTTTCTGGTCCCCTCTTCTGGACCCTTGCCTTCTTCCTCCTGCCCTCTCCTCTTTTGTATAAAACTTTTTGTTTTTTCTTTTTTTAAAAAATGGGTGGGAGTTGGGATCTCAGGGCCTCCATCTCTGTATTTAGGCCCTGGGGAGGGAGGGGGGTTCATATTGCAGGGGAGGGGGTGACCAATTGGGGAGATTTTTATTGGAACTGAGGTATCCCCAACCTTGATTCAGAAGTGCACAGGAATTTAAAAAAAAATAACTACAGTTTAGGAAATGAAGCCTTGATCTCCCTTCCCCACCCCTACCCCCCACCCCTTGGGGCCATAGCACAGTCTCTCAGTCCTCCCCCCCCCAGCCTTTTGTCCTCTCTTCCCTGCCCCTCCTTTGTGTAGGGGAGGTGGGGGTCAGTGCCTGGGGCTGGCCTTGCCCACCAGGTCTGGGGTGGGGTGGGGAAAGGGAGGGGATAACTTTGTACTTAACCAAAAACTCATTGGGGTGGGGAGGGAGGTGGCATCGCCCTCCTGGGGGCCACAAGTCTCTCTCTCTCTCTACAAGTGCCTACTGCCCCCCTCCCTCTTGCCCTTCCCCAAATGGCCTGTGCCCATCCCTCCCTTATTCCTCACTCCTGCCCTCACACCCCCCACCCCACATACACATTTCCTGGGTGAGGGGGCCCAAACCAAACAGAACTGGAACTGTTGGGGGGGTGGGGGTGGGGGTGGGACTCAATCAGCCTTATTCTGTATAGCAGGGGTGGGGGGAAATGGGGGGGGAGGGACCTGGAGAATGTATCGAAAATAATAAAATTTTGGGATCTTTACACAGTGTGTGGCTGCCTCCCCCCAATTAAATTAGGGCATTTTTGTTGGGGATTTTCATGAGTCCTGGCAGACATATTGAGGCTTGATAGGGTCCCAGGAGTCGGTGTGAGTGCTTGGAGGACTCCTGGATGTTGAACCTGGCTGGTCAAACCCTTTTCCCCCTTATTTTGCAGATAGGGGAAATCTCTGAAAAGAACCCAGAGCTGGGGCTTGGAGGCTGGGCTGCTTCCTGCCTCACAGGGCTCTTCTCGCTCGGACATTGCTGTTTGCTAAAGTGCCGAGCTCTTGCTGAGTAAACTAGATGTCAATGCCAGTCAGTTTGTGCCCCAAGAGGGAGGGAAAGGAAGCAGGGAGAGGTGGGTCACCGGTCACCTACCCCTTGTCATCCAGCCGGAGATGTTTGGCAAGGGCAGTACTAAACTGGGTACAAAAGCTGAGGCTCTAGGACATACGGTCAGTCATTTGAAGAGGGGGCTTTTCTATCCGGCACACAGCTTGGCATGTCCTCTCTCGTGTCTTCTAGCATCACTTCCCCTTCAAGGTGTAGCCCACTGGCTTTGGGCCTGTCCATATTCTGCCATCCTTCCAAATTACACCTTCTCTGAAGCTCCCTGAACACCCCCAGTTTATAGGGAACCCCCCTTCAGAGGTCCAATGAGTTCTGCTTCCATGGGTGATTCTGTGTGACCCTGGACAAGTAACATCCTCTCTGGACCTGCTTCTTCTCCCCTGAAATGAGGGTAGTCATGTTTGCATTATTGATAAAATAAATAAAGCACTTTGTCTTTAAAAAAAAGTTATTAGGGAGATGTTTTTTGGAAGGGACCAAGAGATTTCCTTGGTAGGGGAAGGTCCTCGTGAGGAAACTGCCCCTTGAGATGCACTGGCTTTGCAATTTCTAGTCTTCAGTTGTCTGGGGCTGGGTTAAGTGCATGCCCAGAGTGACACAGCCCACCAATGGAATCTACTTTTACATGCTGCCAGTGACGGGTTTGAGGCCTGCTTCATTTCTTACCTCTGTACCTATGGTCAGGTCCCTCCCCCTTTCTGAACCTCAGTTTCTTCATCAGTAAAAATAGGCACATTTGCATCATCTACTGGGTTCTTTTATGAAGGTATCGGTGACGAGTCAGACTAGTGGGTCGTAACGAGGGAAGTGGGGGGGGGGGGCGCGGATTTTCTAGCTGTGTGTGCTACGTAAGTCATCTCGACTCCTCGGCCGGCTTCTTTGGACTTTGACGCTTGCTACATGGTCGGTGCTTAAGCTTGGTAACTGCTGACAGCTCCCTTTTAACTACATTCTGTGACATGCTGTTAGGGAGGAGAGAATGGGGGGAAATGGCACAGATAGGGGAAACCGAGTGTCGAGGGTTGGGAAGGATGGCTAAGGGATCTGGCCAATCGAGGAAACTGAGGCAGGAGAGGGTTGACTGGGCCACTGTAGTCTCCTGGGTGATGTAAGTTACTCCCTGGGGTGGGGGCCGCCGGGGGTGGAGGCGCCAGGCTATTTCGGGAAGTTGTCACCAGGCAACGCAGATGCTGCTGGGAGGGTGGGGGGGCGGGCGGGAGGGAAGGATGTCGTCAACCTCCAGGAGGGGGCTGGGACCCTGCAGGGCGGAGACCTTGCTTCCCACAAATTCTCAGTCCCTGCTGGAGTGAACTTGCTCGTTGGTCCTGACCCCAGCCCCAAGGGATCCCCTCAGCCTCTTGGAGATGGTGCTGGCTCTGGCCAGAGCACTCAAAGCAGGGTGAAGTGACTCCGTTTAGAATTTCACCCATCTTCCGTGACCCTCAAGAAGCTGGCTATCGTCATCCTTTCCTTGAGTTCCCCACCCCCTTCAATGAGTACCATATCCTGTTAATTGAACCTTTCCATCCTCTGGTGCCCAAGCTCCTCCTGCCTTCCCCATCTCCCATCCACCTCCAAGGAACGAACCCTTCATCTTCCCTGGTCCCCATCGCCACTTAGCGCCCCTCTCCTCACTGCCTCCACCCTTCCCTATTATGAACCGCCATCCTCTGGAAACTTCTGCTCCAGTCCCCCACCTCCTCTCCTAGAACCAAGTATCCTTTTTAACCGAGCCTATCTCTTCCGAATTCTTTAAATACGCCCCAGTCCCGCCTCCCTGGTCCAAGGGCCCCCTCCTCACGGACCCCCTAGCCCCATCTCTCGGGTCCAAGCGGACCCTCCTCACATAGACCCTAACCCCGTCTCCCTGTTCCAAGGGCCCCTTCCTCACGGAACCCCTAACTCCCGGGTCCAAGCGGACCCTCCTCACAGAGCCCCTTTCCCCTATAAAGGACCTGCTCCCGCCCCTTCCCAACTGGAACAGGAGCAGAATGCTCACGCAGCGGCCCCGCCCCCTCCCAGACCTCCATGGGTAACGGCAACTCCCTCCGGGCCTTTCCCCGCCCCCGCCCTGCCCCCAGAGGGGCGGAGCCTTCAGTAGGAGCCGCGTGGCCCACTTCGGAACATGCGCATTCCTTTTCCCGGCTGCCGACCGACAGGGGGCAGTACGGCCTGCCCAGGCTGTGAACTACAACTCCCAGCATCCGGTGCGCGCAAATCTCAGCTTTGGACTTTAATTTTCTACGTCTGATACCAATGGTCCCGCTGAAAAATGTGATTTCTCCAATGCCTCTGCTTTCTGTTAGGAAAGACGCCTACATCGGTATGGAGACCTACAACTCCATGTGAAGAACATATGGCTCTGAATTGAGCTCTCTTTAGCCTACTCTTTCCTCGGGGCGAACTACAAATCCCAGAAACCTTTAGGACGTGGGCTCTGAGAACCACGTGAAGACTCCAATAGCCAGAATTCATTGGGGTTAGGAAGTACTAAAAGTTCCCACCATTTCCGGAGACCCAGGTAAATGTATCCTAGAGGACTTCATTTCGCCTCAGCATTGAGACAGAGTGTTGGTGCACATGCATCCGTATTCTTGTGCGGGAAAGTAAGGAGCCCGCTTCCCAGCATTCCATGGGTACACGGGCAAGAACGAAGACGAAGCGCAGGGAAGGGTAACGGGGACTGCATTTCCCAGCATTCCTCAATGGTGGGGGAGGAGTTCCGTTTCCTGGCAGTCATTGCGCGAGGGCGTTGGTTCCCTGCTCTAATCGGTTAAAGGAAGACTCCACTTCCCAGAATGCTTTGTTGCTCGCTGACCCCTCCCCCCGAAGGTGGGTCCGTGACGTATATTCGAGCATCCTCACCACCCAACCCGCAATGACTTCCTTTACTTCCTTTACTTTCCTTGGAACTAGTTTCTAAAGAATAGCGGAGGCGGGGAGCGGTGCGGAAGCCTTTTCATTTCGCGGCCTGCATCTTCTCCTCACTTTTTTTTCTCAGGATCTCCCTTGGACCCGTAGTTTGACAGGGGCGGGAAGGGGGGAAGCGGGAAATGGGGTGGTGGTCTCGAACTCCATCTCCCAGGATCCTGTGTGGCTTTAATGTTACAATGAAGTATATTTCCCGGCATCCTTCGTCATCGCGGTTCGCGACGTAAAAGGAGGTAGCTGGGATTTCTGGGAAGGGACTACGTGTCCCGGCATTCCTTGTCGTCCTCGGTGCTTTTCAGGGAGCGGGACTCTTTCGGCGTCCTCAGCTCCCTCGGTTCACCCAGCACACCGAGAGGTCGCGTACACGCTGTTTCCCAGGAATTCCTAGGCTTCTCTGTTGGAACAGCGACCCGAGAGAGCGTGCAGACTGCATTTCCCGACACCCTCCAGGGTCCTCCCTTCGGAGCCAATGACGTTGGTTCTGCGGCGGAGCGAGGACTCCATTTCCCAGTACGCTCTGCGGGCCTGGGCCGGCCCTGTGAGCGTGCGCGAACTGCATTTCCCGGCGAGCCCCGGGGCGCGGAGCCGGAGCCGGAGCCGCAGCCGCAGCCGGAGCCGGAGCCGGAGGCCGGAGCGGCCGCGGCCTGGAGCGGAGCCGGAGCCCAGCCCAGCCCGGCCCGGCCGGGGCCCCGGGGAGCAGCGCGGCGGCCTCTAAGGCGCCATGAGCGGCGGAGCCCCGGGGGGCGGCGGCGGCGGCAGCGACAGCATCTCGGGCCGGGCCCGGACCAGCTCGTTTGGAGAGCCAGGGCCGGCGGGACCCGGGCCGGGGCCGGGTGGAAGCGGATCAGTCTCCGGGCCCACTGTCGGGCCCACCGTCTCTAAGGCCGGCGGCCCAGGCCCGGGCCCGGCCCCCCCGGCGCCAGCCTCAGGTCCGGGCCCCGGCCCGGGTCCTGCCCCTGGTCCCATTCCTGGTCCTGGCCCTGGCGGCTCGGGTACCGGCGGCGGCGGGGGCGCTGGGGCTGTGAACGTGGCTTTGGCCTCGGGCTCTGGAGGAGGAGGAGGCGGCGGCGGCGGCGGTGGTGGTGGTGGCGGTGGCGGCGCCGGCGGCTCCTCGAGCTTCCCACCACCCGCCGTGAAACTGGGACGTGAGTAGGGGGCTTCTCCTCCCTTCATCTCCTCGGCACTCGGGGGGCCCCGGGGTCGCGGCCTTCCCAGCAGCTTCAACCCCTCTTCAGGACTTGGGGAGGGGTGCAGGCCCAGGACCCCCTTCTGTCCTAGCTCTCTCTGGGGGAGGCTAGGGGCGACTCCTTCCCAGGAGGCAGGCTCCAGCAAGGGAGGGGTCATGGAGCTCCCCCCCAGCAGCAAGGCGGCCCTAGGGGCGAGGGGCTAAAGGTCAGGGCTCCTTCCTCCTACCCCCTTGCGCAGCCCCCGCCCGGGAGCAGGGAGTCCCCATGCCCCTCTCCTCCAGGTGACACTGGGAAAGTGACCACGGTGATGGCAACCTTGGGCCAGGGGCCCGAGCGCTCACAGGAGGTGGCCTACACGGACATCAAGGTGATCGGCAACGGCTCCTTCGGCGTGGTCTACCAGGCCCGCCTGGCTGAGACCGGGGAGCTGGTGGCCATCAAGAAGGTGCTGCAGGACAAGAGGTTCAAGGTACCCAGGCTGGGCAGGGGCAGGGTCCCGGCTGCCAAGGGGTGGGGCCGGGTACAGGTGAAGAGATAAAGGTCAGGCCCCAGGAGGGCCAGCTTATGCCCTGACAACCCTGGGGGATCTGGAAGGAGGGGTGGGAAGGGGATGTGGAGCAGCTGGGGAGCGCCTGACCCGCCTGGCAGGTGCTGTCCAAGGGGAGGGGAGCAGGCAGTTTGACCTAGTGGAAAGAGAAGTGGCTTTGACTCGAGAAGGCCTGGGTCTAAATCCTGTTTAGGCCCATGTGTGTGTGGCTTTGAACAAGTCTTTCTTTTCTGGACCTCATCTTCGTCCTCAGTGACTGCCTTTAGGTCTAGGTCATGGGCCTATGATCTCTGAGGCTCCTTCCCTGTAGTTTCAGATATTTGAAGAAAGGGAGATCGGACATCAGAGGCTGCACAGAAAAAGAGAAAAGTGGGGCATAGACGATGGGGGTCCTGGGGTAGACCTGGGAGGGAAGGAGGAAGAGAGGCTGAGCCAGCTGAAGGTCGGGGCCCAGAAGGGAGCTCTGGTGTCCCAGACGCAGGGATCTGAGGCAAGGGCCCAGGGAGGAAATGGAGGTTGAGCAAGAGTGGGCCGAGGCCACAAAAGGAGAATATGAGGAAGAGAGGGGCTCTGCTGCCCCCTGCTCCCAGGCTTAGCTCTGCCTTCTTTCCCCAGAATCGGGAGCTGCAGATCATGAGGAAGCTGGACCATTGCAACATTGTACGGCTTCGCTATTTCTTCTACTCCAGTGGGGAGAAGGTGAGGCCTGGCGGCCTGGCAGGCTCCTCCCACCTGGCACCTCCAGCTCTGGGGAGCTCCTGGGCCCCCTCCTCACCCTCCTCCCCTTTCCTCATGGCAGAAGGACGAGCTCTACCTGAATCTGGTGCTGGACTTTGTGCCTGAGACTGTTTACCGGGTGGCACGGCATTTTACCAAGGCCAAGCTGACCATCCCGTCCATCTATGTCAAGGTGGGACTCGGGCCCCAGCTCATCCTTGCTGTGAAGGAAGCCCTGGGAGGGTCCTGTTCCCTCTGTGGGGGGTGGGGATGGGGATGGGGATCTGTCAATACACTCGTGATCTCCTGGGACAGCAACCAAGTACTAGAGATGGGGAGGAGGCAATCCTGGGCTTTTGTGAGCCAACCACAGATCTCTTGGGCAGCCTGGGAAAGCTTGCTGACATCTTCCCATGATCATGTTTTTAAATAATTAGATGAAATACTCAATTTCAGTTAAAGGTTATTGAAAATAGCTGTAACTTTCTATCCCCACGAGCTCATGAATTCCTTGATTTAGAGGATGCTTTTTGGTCTGTTTCCATTCTGGAGAATGGGCATCTAGAAGTATCTGTAATAAAGAAGGCCCTCCTTTCTCCTCACCCGGCACATACTTTATAGTGGGAAACAAGGGCTGGGCCTGGATCAGAACCCAGGTGTCCAGATCCTCTGCTGCCCACTTCAGCTTCTCTGGGACCCTGAGGCACACTCTTAGACTGCAGTGTCTGAGGACTTTCCCCAGGGGTCAGGACCCCTGGTGCTAGAGAGAGAAGGCAAAGGGAGTCAGTATGGTAAAACAGCAGATGAGAACAGGATAGACACAAAGACAGTGCTGAGTGTGACCAGGTAGGGGCCACAAGCAAACCTCTTCCCACTTTGTCCCTTTAAGTGCCAAGCCTTGGGACTTCATGCCTAGGGGGTCCAGAGTCTGGCCTGGGCTTCCCACAGCAATGAAGTTATCCCTCAGCTGAGCAAGCATCCCCTCTGGTAATTTGGAGATTGTGTGCTTGGAGACCACCCTGGGCAGGGAGCCTGCCCCCTCTGTGGGGCAGCTCATGACTGGGTGGGTTTGCTTTTCTTTACCTTGAGCTACGTTTCCCGTGTCCATGATTCTGTCTGTCACATCCAGTGGCAGAATCAGCCCTAGGCCTGGAAGGACCCTTGAAGGTGTATTTCATACAGGGTCATGGCTCTAGAGGGTTGAGCTGCGGCCTGGTCATGAGCCTGACATGCCCACTGTTCCTGGCTGTGTCTTTAGGACCGGCCAGGGCACTTCTGCACCCAGCTCTCCAAGCTCAGCAGTGGTTCCTCATGGGGCTGGTTTCTTGCTTACAAACAGTGGTCAAGAAATTTGGCCCCTTACCCACATCTGGGCCTGTGGGAACAAATGGACACAGGGTGCCCTGTGTCCCAGCTCTGCTATGGGCTACCTTGTGATTCACTGTGGGCAGGGTCTTTTCCTACTTGGGACCCCTGCATAGTCAGGGGGCTTAGATGACGAGCTGCCAAGCCCATTTGACTTTCCTGTCTGAGTCTGTGGCAATGTGGGGGTTGGGGGGCTGTGAGTTCTCAGGCACTTAGGGCTCTTATGACTGGAAGGGACCACACAAGGCACGTGGCCCCACCTGGAGCAGTATCCCCTCTACTACAAGGCATCCACTGGAGGATCTTCTGCGATTGGGGCTGGGGCACCAGCTTGGTCGCATCACATCGTGACCCTCTGGGCCAGGCAGAAGAGCCTTTGGTGCCTGGGCTTCATGAGACCAAAAGGCTTCTAGCTTGGAGGACTCCCCTGACCCTTTCCAGGACCTCGATGTTACAGTGGCTCTGTTTCTCCTAATGCCCTGGGGTGGGTGTCCTGCCCTGAGGCTGATCACAGCAGTGGTCAAGGTACACCTTGTCCCCAGGTGTACATGTACCAGCTTTTTCGGAGCTTGGCCTACATTCACTCACAAGGTGTGTGCCACAGAGACATCAAGCCCCAGAACCTCCTGGTGGACCCAGACACTGCTGTCCTCAAGCTCTGTGACTTTGGCAGGTGGGCAGTGCTGGGACCTGGGGCCAGAGGCTGTGGGGAGGGATGCTGGGACTTCACTAGCCTTCATTTCTTCCCTCTTGCTTATTGTCCGGCAGCGCGAAGCAGCTGGTTCGGGGAGAACCCAATGTCTCCTACATCTGCTCGAGGTACTACCGTGCCCCCGAGCTCATCTTCGGAGCCACTGACTACACCTCGTCTATCGGTCAGAGCCGCCAGGAGGCTAGGGTCATGGTGGGCCAGAGACCACCTTGTCCTCTACTTCTCTTCTGGTTTTTGGTCGGGGGGTAGAGGTCAGGGAGGATTGATGGGGATGGTTGGCTACCGTGGCAGGTGGGAACTGACTGACAGTTGCTGGTGGTGACACAGAGCCCTGGCATTCTAGCCGATCAGGGTCAGGGCCAGAAGACCTGGGGCATGGGGCTGGGGAAGAATCAGACCAGGCATCCATTCTTGTGTCTGGCCTCTACATGATTGAAGGTTGTCATCCAGCCCTAATGGTTTGTGGTCTGCTCAGGGCAGCACCACTGTAACAAAGCTGTGTCTTCTCCCCACTGGACATTGTTCAGAGAGGAGGCCAAATCCCCTTCTGATAGTCTTTCTGTTGGCAGATGTGTGGTCTGCTGGCTGTGTCCTCGCTGAGCTCCTCCTTGGCCAACCCATCTTTCCTGGGGATAGTGGGGTGGACCAGCTGGTAGAGATTATCAAGGTGAGGACAGGAAGGGCTGTGAACTGAGGGCGAGTGGCAAGGAGGGAGAGCATGAGCCCTAGACAAAGGTGGCTGTGTTCCCTGCAGGTGTTGGGGACGCCCACACGGGAGCAAATCCGGGAGATGAACCCAAATTACACTGAGTTTAAGTTCCCCCAGATCAAGGCTCATCCATGGACAAAGGTTTGGCTGCCATTTGCTTTGTTTTGGGGGGGACATCGTGGTTCTGGGCCCCACCCTACTGTGGGAGGAGACTCACGGCCACCTCCAGCCCTCTGTGCCCTCCTGTGCCTCAGGTCTTCAAGGCACGCACGCCACCAGAGGCCATTGCGCTGTGCTCTCACCTGCTGGAGTACACCCCGGCCACAAGGCTGTCCCCCTTGGAGGCCTGTGCCCACAGTTTCTTCGACGACCTCCGCAGCCCTGGGGCTCAGCTCCCCAACAGCCGGCAGCTGCCCCCCCTCTTCAACTTTAGCCCCGGTGGTGAGTTGGGGAAGGCGGCTTGGGGGTGGGAACAATGGAGAGAAAAAAAGGTTTGGACCCAGGGAAGGTAAGAGATGGGAGGTGAAAGTCAGCAGGGTGAAGGAAGGGGGGGCGGGGAGAGGCAAGAGGAAATGAGGCTGACCACCCCCATCTCTGTCTCCTCCTCTCCTTCCCTTCCCCTCCTATCCTGGCTGCTCCTGCCCCCTCAGAGCTCTCCATCCAGCCGAGTCTCAACGGTATCCTCATCCCTTCCCACCTGAGGAGCCCTACAGCCTCTGTCTCCTGCTCCTCATCCTCACATGGTGAGTCGGGGGACAACAAAGGACGACCCTGTGCAGTAGTGGGTCAGTTTGAGGGGCCTGGCATTGACCCTTTCCTGTGTTGCCTCAGTTTTAGGGGAGAACCAGGATCGGCCAGGACAGGAGCCTTCCACATCCGTAGCCAACTCCTCCTGAGGGCCTCCAGGATACCCCTCCCACCTTCCATCCCAGAAGCTCTGGGTTGGAGGCCTGGGTCCTAGAGCCTGCGTTCTCCCCATCCCTGGCTGGGTTCAGTTTTTAGATGGGGGGCAAGGAAAGGGGAGAAGCCAGCCAAGACCCAGGCCCCTCCTACCTCACAGAGGCAAGAGCCTGGTAGGGGAAATGGAGGAGGGGATACTACCCTTTTAGCCTCTGTTCCTCTCCCCTCCCCCTGCACTGAGCTGGCTGGCCAAGCTAGCTTTTTAATAGAGGATTTTAACTGGGTGTCGGGGGGGTGGTGGAGAGAGAAGGAAGAGGCTCTTTGGGCTTGGCCTCAGGGGGTTGAGCACTCCCCCCCCAAACCCTGCCTTGGTCCCTTCCCTGCCACCCCTTATTTGTCCCTTGTAAATAGGACCAGACCCTGTCTCAGGCCCCTCTTTCTTCCTCTTTCTCTCCTCTTGCTCCTCGGGTGTAAATAGATTGTTATAATTTTTTCTTAAAGAAAATGTTGCAATGATTCGCGCCGCCCATCTACCCTTCCCCAGCTGTGTCCCATCTGCCCTTCCCAGTGTCCCCCCCAGTCCCTCTCCCCTTGCTCTCCAGCCCCCTGGGACAGGGAGGGGGGCTGGGGGTCCTGATGTCTTAGTTCCCATGGTAGGGTTTGCCTGTGTACAGAACTTTCCGTTCAATAAATTATTGGCATGAGAAGGAGCTGCCTCTGCCCCTGGTGTCCCTTGGGGCCAGCTGGGGAGGGTGGGGTGGGCTGCTGGTCCCTGGCCTGAGGAGTCAGGAGGTCCCCAGGCTTGATCCTGGCTTGGCCTGGGGTCCTGGGCAGGCAGGAGTAGACCTTTGGCCTCCATGTTTCCTCAAGTTCTTTCCAGGCCAGACCTCCTTCCTGTAGTGTTGACCTAGGGTTGAAAAACATTCATTCCCACAAATCAGTGCTCTGGGAGGTAGCTTTGGGGCATGCCTTTATTGCTGTCTTACAGAGGAGGAAACTGAGGCCCATGTTGAATGGTCTGCGTTCGAATGAAAGGCTGAATTGGGTAGAATAAATGTTAGAGTACAAGATAGAGGAGAAACAGCTAGACATACCTATCTGTGTGATGACAGCATTGGCCCCCGTGAGCAGCCACAAGAGCTGAGGAGATCATGGGAGTCCCACAGTCCTTGGCTGTCCTTGGATAGCCCATGGCTGGACGGTGACTTCTGGTGATGGTACTGAGCCCTTGTAGTGAAGGGCCTGGAAAATGCCTCCTGGGTGCTGGGTGTTGTGCTACGTGCTGTTGGTCCTCACAACAGTCCTGCAAGGTAGGGCAGCTATTACCCCCATTTTGAGGCAGTCAGAGGCTACGTGCCTGGCCTTGTCACACAGCTAGTCGGAATCTCAGGCCAGATTTGGAAGACTTGTGGAGAAGGCCCCAGAGAGCCCAACCAGACCCCTGGCAGAGCAGATTTGGGCTTATAAAGTAATTTCTGAACAGCTGCCCAGAGGTGAAGGGTGCGACCTCGGAAGGGAGGGGGTTGACTTCCCTCCATCTCTGGCGGCGTTCAGGCCGAGGGTGGACAGCCTCTGATGGAGGGTTTGTGATTCGGGGGTAGCTGAGCCCAGATCAGGCTTGGAGGTATGTGGACCCCAGTGTTCCTCAGCATGGCCTGAACCAGGCGAAGATGTAACCAGGAAACATTTAACAAAATAAAGAAGGCACTAAGACAGTGGCAACATATGGTTTTCTAAAGTGCTGGGCCGTCCTGCAGGGATGGTTTCCTGCCTCCCTCCATTTCCTATTGGAGCTGGAAAGTGCTGGCCTCCATAAGTCTTCTTAGCCCTCTCTCATTCTGTTATTGAGAGGTGTCCTGTCAAGGGTGTCCCGGGGGAAGGTTCAAGTTGGCCTTGAGGGCATCTAAAGTCATGCCTTCTGAACTCCTAGAACCTGATCAAAGTCACATGGCCAGGATTTGAACACAGGGCCCCATGGCAAACCACAGCTCAGTCTACATCTGACCCTCTATTGTTGTGGCCTTGGGCATCTCTGGGAAAGATAATGTTCATGGGGTGTGTGTGTGTGTTGGGGGTGGGGGAGTCAAGGTTGGGGAAGGAACCACAAGGGCCCACATGATGCTGGACTTAGAACCAGCAGACTACGGCCCGAGGGTGGCAGAGCAGGGTTGTGGGAATCCCTGAGTAGGCTCAAAGTTCGAGAGCAGGCTCAAACCACGTCTGTGCCACTCCCTGCTTAGGGCACCCACTCCTTTTCTGGTCCATCTCCCGTCCCTCCTTTCCCTCTGCTGCCTCTGGCTGGAGCCCCTCTTCTAGTCCCAACGTGCTTCTGACCCTCTTTCCTGGCTCTCCTCTATCTGACCTCAAGTCTCCTCCAAGGCTCTGTCCTGAGTCCTCTTCTCCCACCATACCCTGCTGTGTTTCCAGGTTTTAACTATCAGTTCTATAGACGATTTTCAGATGTCTCCGGCCCTAACTCCTCTCCTAACCTTGAGTCTCCAACTGCCTATTAGACATCTTAATTTCAGTATGTCCCACACTGACCTTGTGATCCCCCAGACTCCCTGTCAGGGTAGAGGGCTGCCCTATCCTCTCAGGCCCTCAGGCTCCTGACCCAGGAGTCATAGCCCAAGCCCCCTCCTCTCCTCTGACGGCCCTCAGCTCTTCACCTCTGGCTTCTGCCACACTGGTCTTCCTGAAGCCATTCCTTGTCACCTCCATGATCCAACACAAAAATGACCCTGTGGCTTTTAAATGAAGCCTTCCACAACCTGGCCAGTCTCCCTCTCGTGGCAGTGCCCTCCTGGCTGCTGCTTCTTCCCCAAGACCCCCTGCATCTCCTGACTTGGGGCATTCTCACTGGCCACACCTGGGCCAGCCCTCTTGGCCTCCTGGCTTCCCTGATCTCCCACAGGGCCTGATCCAGTATAAGTGTGCTTTGATGGGGTCATTCACCTATTGTGTCTCCCGTGACTTAGCAGCCTGAGAACAGACTGCCATTTGCTTTTTTCTGTATCCCAGCCCTGGGCACATTTAGTAAATGCTTGGTGACTGATAGAACAGGTTACTTTGGGGGTTTTTCTCTATACAGTGGCATTCCCCAGGCTGGCATTTGGTGATCTCAAGACACTACTATGGAGGTGCTCAGTGTCAAAGGAAGTGCCTGGGGGTAGGCTCAGACCAGCCCTCCAGCCCCTGGGAGGTGGGCTAAACCAGGTGGACAAAGCCAGTCTGTTCAGCAGTCAGTCCCGTGTGTGACGGACCCCTTGGGTTCCACCCTGTAAGGTTTTCTTATCTTCTAAAAAGCCACTCAGGAGAGCAGAAAGGGAATTAGAGGTGGGTTCTTGTCACAAGGATGACCTGCTAAAGTTGCCAAATGTGAAGACTTGATTTCCTTCTCTGGAAAATGGGAATGCTATCTGCCCTCCACCTCTCATTGGGTTGGTATGGTCAGGAATTCATCATTCTCCCAAGGCAGACACTCTTGGGAACTCTCCCTCTCCCGAAATGCAGATTTAGGACCCAGTTTCTCACTGTCCTCTGCCCTTGTGAGCTGGTGGCCCAAAGGGTACAGGATTGACTGGCTGGTTACTTGTCATGGAAGGGCCAGGAATCTGAAGGGGAGGGAGCATTCACAATTCAGGTTTTTGTTTGGACTAAGCACTGGAAGCTCCTGATAACCTCAGGGATGCAAAAGATGGGCAGAGACGAGAAGGGGGACTGAGCCACATCCTATGTTCCACCTGGAGAGGGGGCAAGGGAGCAGTAGGGAATGGGCTGCCCTGAGCAGTCAGGCCAGGAGGAGCTGGCTGACCACAGGTCAGATGGCTGCTTAGACACCTGTTGGACAAGGTGAGCTAGTGCTGAGATTCTCTGGGGGTCACTGTGGATGCTTTTTGGTATCCTGTGCCCATGCAAGAGCCTTGGAAACCACATCTCACAGGGCAGCTAGGAACCATAGTGACCACAAGGCCGAAGGATGCCTGCCTGATCTCCAGGCACATCTCTGCCCTCCTTTAGGTAATGGACAGACAAGCTCCTCAGCGTAAACAGCTTCAGTCCCCCCGAAGCTGGCGGCGTAAGGTGGACCAAAGACCTCGGTTTGTCTTCCAGTCACTGGATTCTGACCTATAAAAGGACAGGCTGCCACAGTCTTCTCTTCAATCTATGATCACGTGGGGAAAGCCAATCTCTACTTCATTAGCACAGCAACATAAATGAAAACTCATTTATTAAGAACCCGGCCCCACCCTGTCTTAGCCTGTCACACAAAAGCAGCGTCCAGGTGGAGCAGTCCCCCAGCTCCCAGTGCCACCTGGCATAGCTGCAGTGTGTCCACAAGGGCAAGCGGCTGCGAAGTCTCGATGATGGCGATGGTCTCACCCAGCTCTGTGCACATGATGGTCTGCTGCGGGCCTGGGGCTGGTGGGTTGGGGGCTGCAGCAGGTCTGGGCTGGGGTTTGGGTTCATCCCGCCTCGTGTGGCCCCGCTGAGGGTGCCGTTGCCCGGTCCGGCCTAGTGTCCCACTGCCAGCTGCACCCTTCCCGTACAGGTTCCGAACGGTGGCTAGACGAGCCTGGAGGCGTGAGGCCCGGGAGAAGGCTGCAGATCGGCCATGCAGCTGCCGATGCTGCTGTAGGTTGGAACTCTGGGTGAAACGCTTACCACAGTCGGGGCAGGGGTAGGGACGAGCCCCCGTGTGGGTCAGCTGGTGGCGGCTGAGGTTGGCCAGTGAAGCAAAGGTCTTCCCACAGGCATGGCACTGGAAGGGCCGCTCGCCTGTGTGTGTGCGCAGATGGTTGCGCACATGGACCAACTTCTTAAAGCCTTTCCCACAAACCCCACAGCGGTGCCGCCGCTCAGGTGGGGAGTGCACAGCCCGCCGGTGCCTGGCTAGCCGGGCTGCAGAGGAAAAGGCCTTGGTGCAGTGTGGGCAAGACAAGGCAGCGGGGGGCAGTGGGGGTGGGGGTGGTGGAAGTACAGGAGGTGGTGGTGGTCGTGCTCCACTCTTGCCTGCATGGGTCCGCCGGTGGTAGAGAAATTTTGTCATGTTGCTGAAAGTCTTGCCGCAGGGGCAGCGGTGGAGGGGATTGGCTGTGTGGGCCCGGCGGTGGGCAACCAGAGTGAGCTCTGTCCCAAAGCCCCGCCCGCAGTCCACACACAAGTAGCGGGCCTCGCCCCGGTGCAGCCGGAGGTGCTGCTCCAGGGAGGTGGCTTTCTTGAAGACTTTGGAGCAGGCAGGGCACTCATGGGTGCCCCCTACATGGGCACGGCCATGGGCCAGGAGACGGTTGGCAGAGCTAAAGCCACGCTGGCACTGAGCGCAGCGATGGAGGGCGGCGGCTGGGGGATGGGCCGCGCGCCGGGGCCGCCGCAGCTCCTCCGCTGATCCCCAGGTGCCCTGGCCATCGCCACACTGGTGGACATGGGCAGCCCCCTCATCCTCGGCTGCTGTCCCCTCTGTGCAGGGCCCCTCCTCCTCCTCCCCTCCATCAGCCTCTTCCTTCTCGAGGGAGGCAAAGTGGGTCCCTTGGTGCTCCAAGAACTCCTCGGGGGTGTCCAGCAGCTGCGCACACTCAGGGCACTCGTAAGGGTCCATGGTGGCCGGGGGTGAGGGGGGGGGTGGCTCTGCCTCCTCGGGGGCAGGGCAGGCCTCGCAGTGGGCCAGCCAGAGGTCAGGGGACAGGAAGAGCTCCTCACAGTTGCCACAGTGGTACTGGACCTGGCCCTGGAGGGGACCAATGGGGGGGTCGGCGTCCCGAGTGTGGGCATCCTGGTGGGCCAGCAGGGCCTCGGGCGACAGCAGGAGCTCCGAGCACGCCAAGCACTGGAAGTGGCCGTCCTGGGGCAGCGTGCCAGGGGCGCCAGGCTGGGTGTGCTGCTGCTGGTGCACGAAGACCTCCTCCAGGGTGTCATAGAGCAGGCCGCAGGCTGAGCAGATATACTGGGGCTGCAGCAGGAGTGGGGCGCCCGGGCCCGCTGCCTCTGCCATGGCCTGCGGAGAAGGCCAGAGGTCAGGGCACCCCCTCCCTGGCTGCCCTGGGGCGGCGTGCATTGGGCACCTGCATGTGCCAGCGAGGCCAGGAGGAAACTGAGGCAGGCAGGGGCCCGGCTATGGTGTGTCTGCCCCGCCCTGCCCCCATGGCCCCCACCACCACTGAGGCTCAGCCGACCCCTAACTAGGCGGGGACAGGGGGAAACTGAGGCAGGCAGGGGCCCAGCTATGGTGTGACCGCTCCGCCCGCCCCCCCATGGTCCCCCGGTGACCATTGAGGCTCAGCGGGCCCCTAACCAGGCGGGGTTTGAGGCCCCCCGGGGTCTGCCCTGCCTCGTCGGGGTCTCGGCTCGGGGGGCTCTCTGTCTCTCATCTCCGGGTCTCTCCTTTGTCTCTCTCAGCGTCTCTCGGTGTGTCTCGCCCCCCCTCCCCCTGGCCTCTATCACCGGTTCCCCAGCCCCCCCCTCACCGCCGTCGCCGCTGCTCCCGTTATCACCACCGCCGCCACCACGGCCGGAGCGCACCCCGCACCATCGCTGCCTCCCATTGGGCGCCGCGGGACCCAATAGGTGCCGGGCCGGGGGCGGGGCGAGTCGCGCAGGGGCGGGGAACTCCGGGAGGCGCCGGACTGAGGGGGAGGAGGAGGGGGAGACGCGCAGGCGCAGGCTCAGGCCTGGCGAAAACTACCAGTTTTGTTGAGCGCCGCTAGGCAGCGCCACGATACCCAGAGCTCTGGGCTTGGAGCCAGACCCTGACGCAGGCCGTGTGGCCCTGGCCCGGTCACTTCCTCGGTGCCCACCAGTGTGAAATGGACATTCTAATAAGCACCTTCCTCCCAGAGCAGCTGTCAGGGTCAAAGGAGAGAAAGGCTGTTACCTGCTCCCCTCTCTTTCTCCTCTCCCTTGTCACTCACACCTCTCCTTCCAGAAGCGGCCCGTCTTCTGCTACTTACTGGTGGAGAAGCGTCCTTGGCTTGGGGAAGGACGACCTGGGTTCGAATCCTGCCTTTCCTTCTTAGTGCCCAGATAACCCAGGAAAGTCACTGGTACACACGGCCTCGAAGGTCCGTCCCTTCCTACCCGGCATCTACACGCCCCCTCCCTCCCCTTCAACCCATCCTGGGTGTCCGCCCCAGACATAAAGGGAGGATTCAGTAAGTGGTCATTTGGGGAGCAGGTGAAGCGCAGGGGCGGAGGACAGGCTGCATTATGGGGCACAAGGTGACCTCATTCACCCGGCTGGATTTGCTCTTTTGTCCTTATCTCCTCTTTGTTTTACCTACCGAGTACCTGGTACACAGTAAGCGTTTAATACGTGCTTATTTAATTGACTTCTGGTTGATGTGATCTGGGGGTGGGGCTCAGCTGTGCTCGGGAGCAGCCCCAGAAAGGAAGGAAGTTTGTGTTTGGGGAGGCTGAGGACAAGCTGCCCCACCCTGTGACTGACGCCCAAACCCTGCCGAGGGGCCCAGGCCTCCCATGGGGAAGGGGGGATGAGTCAGGGTGGGCGGGGACAGAAGGACCCTCCCTCCAACCTTCCGGGGTGCCCACAGCCCTCCCGCCCGCGCCCGGGGCAGCCACGAGCCGCACGTCCGGAGCCTCGGGACGTCTGGGGACCTCTCTCCCCCTCCGTGCGCCTGCGGCCCCAGGTGGGAGCCTGGGGGTGAGGGGAGGGAGGGGGCGGGCAGGCTCCCCGGAGAGAAGGGACTTTGGGGCCTCATTCTGCGTGCCCGGCACATCTCGCAGTCGGGCACACAGCAGGCGCTCGCTTCGTCGGCGCTGATTGGTTGATTGGTTGGTTGACAACTGCCAGGCTTCCCCTCGCCCACCCCGTTTCCCAGGCAGTATTTTGTCCAGCAGGGAGGTGTTGGTGCCTTGGTGTTTGTCCAATCCTGATTGCTTTTGGGTCTTGTCTCCTTTAAAAACCTGATTCCAAAGCGTGCGAATCGGGACCGGTTTTTCCCTAGCTGCTGCTCAGAGGACCGCACGCAGGAAGAGCTGAGTTCAAATACGACTTCAGACTCTTCCTGCCTCAGTTTCCTCCCTCTGAGAAGTGGGACTGATTATCGGCGACTTAGCCCGCGGGGCAGCCTGGGGATCCGGGGACCTCTAGGTTCTCGGGGGTGCGCAGGGATGTTCTTGGGTCTGGCTACACCAAACACCGCCTATGGACAGTGCAGAACCTACCAATTCCGATTGGTCGTCAGACAGGAATGCCCTGGGGGGGGCATTTATGCGGCGCTTTATGAATACCGCCTCAACCGCCCTCCCAGGTGGCTGCTGTTGTTATCCCCCTTTTAAGGAGGAGGAGACTGAGTCTTAGGTTAAGCGGCTGAAGTAGGAATTGAACTCAGGTCTTAGTCATTTCCAACTCCAAGGGTTCTCTGGGACTTGAAGGGAAGAGGGGGCGGTCAGACACGGGCCAGGCCAACCCGAGAGGAGGGTCACTGGGGCCCAGGGAGGGGCAGGGCCCTCAGTCACCGCATCCTGGGAGGCCCAGGGTGGGGTAAGCGACTCGGGGCTGGGCGGGCCAGCTTGGACCTCCACAGGTGAACAGGCTTCGAAGCCCAGCCTGCGCCCTCCCCCGCCCGCGCTCGGCACGCGCATGCTCAGCTGGCCCTCCCCTGCAGGTGTGGGAGGGGGCGGAGGGGGGAGCAGGCAGGTGCACCGGGAGCAGGCCGCTTGCGCCTGTGCAGAACTAGCCTGGGCGCCAGCACCTGCGCGGGTGAGAGGCCGCCGTAGGAGGAGGGAGGGAGGGGGGGGGGCGGGGCCTCGCGGCGCAGGCGCAGTTGTAGAGAAGGTACGAGAAACAGCCCAGCTGCTTCAGTCCCGGGGAGGTTCCCGGGTGGATGCGACCCCCCGGGTCTGGCGAAGGCTCGGAAAGGCCCGGCGGTGCCGTCGGCCTGGGCGGGAGGGGGGCTTCCGAGTTCGGACGGAGCCCCTGGGACTTGGGAGGGGCCATTTAAACTGCGTTCCGACCCTGCCAGCCACCCCAGCAGGACTGACCGAGAGCCCCCCCAGTTGGGGACCTGGGCAGGTAACGTCCCTCTCAGCGGAGGGGAGCGCCGCGGGGCGGGGCCTCCGGGGCGGGGGCTGGGAGGGAGTTCGCCCGGGGGATGCTGAGCTCCCCCTCCCCTTTCTCTTTCAGCATCCCCTCTTCTGGAGTCTCCCCTAGGCCCCCTCCCCGCAACCCCGATGGTGGGGCCCCGGGGGGCGTGCAGCCCCTGCTGGGAGGAGGATGCCTGTCTGGACTATTACGGGCTGCAGTCCCTGCACCGCGTGTTCCAGGTGGTGGGCGCCCAGCTGACTGAGCAGGAGCTGTCTGTGCTCTCCTTTCTCCTGGACGAGGCTCTGCCTGCGCCCAAAGATGGGGAGCCCAGCCTGGCCCCCGTGGGGGCCCCGGGCCGGCCTCGGGCCCGCTCGGGCCTAGAGCTTCTGCTGGAGCTGGAGAGGAGGGGCCAGTGTGACGAGGCCCACCTGGGGCCCCTGATGCAGCTGCTGCGGGTGCTGGCCCGGCAAGACCTGCTGCCCAGGCTCTCGCTCAGGCGTGCCCGCCCAGGTACGTAGGACCGGACTGGCCCGAAGCTGAGGGATGTCTAGGAGAAAGAGATGGCTGGGGTCCAGACAGGGGCTTAGGGCCTAACTCTGGGACGGGGCTAGATAGGGCTCGGGGTCTGGTGGAATCTCTCGGGGATGGGGGATCAGGGCCTGGTGGGATCCCTCTGGGAGAGGTGAACAGGACTTGGTGGGGTCTCTCTAGAGGAAGGGGATAGATAGGGCCAGAGAGGGGAACAGGGCCTGGTGGGATCCCTCTGGGGAAGGGGAACAGGGTATAGTAGAATCTCTCTAGAGGAAGGGATAGGTAGGTCCCAGAGAGAGGATCAGGGTCTGGTGGGGGCCCCCTACGAGAGGGGAACAGCGTCTGGTAGGGCCTCTTTGGGGGGAGGGGGATAGATAGATCCCAGAGAGGGGATTAGTGGGGGCCCTCTAGGGGAAGGGAATGATTAGGGCTCTGACAGAGAAGAGACTCTTGGGGCCCCTCTAGGGGAAGGGGATGGTTAGGACCCAGAGGAGGGATGGAAACAGGGACTAATGGGTCTGCTCTGTGCTAAAGGCAGGGTTTAGTTGAGAATTTCCAGGGGCAGGGGGTGAGTAAGCCATGGGCAGAGACTGAGAAGGGGCCAGATGGTCTCCAGAGAGCAGACAGAAGTTGGGCACTTTGTGGAGAGGAGGATGGATGGGCCCTGGGAGGTGAGCTGTTGGTCTGGCAGGAGCAGAAGAATGAGACAGGGATCGAGGAGGGGATGGGAGAGATACTTCTTGAAGAAGATCAGCAAGGCTTGGGGTTGGAGGGGTCACTCTCCATTTTGGACAGAAGCATATTGGCTTAGCAAGGAGAGCTGTGTGGGCAGCGCTTGGGGAAAGCCCATAGGTCAGGCATCTCTTAGGGTGTGGGCCAGCTGGGTCCTGGGATTCTAGGACTCAGGTGAGAGAACATTGGGGTGAATCTCCTTGTTTTACTGATGAGGGGACTGAGGCCCATAGAGATAACACAGCCAGGCTCTAGACCAGGGCCTCTGACTCTAACTCCAGGGCTCTTCATACTGTAACCAAGGACAGAGCCCTGCTTCTCTTCTCCCTGGGTCGTCCCCAGACCACTGATCATCTTCCTCACTCCTAGGGCAGTACCTGCTCTGCCTGGCTTGGAAATGGAGGGATTGGTTGGGCAGGGCATGGCCAGCTCCAAAAATACCAGTATCATTCTAGGCATGGGGAAGGTCATACCTCACTTGGAGGAAGGCAGAGGCAGAACCCCGGGATTGGATGGGTGAGGGAGCCTTGGCATCGGCTACAGCTGTCCAGTGACTGTCTTCTTTTCCCTTCCTCAGTGTCCCCCGAGCGCTATGGCTGTAGTCCTTCTGGCTCAGATGTGGAGAGGCCGGAAGGTAGCTGTCTGGGTTCGGACAGTACAACCTCCCGACGGGCTCAGTGGGAGTCAGGTAAGCCCAGCAGAATGGGGTGTCTGTCTTTCTAGGTCTGCATAATAGGGTCTCTGCAGTCTTTAATAAACTGATATAGTATGGTAAATGAGAATTATGTATTGAAATATTGCAATTTCTGTAGTGGTGTGGCATAATAAGTTAAAGATCCTATCTCAGATACTCATGGCATTTGTGACCCTGGGTAAGTCCCTGAACATTTCTGGGCATCAGTTTTTGCTTTAGAAAAGGAATGGATTGGACTCAACCCCTAAAGAGTTGACCAGCTCTAGCTCAATGATTCAGAAATATTTCTGGGCTTAGAGGCTGGAGAGTAAGTTCAGATCCCAGCTCTAAAGCAGTCACCACTATGGCTTCATTCCTTGAAGTTCTGAGGGTATGAGGGTGCAGCCCCTGGCCCCTACAAGCAGCAAAAATGTTTTGGATATAGAGTTAGGGCATGAGGGTTCATAGGGCCGGCTGTGGGGTGTCATTGTGCAGAGAACACCAGACCTGGAGTCAGGAAGACTCATCATCCTGAGTTCAAATCTAGTTTGAGACACTTACCAGTTGTGTGACCCTAAGCAAGTCACTTCATCTTGTTTGCCTCAGTTTCCTCACCTGTAAAATATGCTGGAGGAGGAAATGGCAAACCACTCCAGCATCTTTGCCTAAATGGGGTCACAGAGAGTCATGCAGAACTGAAAAACACTTCAATAAAAAGTTTGTTCCTTCCTTTCCCTCCCACCATTTCTCAGCTTATTTCGAGGTTCTGTTGGTTCTTCACAGATAACTCCTGACGCTCACCCAACCCCTCACTTTCCTTCTTTCTTTACTGTGCCTCAGTTTATGCACTCGGCATGATAATCTCTGTTTCTCTAGATTTCCCCTAGGACAGCCATGAGAGAATGTTACCCACTGCTCCCTACACGGGATAATATGGTTATAGATGGAAGGGTCCGACCCCTTTATTTACAGTGAGGAAGCTGAGACCTGCAGGAAGGCCTAGTGCTTTGTCCAAAGTGACGAAGGCAGCAGGAGTCTGGGTTAGGGTTTGAATTTTACCTAAAGCCCTTTGTCTGGCAGGTTCACCTCCTGGAAAGAGGCAGAGGAGAAACCTGGGCCGTTCCAGTGCTGGAGGGAGGCGTCGGCGGGGTCCCCAGGGAGCTTCACGGTCCAAAAATCCTGGATCATCTCCCGCTGCAAACAAAGTGACCTGTGGTGAGGGCAGTGGGCCAAGGGGTCCAGGCTGAGGGGGGCACTCACCTCTTCCCATATCCCTTGAGCACTTTGCTTCTTTGAGAGCTCAGGACACGTGAATGGGGGCCTGACATTTGGGAGGGAGGATGGGCATGGTTGGCCAGTCCCATCAACCTGGGTGGTTTAGGAAGGCCATTGATGGAGCACAGAGGAGGGCAGCCAGGATTCCAGGGCCTCAAGTCTAGGCACAGGTCCCTTCAGGTCTGAAGGGTCTGGAGGAAGGGGATGGGTTGGGGCATGAGAGTTGTCTGCAGGCACCTGAAGGGCTGTCCTGTGGGGGAGGGGCTTATGTTTTTCTGCTTGGCCCCACAGGGCAGAGGCAGTGGGGGCGTTACAGAGTGAGGCATCTAGATGCCAGGGAGAGAAACAACAAACAGCTTCCTCACAAGTTCAGAAGTGGGATGGGAGGGAGTGAGCTCCCCGGCCTTGGAGAGTTTTCAGCCTAAGCTGGGGAGATCCCATTGGCTGTTCTGCAGGCAGAACCCTGGGGGAGGTAGGATAGATAGTGTGGAGGTCACTTTGAAGTCCAAGATGCTGAGCTTGGGCATGCATGGTACCAGGGGAGAAATCTGGGAAGGAAGGGATGGCCACTTCTCCTGTCACACGGTCACAGGTTGTCAGAGCTGCAAAGGCCTTATAACAGGGAATGTCAAGGTTGGGAAGGCCTTAGAACTGGGAATGTCAGGGTTGGGAGGGGCCTTAAAAACAGGGAATGTCAGAGCTGGGAAGAGGTTAGGAGAGGAATGGTTGAGACTGGGAGGAACCTTAGAACGGGGAAGGTCAGAGCTTGGAGGGCCTTAGAACATGGAAGTTCAGAGCTGGGAGGGGCCTTAGAACAGGGAATGTCAGGGCTGGGAGGGCCTTAGAACTGGGAATGTCAGGGCTGGGAGGGGCCTGAGGACAGGGAATGTCAGAGCTGGGAGGGGCCTGAGAACAGGGAAGGTCAGGATTGGGAGGTAACTTAGAACAGGGACTGTCAATTCTAATGCCCTAGTCCAGTCCTTCTGGTTTTTTGTCAACTCCTGACTATTCTGATCATTTGTCCCCCAAACAAATCATCTTCAGGATCTCAGCAGGGCATGGGATGAGAAATTCTTGACCCTGAGTCAGAAAGCTTGGGTTCTAGACCCTACCTTACCACTTACTTGCTCTGTGACCTTGAGGTACGTTCAGCTGCCTTCTCTCACCCTCACTTTCCTCATTTATAAAAGGAATTGCGTGATTAGATGGTTTCTAATGTCCTTTCCAGATCTGATGGGCGTGTGTGTGTGTGTGTGTGTGTGTGTGTGTGTGTGTGTGAACACATCAGTCACTAACATTTATTAAGGGCCTGTGAGCCAGGTTCTGTGCTAAGCACTGAGGATACAAAGAAAGGCAAAAGACAATCCTTGCCCTCAAGGTTTTCACAGTCTAGTGGAGACAGCATGCAAACAACCCATGTATACAAAGCTGTAGATGGGGTAAATTGGAAATGACCAGCTATGAAAGGCACCAGAATTAAGAGGGGTTGGGAAAGACCTCTTAGAGATGTGGGATTCTAGCTGGGACTTGAAGGAAACCAGGAGGCAGGAGAGAAGGCATTCCAGACATGGAGGATGGCCAGAGAAGATGCCTCAAGATGGGTGGTCTTGTTAGGGGAACAGCCAGGAGACCAGTGTCAAGGTATCAAGGAGGATGTTTGGGGGGGGCAGGGGTAAGGTGCAAGAACATTGGAGAGGTAGGAGGAGGTGATGTGAAGGGATGTGTGAATGCTGACCAGGGCATTTTGTATTTGCTCCTGGTGGGGGTGACATGGCTGGACCTGGACTTTAGGAAAATGTCTTTATTGGCAGAATAGAGGATGGATTGGAGTGGGAGAGGATTGAGGCCAGCAGATCCCTCTCCCCCAGCATGCAACTTCAAGAGATGTTATAGAAGTGAAATTGGCAGGCCTTGGCACCATGTCGAATATGGGGGTGGTGAGAGATGGTGAGGAGTCCAGGGTAATTTCCTAGCTGTGAAGCTGGAGGCCTGGGAGGATGCTGGTGCCCTCTGTAGGTAGAAGAGAGAGGGGACTTTCAGCAGGGGTGGCCTCCAGGCTGCAGGGTCCCCACCCCTGGGAGGGGGAAAGAGAATGAGGTCAGCTTTGGACATGTTGAGTGTAAGATGTCTATAAGACTTTGAGTTTCATGTGTCTAATTGACAGTGGCAGGTAGGATGTTGGTGCTCTGTAGAGAGGTCAGTACTAGAAAATCATTGGGAGGGCAGGATGATTGATTCCATGGGAGCTGAGGTGAGGAGGTATAGAGGGAGAGAAGGGGGTTCAGGACAGAGCCTTGGGGGTCACTGAGGGTCAGGGGATCTGGAGGAGGATCCAAGAGAGGAGACATAGAAGAAGCGGTCAGAGAGAAAGGAAGAGAACCAGGAGAGGGGGGGTGTCCCAAAAACAGAGAAGAGAGTGAGCACAATGTCAGAGGCTACAGAAAGGGCAAGAAACACGTGAAAGGAGAACAGGCCCTTGGCTTTGGCAATTAAGAGATGGTTGTAACCTGAGAGAAGCGAAGTCAGAAGCCAGAGAGTGAGAGCAAGGGAAGTGGACACACCTCTTGTAGGTGGTGTTTTCAAGGACTTTGGCTACAAGGGGCAGAAGAGCCATAGGATGCTTAGTGGGGGTGGAGGGACATGGTCACATTTGTAGTCAGTGGAGAGGGAAAGATTGAGGACAAGGGAGAGGGGGGGTGACAGGGGCCAACCTGTTGGAGGAGATGGGATCACTTGGACAAGTAGAGGAGTCAGTCACCTCATGTGAGATGGGTGATGGAGGAGAGAGGGACGGAAGGCACCTGAGGGATAGGAGATGAGGGAGAAGAGGGAGCTCACACCCAATGGCCTCCATTTTTTCTATAAAATATGAGACAAAGTTCTTGGCTGAGAGAATGGGGGAAGGAGCCGGGGGAGGCTTGAGGAGGGAACGAAGAGGTGGGGAGGAGCTTGTGGAGAGTGGAAGAGATGATTAGGTTTAGCAGAATGGCCCAGCAGCAGTGAGGGCTGGGCCTGGCCGGCTGGCCGAGCTTGAGCAACATAAAGTGGTGGTGACCTAGGCAGAGTAGTTGCCTGGTTTTCCCCATCTTGTTTCATCAGTACGTGTGTGTGTGCGCGTGTGTGCGTGTGTGCGCGCGTGAGCCAGGGCTGAAGCTTGGTTGGGCAAGATCTTAGGATAAGGGGAGAAGACAGTGTAGAGTTGAATCAGTTCACCATGGAGGAAAGGAATGAAGTGAGCAGGGTTTGTTGTCTTGGTTTGTTTTGATGGGGGAAACCTAAGTTTGCAGGTAGTAAGAAAGAGGCTGAGAAAATGGGACAGATTGAAGAAAAGACAGAATGATAGGGCCATACTCATGAAGAATGGAGTGAGATCCAAGGCCCGGAGTCTCTATAGCCACAGGACGAGCCGTCCCTTTGAACCTGGAGCCAAGGTGTGAAGAGGAGGTGATTTGGGGTACAGTATAAGGGAGATGAAGGCGCTTCCAGCAGTTCTTGGTAGAGAGGGGCATGAGGCTGTATGCTGAGAGGTATGGGGGCGTGGACTTCAGAGAGGAGAGCCACTGGAGAAAATGGGCCAGAGAATCCAGGAGGAAGAAAAGGATTTCTGTGCTGTGGGGGGACCAGTTGAGATGAGGTGGAATGATTTTGAAGTGGACCTGGCCCCCCTGGGGGTAGGAGTGGAGAAGGAGGATGGATGGTGGGGGTGACCCAAGATGCATGCTGGGTAGTGTGTGAAAGACAGAAGGGCAGAGGCTGAATTGATTTAACTGTTGGGTCCAGATTATGAAAGAAGGAAAGTGGGAGGTTGGGGAATGTGGGAGAACCAAGATGGGTGGAAAGACTGGAGGCTGTGGGTGGGTTCAGAGCATGGGCCATTGAGAGGTAGAAGGGGGCACAGAGTGACACGGAGACTCTGGAGAGCAGGGTCCAAACTGGGTGAGGGAGACAATATGGTGCCCCGGGAAGGAAAGGCGGGAGCAGAAGATTGAGGAGCCATGGCCGAGGCAGAAGAGGAGGTAACTGGGCATGGGGTGCCCAGGTGCCATGTCCCAGGCCTCACTCAGGATCCTCCCTTTCTTCCCTGCAGATATCCGCCTCCGAGTACGGGCCGAGTACTGTGAGCACGGGGCTGCCCTGGCTCAGGGTGTTGTGTCCCGGCGGCCCCAGTCGGTGGCCCGCCAGCTGGACCTCTTCGGACAGGCTATGGCCGTACTGAAGTCCAGGGACCTGGGTTCCGTGGTGTGTGACATCAAATTCTCTGAGCTGTCTTACCTGGATGCTTTTTGGGGGGACTACCTGAGCGGGGCCCTGCTCCAGGCCCTGCGTGGTGTCTTCCTGACCGAGGCTCTTAGGGAGGCTGTGGGCCGGGAGCCAATTCGCCTGCTGGTCAGCGTGGATGAGGGGGATTATGAGGCTGGCCGGCGTCGCCTGCTGCTGCTGGGTGGCCGTCCCCCTGGGGGAACGCAGGCCCTGCCACCACGTTGACTCTGGACTCTGCCCGGGGCACTGCTGTCTGCTGCCCTTGGACACCCGGGGAGGGGGTACTGCTGCTGCCCTCCCCCAGATACCACCTTTCTCTGACTCCTTTCTAGGCCAACTAGGATGTTGGAGGGAGAACCTCTTCCCTGCTGTGGGTGGGCTCGTGGGGCCCATGATGCTGGAACCCAGCTAGCCCAGGGTGGGAGGGGGAGGAGGAGGGGTCTTGCCCCTCTTCTCCCCTCCTAACAAACCTGGGATATCTCTACCAGTTACAGAGGAGTGTATATGCAGGAGTAGCTCATAGACCCTTTTTCTTAGGCCCACAGTGCCCCCTAGCTCGAGCCCCCAAGACCTTTGTAGACACATCCCCAGACTGAACCCTGTTTGGGCCTCCAGTACACATCTAGTCAGACAAGAACACCCCCTCCCCAGCCTGGAACCCCTCTCCTGTGGCCTCCAGCCTTCCAGTGGTGGCAGGGCTCTAGGAGGGCCTGGTTATATCCATGGCCTTTAGGGCTACTGGGACTTTGGAGAACATCTCTGACTCCCACAGTTTACAGGCAGGGAAACTGAGGCCCAGAGAGGGCAGAAGGGTTTGGGTCAAGGTGAAGGGATTTAGAGTCAGGGCCACGATTCCCATCCAGATCAGTTGCACCCAAAACTATGCTGCTTTTTTTTTCCCATTAGTCTACACTGCCTTGGGCAGAGGCGTTTGTAGAACCATGCCAAGGCAGGAATTGTTCTCTGCTATCTGATAGGAGGCAGTGTGGAGTCCTAGGGGGTCCGAATCCTGATCCTGACAACCCTTCACATCCTGAGCCTCAGTTTCCCCATCTGCAAAGGAAGGAAGTTAGACTCGGCCTGAGAGGTGCTGGAGTCGGAAGGGACGTTCAGGTCCCTCTCCTTGTGTGTGAGGAAGCAGGACCAGAAGAGAGGAAGGCGATTGCTCCAGTCACACGTTCTTGGTTGAGTTTTGTTTCTATGACAGGCTTTGCGATCTTGGGCAAGTTCGGTCCTGTACACAGGGAAATGGCACCAGTTGTATGACACACAAGTTGTTTGATGGCTGGTAATGGTGAGTCAGGAGGATTCTTGTGGGCTCAGAAAGGGAAGCGTGTGTAGCTAGAAACCATTGGATTTGGGCTTAAGAAGGCCCAAGATGAAATTCTGGCTCCGTGACTTCAGAAAAGCCAGTGTTCTACTCTAGGCTTCAGTTTCTGTCTCTGGAAAATGGGTTCTGTACATAAATACTTGCACTACCAACATCCCACATCCTATGAATGCTGAGTTAGAGATGGCGATTGTCAGGTCAGGGCTGCACACCTAGCTTGCTCCTGCCACTGATACGGACCACATGCCCCATGTGCAGTCTGGTGGAGGGGCCGCTAGGCCAGTCTGTGACCCCAGCAAGTTGTTCCCTGTACCTTAGTGAAATCCCAGATCTGGTCTTTGTTCCTACATGCAGGGAAGTTTAGGTGGGTCTACACTCATCTGCCTGGAAAAGGCACAGAAACCCCTCAGCACAGCTATTAATCTTCAAAGTGATATCATGGAAAGTGGTTTGGCTTTTTTTTTTTTAAACACCCCTTGTCCCAACCCCATCCCAAGCATCCAGCTAGCCTTTGTGTGTGTAAGGGAAGGGAATGTTGGCACCTGGGCCTCAGTGGGCACTTGGGAATGTGGTTGGGGAACCCTGGAAGGCTGAAAAAGTCCACCTGATATCAATAAAGAGGAGGCCAAGCTAGGAATGAAAGAGGTTTCTGTTTCTTTGGGTGTAGGGGTGGGTTATGGAGAGGGGCTATTAAAACATCGGCTGTAGGCCACCACACACAATATCAGATGGGAAGGCCCTTAGAACAGGGAATGTCAGAGCTAGGAGGGCCTTAGAACAGGGGATGTCAACTCTAATCCTCTAGCCTAGTCCTGGTTTTTTGTCAACAACTGACTTTTCTGATCATTTGTCCCCCAAGCAAATGATCTTCAGGGTCTCAGAAAGCAAGGCATGGGATGAGAAATTCTTGGCCCTGAGTCAGAAAGCTTGGGTTCTAGGCCCTACCTTACCATTTAACTTGCTCTGTGACCTTGAGGTGTGTTCAGCTGCCTTCTCTGACCCTCACTTTCCTCATTTATAAAAGGAATTGCGTGGTTAGATGGTTTCTAATGTACATTCCAGATTTGATGGGCCTGTGTGTGTGAGAAAGAGGACCATGAGGTGCCATGACTTCAAGTGAATTGGATTGAAGTGAGGCAGGGCTGTGCAAAGTCACCAACCTCACTTCCTCAGGAGCTGTTTGGGTCCAGTGGTGAGATATAGGTCAGGACGACTGGAGATAGCCCCAGATGTAGTGGAAGACCTTGGCGTTTTTAAGCTAAGTTCTTTCCCAGGTCTTACTTTAAGTGAAGCAACACCCATTCAGTGATTAAGGCTAGAGTAAGAAATGAGCCAAGCAATGGCTCCTTTTACCTAATAAATAAAAAAAAAAATCAATGTTGGAAGGAGAAGACCCTCTGGGTTTCTGGCCAAAACAGAAACAATCATTGTTTACATTCATACTGAGCCACTGGGGCCCAAACAGGTGGGGGTTGGGCTGGGACACATTCTTGTCCAATCAATGAGAGAGTGAATTGGGTTTCAGGCATGGTCTTTAAGAAAGAAATCTAGACTATAAACCCCAAGATAATCTTGCTAGATTTCAGCCACGAAAATTTTCATTCCTTTATGTGGACAGAGGGAGAGGAAGAAAGAAGGGAAGGGAAGGGAGCTGAGTTGCCCAACCAGACCTGGCCAGTTGGGTCCTCAGTGGGGGAGCTCGTGCTACTCATGTTGCTGTTTACCCTTCATGTTCTTGATGAGGACCATGTCATCATGAAGACCATGCCCTGACTTGCAAGTGAATTGGATTTAAGTTGGGCTGTGCAAAGTCACCAGCCTTGCTTTCTCCCCTGGAGCCATGTGGGTGCAGTGGCCAGATATAGATCAGGACCACTGGAGATGGCTCTGGGATGGAGGTGGAGAAGATGCATGGCAGTAGGCCAGCCAGGGCTGTATTTCAGGAGTGAGGTGCCCAGGGTGGGGGCAGTTTGAGGAAAGGATAAATGACAGGGATTGGCCATTTATTCAACATGGTAGAGGGCATAAGGGTGAGGAGTTGAGGATGAGGAGCTGTGGTGACTGGGGTGGAGGAGGGTATTGCCCTCTATAGTAGTAGAGAAATTAGGAAGAGGGGGAATGGAAGACTTAGAGGGTTTGGGGAAAAGATAAGGAGCTCAGTTTTGGACATGTTGAGTTTAAGATGTCTGAAGGGTAGTTGGAGATGCGAGATTGGAGGTCAGTAGAGAGCTTAGGGTCAGATAAGTAGGTTGGAAAATCGTAAGCATAGAGATGTGTGTGGCCATGGGGTTTTGGTTGGAAACCACAGAAGAGTAAGAAATTGGAGTTTTCATTTTTCCGCACTCCCAGCAGTGGCCACCAGGTGGCGCACGGACACTTTGGAAGTTCCAGTCCTAGGAGAGTGAGTTGGAAGAATGGAGCCCATCTAGTCCTTAATTTCCAGAGGAAGAAACTTAAGGGATTTGCCCAAGGTCTCTCAAGTAGGAAAAGGCAAAGCTAGACTCTGACTCCAAAACCTATATTTATTCCCACCCTTAACAGTCTTCCTCCTTTGGCCAAAATCCATTCACTTTTCTCTTAAGGGTGTAGTAGGGGCTTGGGAGAGGAAGAAGACATAATTTTGCATTTTACAGACTAGAAGACAAGGCTTAAGAGGGGAAGGGACTGGTCCGAGGTCACACCTGGAATAAGACTAGCAAGAGGTCAGAGCACTAAGGGTATAATTGACATTTCTGTAACGCTTTGCAATTCACAAAGAACTTGCCTCAAAACAATCCCATGAGGCAGACAGTAGTAATATAACTATTCCCATTTCACAGATTAGGAGACTGAGGGGCTGAGAAGTGAGATTGCTAATGTCTGATTTGAGATCTGAACCCAATTCTCTTGAATCCAGGCCTAACCCTCATGGCCACTAAATCTTACTCTCTGGACGCAGAACATCGGAGTTAAAAGGGACCTCAGAAGCCATCTCATCCAACGCCTTCATTTTACAAATGAGGAAACCAAGCCCCAGAGAAGTGAGATGATTTCCCCCAAGCCCTACAAATCTGGACTGGGCTCTGCTAACTTCAAATTCATGACCCATTCGGGCCAACCACCTTCACTTTTCAGATGGAGAAACTAAAGACTCCCAAAGAGCTGACTGCCACCTTTATTCCCACAGCTAACCCTAACCCTTTGCCTGGGACAGGGGCAGCATTCCAGCCCAGGAATCTTGATCCTGACAAGGCCTTGGCTGCCTCACCCTTCTCCTCTGTTGGTCTCCAGGCACTCAAGTTCTCTCTTTGTCTTAGCCCTCTTTGGTACCCCAATGCCATATTATATTCTCTTATTTCCCCACTCTTAGACCTCTCGATTTGGCCTTTCTTCAGTTGCTGTGCCTGGATTAATGAACGATCCTTTTCTCCCAGGCAAGCCTCACTGATACAGTTCTGATTAAATGATCAGGAGACCTGGGTTCTAGTCTTGACTCAAACGAACTAAAATATGTGTCATTCTTCACAACCTATTTTTTTTTTCTTTTTTGGACCTGAGCCCTCATTGAAGACCTCCCTAGTCCTGGAGAGTTACCTGAGAAGTAAGGCAGTGAGCCCATATTGTAGGAAGCAGAGTCTGCCTGACTCCAAAACCATCTCAGCACACTTCTCTGCCAACTCAAAAGTGCTATGTAAGTGTTAGCGGCATGACCTCCGGCAAGATCCAGCTGCTACACTTGCTTCCTGAAGAGAGAGCCTTGCTTTGTCATATCTCTCCAGGCCAGAAGGATGACAGGAACTGTGGCTTCTATTCCTTTCCATTCTGCATTTTGGATCCCAAACCCAAATCCCCCAGGAATAACCTCCCATCATTTTGTATTTGTCTTATATTTGTTTAGATTTTAAGTACTGTTTCCTTCTGGTAGAATGGAAGCTTCTTGAGGGCAAGGGTTTGTTTGAATTTTTGTTTTAATATCACCTATCACAGAGTCTGGCACATGGGCTTTAAAAATGTGTGTTGGATTGAATCTGTCTCTGAATAAGGGGAGGTTAGTGGAAAATGTCTTGGATTTAGAGTCAGGGCTACATGGGTTCAAAGGGGTAGCTAGGAGGCACTATAGTGCATAGAACACCAGGTTTGAGGTCAGGAAGATGAGTTCAAATCCAGCCTCAGACACTTAGTAGTTGTGTGACCCTGGGCAAGTCATTTCACCCTGTTTGTCTCAGTTTCCTCATCTGTAAAATGAGCTGGAGAAGGAAATGGCACAGCACTTCAGTATCTCTCCCAAGAAAACCCCAAACGGAGTCATGGAGAGTCAGACACAACCAAACAGCACATGCCATCCTAATCCAGGCCTCATAGGGTCTTGCCCTGGTGAAGTACTCCATCTTGATCGACTCACTGCCTCCACTCTTTCCATTCTCCTTCACCTCCACTCTCAACTTTTTGCCCCGCTCCTGGTCATTACTCACCTCCTAGTCTCAAGTTCCTGCCCCAAATGTGGGGCTAGCCTCTCCCTCTCAGGCTCAACTGATGACTTCAGCCTTCAGTCACACCCTGGACAGCCAGAATCCTTCCCACCTCCCAAGATCCCCTCCCCATTCCCCCTGCCTCTTCACCCCATCCTGTGTGGTCTCTTCTGTCTGCAAGACCAGACTGCCACTGGCTTATAGAAATGTTAGCTATTACTATTAATTATTAATTATAACACCAATTAATAGCCAAATTGCATTATTGACTCATAGTAAACTTGTGAGATCAGTAAGATCTTTTTCAGACAAACTTCTGTGTGTCCATGCCCTCCCCTATCTTCTACGTGTAAAGTTGATTTTTTGAACCCAAAGGTAAGATTTTACATTTATCTCTTTTGAATTTCATCCCTCTCCCAATTCTAGTCTGTCAGGATCTTTTTGGGTCCTGACCCTCATCACTCAAAGTGTTAATTACTTCCTAGTTGGTTCTGTCTGCAAACCTCTATTTCCTTTATCAAGAAACCACAGAAAAGAAAGATAAGTCGAATAAGCTCTGTACCCTGGGGCACTCTACTGGAGATCTTGCTAAGTGACATCTAGTCATACATGAATATTCTTTGGGACCAGCCACTCTACTAGTTCCAAATCCACCTAACTGTAGTATTGTTCAGTCCACATCTCTCCATCTTTTCCACAAGAATAGAATGAGAGATTGTCACTCACTACTGAGAGACTGAGCACCTAGGTGGCACCAGGGGGTGAAGTTCAGGGCCTGGAGTCAGGAAGACTTATCTTCCAGAGTTCAAATCACTTACTAGCCACTGTGTGACCCTGAGCAAATAAGTCACTTCACCCTGTTTGCCTCAGTTTCCTTATCTGTAAAAGCTGGAGAAGGAAATGGCAAACCACTCCAGTATCTTTGCCAAATAGTGTCATGGGGAGTCAGACATGACTGAAACAACTCAACAACAAAACTGAGAGGTTGAGACCAAAAGTGAAAAAAGCAAAGAAAGATAGAGACTGGGAAAGGGCTAAAGAAAACAAGAGGAAGGGAGAAAAAGACAGAGGGGAGAGAAAGACACAGAGAGAGAGAGAGATACAGAGAGAGAGACAGAGAGAAAGGAGAGAGACAGGGAAGACAGCGAGAGACAGAGGTAGGGAAGGAGAGAGAGGAGAGAAAGGGAGAGGGAGAGAGAGGGAGGGGGAGGGAGGAAGGGAGGGAGAGAGAAAGAAGAGAGACACAAATCGAGAGAGAGAAGAGAGACAGAGAAAGGGAGAGAGAGGGAGGAAGGGAGAGAGAAGAGGAACACGGAGAGGAGAGACACAGAGACAGAGTGAGAGAGAGAAGAGACAGAGACAGAAACAGAGGAGAGACAGAGGGAGGGAGGGAGAGAGAGACAGAAGTAAGGAGGGAGAGAGACAGAGACAGAGACAGAGAGAAGAGAGAGAGAGGAGACACACACAGAGAGGAGAGGACAGGGAAGAAAGAAAAGGAGATACACCCAAGAATGAGGATCTCCGCCATGTCTCTGGTGCTTCAACACTGCCAGTGTCCTTTTTACAACAAGCCTGGGAGAAAGGTTGGGTTCCCCATTAAATTTTTTTTTTTTTTTTGCTTTTTGGTGGTGAAAAGGCAGGGCAATTAGGTTAAGTGATTTGCACAAGGCCACATGGCTAGTAAGTGTTAAGTGTTTTTTTTTGTTTGTTTGTTTTACTTTTTTGGAGGGCAATTGGGGTTAAGTAACTTGCCCAAGGTCACACGGGTAGGTTTTTTGTTTTGTGTGTGCGTTGTGTCTGAGGCCAGATCCGAACTCAGGTCTTTCTGACTCCAGGGCCAATGCTCTACTCGCTTCGCTACCTAGCCACCGCAAGTTCCCCATTTTCCAGAGAAGGAAAGGAAGTCTCAGAAAGAAGGGACTTGGCAGAGGTTACAAATGCACCAAGACTGATGGAAGCCAGCAGTGTCTACCTGCTTCCTCCCCTGACCCTCTCCCCCTCTTCTGACCATCTCCAGGCTCCTGACTCCAAATCCTCTGTGGTCCAGACCACACTTCCCAGAGGTGTTTGGACACACATACATGTAAACCACTCCTTGGTCATTTGTTGCTCAGAGGTGTGTTGGGGCTGGAACTCCACCCCAAAGTGTATGCAGGCATGAATGTTCCTGTTAGGTGATGCCCCACACCCCCAGACAGCCTCGGATTGTGTCCAGGCTCCTCCACTCCATTTCCCCAAGTGGAAAATTCAGGGAACTGCGGGGAGAACACTAGAGTTAGGAGTTAAAACCCTAGCTCTGCCACTTACTACCTGTGCCCTAGGGCAACTCACCTCTCTGGGCCTCAGTTTATCCTAAGTGTAAAATGAGTTTGGAAAATGTCCTGGATCTGGAGTCAGAGGACCTCAGTTTCAAACTACGCTTTGCCACTGTCACCTGTCACCCGGGGGGAATCTCTTCCACTCCTGGAGGCCTCAGTTTCGTCTGGAAAATGAAGGGGTTGAGCTAGGCTTCAAGTGTCCCTTCTAGTTCCCCATCTCCCCTGGGTCCCCAGAAAAATCTGCTGTGCCTGCGGATCCATCACCCTTCCCTTCACTGTGTCCCCTTAGGGTACTGAAGGGGATGCCCTCCCTCCCCTGGACCCGACTCTCCCTCTCCTCTTCCCCCTTGCCCCCTCCCAGCCTCCGACGTCCTCCACCGTCAGCCCTCCGCTCTCCGGCTCCAGCCCGGCCCCGCCACTCCACTACCTCCACCGAGGACGCTCACCCTCTCTTGGGTCTCCTTGACGCCCACCTTTCCGTTCCATCTACCACGCAACCACCACCCCTGCTCCGCTCTGGCCCACCTGCCTCCTGCTTCGCCCTCCATCCTGGCTCTCTGCACTTCAGGTCAGACTGCGGAGGCACGCCCTCTCCCCTCCACCTGCCTTCCCTTGACTTTCTTCCCTAGTGCCTGGCTCTCTCTCTCTTCCGCGGTCCACCCGCCCCCTTCACTTCCTCGCTCTAGCCTCCAGGGGGCGCAGCGTCCCCCTGCACCTGTCCCCCGTCTTGCCTGTCTACCTGCTTCCTTCCTATGCCTCTACTCTGGGTCCTCGCCCCCTCTGAACTTCCCAGCTCCAGCCAGTAGGGGCTGCAGCTCCCTCTTCTCTACCTGTCCCCTCCCTTGTCTACCTGCTTCTCCCTCTCCCCTCTTCACCCCATCCTAGGTCCTTCTACACCTCCTCTGTTGCGGTCCTCCCCTCTCCCTGAATCCCTGGGGCTCCACCTGCGCCATCCCTCTATCCCGAGTCTCTCTTCTCTCCCTTCACACTTCTTTGGTCGATCCTGCAAGGGGCACACGCTCTCCCCTCCATCTGCTCCCTGCTGTCTATCTGCCTCCCCCTATGACTTTCTCTCCTCTTCAATCAACTCACCTCATCCGCTTTTCTCCACGTGCCCTGTAGGCAGCGCAGCGCCCTGCCCTCCCCCTGGCTGGCCGGGGCATCCACTTGGCCCCTCTGCCCTGCATTCCATTCTTGGTCCCTCCACACTTCCTCACGTGCCCTGCAGGGGGCAGAGGGCCTTCCCTATCCACCTGCTTCCTTGGGGTTTCCACCTGCCGCCCCCTCCCCCCCCCCGCCCCGCATCTTCTTGTCTCTTCGGTTGCCTGGCTCTTTCTGATGTGGTCCAGACGTCCTCTCCGCACTTCCCCGCTCCTGCCTGAAGGGGGCGCAGCGCTCTCCCCACCACCTGCTTCCCTGGGGTTTCCACCTGCCTCTTCTACTGCCCCCACCATCACTCCATCCTGGTCCTTCTTCTCTTCCCCGCTTCTGCCTGGAGGGGGTGCAGCACCCTGCTCTCTACCTGCCTCCTTGGGACTTTCACCTGCCTCTCCCCTCACCTGCCTCCACCCCTCCACCTGCCTCTCCCTTCACCTGCCCTCTCCCGCCCACCTGCCTCCTCTACTGCCCCCTCCACTTCCCTCTATCCTTGGTCCTTCCTCACTTCCCCGCTCCTGCCTGGAGGGGCTGCAGCGCCCTGCCCTCCACCTGCCTCCCTGGGGTTTCCATCTGCCCCCTCCTGTCTCTCTGCCTCTCTCCAAGGCCCGGCTCTCTCCTCTGTGGTCCATTGGAGCCCCCATCCACGCTTCTTCGCTCCAGCCCCCTAGGGGTACAGCAGCCTGCCCTCCATCTGCCTCCCTGGGGCTTCCCTGCCCACCGCGCCCAAGTACTTCTCAGCTCCCCCCCCCCCCCCCACACACACCTTGGTGAGGCCTGGACCCTTCCATTTCCCTCCGGCCCTCCCCTCTCCCGCCTGCAGGGGGCGCGCGGCGCTCCCCCGCCCTCCCCGCTCCCTGCCAGGAGCTCCCCCCGCCCGCCTCCCCCCTCCTCCCGCCTCCTCCTTCTCCCTCCCTGAGCATCCTTGGGCTCGAGGTTGCCATGGGGACAAGGTGGGGGAGAGCCCGGGATGGCGCGCGCCTGGGCTCGCGCCGCCGCCAAGCGGGGCCGGGCGAGGAGGAGCGAGGGCGGGCGGGCGGGCGCAGCAGCAGCAGCAGCAGCGGCAGAGGCGGGAGCAGCCCAAGGAGCGCAGGCAGCGAGCGGGAGCGGGAGCGGGGGGCCGGCGGCGGCGGCTCAGCCAGCCCCTCTGAGCCGGGCAGCTGACGCGCATGGCGGAGACAGCGGCGCCTACCGATGGAGCTAGAGGTGAGGCGCGCCCTCCCCTTGCTGCCTGGTCCCCCCCACCCCCCCACTCTCCTCCGCCTCCTCCTCCTCCTCCTCCTCCTCCCGCTCCCCCTCGCCGCCCCTGCCCGTGCGCCTCCCCCCCCCAGCTCCATTTAAAAATCTTTAAAACTTTGCATATTAATATCCGCGCTTTGCATAATCTGCCCCGCGCTTTATTGATTGCAAAGCGGGCTTAATGCAGCCGGCGCGGCCCCCGTGGCTGGGAGAGCTGAGCCGGGAGCCGGCGGAGGCGCCTCGCTCCGGCTGCTGCCCCCCCACACCCAGCCCAGCCCCGCTTCTCCGCCTCGCCGGGGCGCCGCTTTTGGGGGCGCGGGGGAAAACGGGGGGCAGCCCCTGCCCGGGGCCTCCGAGACCGGAGCGGGGGGCGGGGGCTCCGAGCAAGGGGGCAGAATCGGGAGGGGAAGGGAGCGATCAGGGGGAGAAGAGGGGAGCAGAACTGGGGGAGAAGCGAGGGAATTGGGGGACCAGGGGCACAAATGGGGGTGGAAGTAGGTAAATTGGAGGAGGAAGGCCAAGAAAAGAGGGGGGATTGGCAGAGAAGAGGGAAGAATAAGGGGAGAAGGGACGAAATGAGGGGGAGAAGGGAGAGAAAAGGGGAAATCGGAAAAGGGGGAGAATTCGGTAAAGGGAGAAAAGGCAGAGAAATAGGGGAAGGAGGACGGAATTCAGAGAAGGGAGAGAGAAGGGGAAAGGGGAGAGCAAAAAGGGAAGAAAAAGAGGATGGGAAGACGGGGAGGATGGAGACGGTGAGAGCCAGCGATGGTCGGGAAACAGGGGGGCTGGGGGGGGGAGGAATAGAAAGAAAGAGGGAGACCGAAGGAGAGAGGGAGTGCTGCAGACGGGGGCTGGAAGGCAAAGGAAAAGAGCAACGGATGGATTTGGAGAGGAAAAGGGAGTGAGGACAGCGGGAGAGATGAGAAGGATGGGGCGACAGCCGAGGCAGAGCGAAGCTGGAGAGACCGGGAGAGGAGAAAAGGAAGGGGGGATGGAGGGGGAGAGAAAGCACAGAGAGAAAAAAGAGTGAGGGCTGCTCGGAAAGGGAACAGCAAGGGAAGAGAGAGCTTGTGGGGGGGGGAGGGACAGAAGAGGGGGACTGGAGAAAGGAAGGGATGATGGAGAAATGGAGGCAGAGAAGGGGAAAGGGAAGGGTGGGAGAGAGAGAAAAGGGGGAAGGGAGGAGAAAAGGAGGGAGGGAAAGAAAGGGGGAGATGGAGAAAGAGAGGCGAGAGAGGGAAAGAGAAAAGGGGGATGGGAAAGGGGAGGTGGTGGAGGGGTACTCTCAAATAGTAGAAAGAGGGGGTAGGAAAAGAGAAAAGAGGAAGGAAGGAGAGGGGCTAGGAGAGTGGATAGGGACTGGGGGGACCAGTTCCCTGAGGCAGAGGAAGGGGAGGGGGCCAGGGATGACCAGTCTGGACTCAATAAAACCCCAGAGCTTGACTAGAGAATAAAGAGACAAGAGTCTCTGCCCTCCTTTAGCCCCCCTCTTCCAGACTCCCTCCCAACTGGGGAGTTTGGGGGGGGTGGTTTTAAAATTCTTTATTAAAAAAAAAATCCCTGTGTAATAATAAGGAAATAGGGAGGAGGGAGGTGTAGAAAGGAAGAATGGAGCTGGGGAGAGACTTGGGATGTGTGGGGGTTGTCTCCTGTACAGGGCTGTTCAGTGGGTCCAGTCGTGGCTATTTGGGGGTCTGGGCTATTTTCTGGTGAGGGATTTTCTCAGTATTGAGGAAGACATTTAGCATCTAGGAGGCTATTTCCTTCTTGGTGGGCAGGAATTGGATGCTTTGTACCTAGTAGGCACTTAATAAATGCTTTGGGAATGGAATTGGACTGTTGGGGGGGGCATGATTTTTTTTTTAATGTGAATATCAGAAGATATGGAGGGGGCTGTTTCCCCATTCCCAGATATTCCAGGTGTGTGTGTGTGTGTGTGTGTGTGTGTGTGTGTGTGTGTGTGTGTGTGTGTGCTGTGTGCTGTCCTCTCTTCAAAGAGGAACCAAGGTATTGGGGGGGGGGGCTACTGGTTTCTTCTTAACAGGAGTATTTATGGGAGGGGGGCATGTGTAGGACTTTTCACCCCCTTTTACCTGAGTAGGAGGGTGGATGAAAGTATTAAGATGTGAGGGGAGGTGGGGGGGTTGGGTAGGTGTATACTCAGGTTATTTAGGGGTATAGGAGGGGGTAATAAGGTGTATAAAGGGTTAATCAGAGCATAATGAAGGTGTTCCTAGTGGGTGGAAGTGTGAGGGGAAAGCTAGTGTATTGGTGTGACTAAGTGTGTGTGAGGGGAAATCTGGGCAATGTGAAGGGGCATGTGGGGTGTGATGTGTTCAGATGTATATGGTGTGTGTGTGTGTGTGTGTGTGTGTATGTGTGTGTGTGTGTGTGTGTGTGTGTGTACCAAGGAGTTATTCAGAGGGAAATGGGGTATTTAGGATGTGTGTGAGGGGATGTTTCCAGGTCTTTGGGATATGAGTCTGTCTCCTTATCTCTGGGGCATCAGGGCATGAATGTGTGAATGTGTGTGTGTGGGGGGGGGGCGTATTATCAATCGTACTCGGAAGCCCTCTTAGGTGTGTTTGCTGATGGAGGAAAGGAGGGGGTGGGGACTGGAAAGAATGAGATGGAAGGGACAGGAAGGAGAGTTGTGGTAGGTGGGGGGAAAATAGAGTGTTAAGGGTATGAGAGAGAGAGGTATCTGGAATGTGGGAGCTGGAGCAGGCCTGGTGGGGAGTACCTACTGCTGGGGGAGTCCCTACTGCTGGGGGAGTCCCTTTGTCCAGAGGGAGAAATGAAAAGTTCTTGGTGAGACTGGTCAGGGTCCTGCATATCCCTCCCGGATAGGTCTCCTCCCTACGCTGCCTGAAGATCTCCCCTTTTCAGCCCTTCTTTGTGTCACCCCCTTTTCTCTTGCTTCTTCTTTAGCACCCCAATCTTCTTGACAGCCCCTTTCCCCTCTTCCTTGATGATGTTCCCATCATCTCCAGTCATTGCGATTTCCTCTCCTCTCCCTCTCTCCCTCCTCTGTCTCCTCTCTCTCTCTCTGTCTCTGTCTCTGTCTCTGTCTCTGTCTCTGTCTCTGTCTCTGTCTCTGTCTCTGTCTCTCTCTCTCTCTCTCTCATTCTCTCTGTCTCTCTCCCTCCCTCTGTCTCTTTTTTTTCTCTTGGTATCTTATCTCTTTCCTCTCTATCTTTGAGGCTTAGTGTCTCTGTTTTTCTCTCTTCCTCACACTTTTTGTCTCTTTTTCTCTCCCTCACTCTGTCTCAGTCTCTCTCTGTCTGTCTGTCTCTTCTTCTCTCCTTCCCTCCCCTCTGATGGTTGGTCTCTTCTCCTTCATTCTTCCTGTCTCCTCTCTTCCCTTTCCTATCTCCTCTTTTTTCTTATATCCTCTACTCCTGCCCTCCCCCCCCACCTTGAACCATCTTGTGAGGGTGATTTAGAGATAAGGTGCAGGACATCACCCTAGCCCTTCTCTGGATGTGCCTCAAGCATTATCATGCCTGCCCTTTGGATTGTTGTCACCTTGGGCCTTGGGCAAGAGGGCATAGCCCAAGACTCTGCTTGCTTTGGGTAGGAGGAGTCCCTTACCTGGATCCTTTCCTGGGGCCCTTTGACTGATGTTTATGGCAATTTAGCTCATCCCCAATGAGAACCCAAGCTAGCCAGAAGAGGTCACATGAAAGTGCACTGGACCCTCCCCGGGCTGAGGCAAGGTGGCCTAGGAGAACACAGGTTACAGAGAAGGGCATACACACATTGGCATGAATTCAGGATTACAGGGACAAGAGAGGGCCATAACTTTGCTCATTCCAATCCAAAAGATGGGGTAGGCCCTAGGGTACAGGGCAAATGGGACTCCCAGATACAGGTTTGCAGAGAACTCAATTTAGGATTATGGGGCAGGTGGGTGGATACTACTGAGGGCTTTACAGACAGAGAATTCTCCTTCCCTATTGAGAGGCCAAGGTGAACCATGGGGGTTCAGACCATTGGTTTGGCCATGAAGAAATGAGGGGGTGAGGGGCTCACACAGAGGCATCCCCAGGGAAATGATCTCAGGGATTTGAGGTCGGGAGACCCATATTCAAGTCAGTTTGTCATCCTGTAGCCACCATGGCAGGATTTGGGAACACGGGGAAGAGAGATTCGCCAACAGGAATTCATGGATGTATGAACTCATCCCAATGGAGAGCCTAGGGGGTGTTTCTGATGCAGGAGGGCAGGTATGCTAATGGGAATCTGCTGGAAAGTTAGCTCTGTCTCCATTAAGAGGCCCAGGTTTTGGAAGCAGGGGGCAGCGGGTTAATTTGGAAAGACCAAGCTAAAACGGATTGTGGAGAGAGCTGATATGTGGGGCCACTGAGCCTGTGTAGGCCAGCTGTACTGGCTCCAGAGGGAGCCAGCTTTAATCCAAGGGTCTCCAATCCATGACGGGGGTCCTGTGTAGGACTCGGGATACTCTGTGGAAAGCCTGAGAATCCTAGGGCTGTTTTCTAGGAGGCTCAGGAGTGTGCGTAGTATTTATGTCTGTGGGGGGTGGGGAGTGGGTTGGCAATAGGAGTCGGGGAGGTTTGCAATCGGCTGTCGGCTGGAGAGTTGTAAACCGGGATTCTCTGCGCATGAAGGGACCAAGGGCAGGTTTCCACTGTGTTTGTGTGAAAAGCATGATGGGTATAGAAAAGGGATTCTGCGTATCCCTATGTATGTGTGTGTGTGTTGGAGACATGTACACATGGAGAAACACACATGCTATTTACATGTCTTTGCTTTGGGGTCTCTGACCACCTCTGATGGAATATTTAAGTGTGTGTGAGCACGTGTGTGAGTGTTCTGTGTCTGTGACTCTGACTTGGTATATAAGGTGTATATCTGAGGCTCTGCACTGGGATTCAGGATGTCTGTGCTGTGTCTAGTTTACCTGAGGAGCACATAAAAGGAGTGGGCATATGTGTGCCAGGTCTAAAGAAGGCACATGTGTGCTTATCTGAAATCCGTGTGGCCCATGAGGAGCTGTTGGGGGTGACCAAGCCTCCGTGCCTCAGCGAGGCTTTGTGTGTGTGTGTGTGTGTGTGTGTGTGTGTGTGTGTGTGTGTGTGTGTGTGTGTACGTATGCGTGTACCACACAAAGGCCTGTTTCAAGCACCTGGGGCAGGTGTCACATACTGGACAACCCTGGGGGCAGTTGTCATACCCCTAATCTCCCCTGTTTCCAGTTCCTAGTGCTCAGAGACTTGCTACTACTTTTGTTTGCACTCCTGGCACTGCCCATGCTGTCCCCCTACCCTCTCCTTTGTTGAATGTGGGAGATGCCTGCCAATCTTTGTTCTCAGTGGGCATGCAGAGAGGTGGTCAGTTGCCCCTCCCCATCACTGCACCATTTAGATACAAGACCTTTTTGTTCTGCTTAGGGCTCTGGGACTGGATTCCTATGTGATCTTCCATAAATCCCTTCCTGCCCAAGGTCCCTCCTAGCTCTGACATTCCATGTTCTAAGTTTTGTGTTCTAAGGTTCCTCCTGGCTATAGTATTCTATGTTCTAATGTTCTGTGTTTTAAAGGCTCTTCCAGATTTTACATTCTCGGATTCTATGATGTTCTCTAGGTGTGTCTCAGAACAGGTTACGAAACTTGATTCTCCAGGCCCTGCTTGAGGTCTCTCTGCTCCCTTGCCCTGCCTAGCCACCTTCTTTCCGCTGGGCTCAGTTTCACAAGGCCCTTCAACCCTACCCTATCTGCTCTGATTCTCAGCAAGGCCCTGGGATCAAGAGTGGGTGAGGATTTTTCTTCTGTTGTACAAATGGAGGCAAGCAGAGAGATCCCCTGGCTGGGGCTTGGCCTAGACCACATGGTTAGTCACTACCAGGGCTAGTGTATCAGGGCAGTGAGGACCAGAATGAAGCAGGGTCCTAGGAATCACCTGCTTTCCAGGAAGGTGGGAGCTACAGCTCCTTCCAGAAAGTCTGCTACCTGTCCAAGACTTCACTCCTTCCTGGCTCTAGCATCTAGCATGCTTCTCTCTCTGCCCACCAAGGGATAACTTCCTTCAGTTGTGGTTATAGAATCATGGGATTTAATTAGAACTGGAATGCATCTCAGAAATCATTTGGTCCAACCCCTTTGTTGTTTAAATAGAGGTGACTGAGGTCCAAAGAGGAGGGACTAACTTGTTGGTGGCCTCAAGCTGGCTGGGAAGAGGACAAGTGAGGCCTGGCCAGAGATGTCCCTTATTTCCTCTTCCTTCAAGGCCTAAAATCCCCTCCCTGGGCTCACCTCTACACTGTTTCTATACTATGAGACACAGAGTCTTAGAAATGTCTGAGTGGAAGAGGAGGCCCAAGGCTCAGGCCATTGTGAGCGGCCTTCTATTCCTGCTCTGTTACCTGGACATCCCAGGTCTGTTGAGAGTAGGGCAGAAAGAATGGCTCTTCTCTGCATCACTTCTCTGGGCTGGGTGTGGCCAAGGAGACCCAAAGGCTGTCCAGTCCTCTTCCTTTGGGTTGGGGTTTTGATACAGATGGCCAAGAGGTCTACATTACTTACCTTCCACAGCCATGAGATGAGCGTCTGCCCAGTTAATGTGTGTCTCTGGTTCTCTTTTGTTTCTTTGTGTCTTTCTCCCTGGTCTCATCTCCTGTCTTCCTAGTTGTTTCCCTTCTGTCTCCCTCTTTTTTGTGTATCTCTGTTTTTCTCTCTGTATCTTCTGTTTCCTGTTTCTTTCTTTCTTTCCTGTATTTCTTGGTTACTTTCTATCTCATCATGACTTTTGTTCTCCCTCTACACCCCATCTCTGTCAGGTTCTGGTGCTGTGTGATATTATTCATTAGAGAAAAAGAATAAGGGTACTCTTGGTCTGGCTGGGCCTGGGATTCAGTCCTGAGAGGTCCCTCTTCCTGCCTGAGGGTGAGGGAATGGGTCAGAAGTGCCACCCCTCACTTCCTACATATTTGGGTTACAGATTTGTACAAGTGAGAGTAGAGAACAGTGTAGGTCGGCCTGGTTCTGGGATTCCTCAGCAAAGGCAGGCTGGGGTTTCCTTTTATACCAGCCTCTTGAGTATGCACATTCAGCAGTCCCACCAGCTGGGAAGTCCTTGACAAGTTCCCACAGACTTCTAACTATTAGAACAGGTTTCCTAAAGGAAGTTGTTCTAGATCTGGGGCTTAAAGGGCCTTTGGGATTTGGGTCAATTGAGAGAAAGGTGTTTGGGGGCAGAGACAGGCCTGGAAAATTCAGGGAATTGGGAGGCTAGCTATCAATGGACCCTGGAGGCCTCAGATGCTAAGGTGAAGAGTTTGGACTGGACCTGATGGTCAGCAGAGAAACAGTCTAGAGGCTGTATACAAAGGAGGTGGCCTCATGGAGTAAATCAATAGCCCTTGGTGGGCTTAGAGACCAAAGAGTGGGGTTTGAGTCCCGCTTCCCCCACCGACCTTACGGCCTTAGTCTCCTTATTTATAACATTGATATGATTAGGTCCTCTCCAGGTTCTCTTTTAGCTCCTGACATTCTTCAATGTCTGACATGGAAGAATGTGGAACATTTGTTCCGAGGTTGGCTCTGTGACCTTGGGCAAGGTCCTGTCCCTCTCTGATCCTTGGGCCCTTTCTCTGTAAAACAGTGTGTGATGGTCACAAAGGTCCCTTTTATTCTGATGGCCAGCCATTTTAAACTTAAGTCTCCCGTGTATACTTGCGTTTGGAGTCACAGGACTCCCAAGTTATATCCCTAGACAAGCCCTTTCTTCTGTCAGGGCCTCACTTTCCTTTTCTGCACCATGAGGGGCTTGGACTAGTGAAGTCGCCTCCAAATCTTTGGAGAGGCAGTGTGCTGCAGGAGATAGAGTGCTAGCCTTGTAGTCAGGAAGATGCCAAAGGATTTAAGCTGAAGGAAGGCCTGAGCCATTTATCCCAGGGAGAGAAATGGGCCTGGATATGGAGCTGCTCATGGAGGACAGGTCCCTTCCCCTAACATTACCTCATACCAGCTGGAGGACTCTGGGCCTCGTGTAAAATGAGAAAGTTGTGCAAGTGATGTCTAAGGCCCCTTCCAAATCTGTGGTCCTTTCCATCTGCTCTATGTCCCAAGAAACATGCCAGCTCTTTCATTCTGTGTTCTAAGGGCCCTTCCAGCTGCTGATCTTAATATCACCATCATAGATGTAAATCTTCTGTTTAAGCAGAGATGGACACACATGAATAAAAGCTGAAAGGCTGACCCTCCTACTACTCTACATCTATCCGCTATGTGTTTGAAGGAATGGCCTTCTGACTCCTGGGTGCCAGAACTATCAGAATGGGCTCAGCATGCTAAGGGAGAGATTTGGCCCGCTGACTGTTTCTGTATGGCATCGATGGTTTGTTACATTTGTAAATAAAGTTTTATTATATTTTAAAATATAAAAACATTTTGAGCTCCTGGGATTCAGGCTGGACTTGGCCTGCTGGCCACAGTGTGCCAACCCTTATATTGGAATATTAGCAGAAAGAGTTTTGGTTGACTTGAGTCTAAGGATCTTCCTCAAAAGCCAATGCCCTTCTCTCCTAGGTAGGCTTATATTGTATGGCAGAGATTTGATGAAGGAGCTATAATCTACTTCAAACCCTGGCCTGGGACCCACACCCTTCAAAGATATACATGTAATGCCCGTGATGCTTTGTTACATCCACAGCCATAGGAAATAAAATAGAAGAAGGAAATCCTGGGCTTTCCTATGAGAATTAGGAAGACTGTTTTGCAGCTAGCCTTCCCAATAACACATCACAGACTTCGGGTGCCCTTCTCTTCCCCTCGTCCTCTCCCACACAAGCACACATTTCGTCAGAGGGAAATCCAGGCCTTCTGCCCCTGCCACTGTCATTTACTGTAAGAAAGGGGTACATATTCATGCTCACACATACAGACACAGAAACTCACATGTATGTACATCCAGAACACTCTAGTGTGCACAGCTAGGTAAACAGTCAGGCTTTATACCATACACAGGGATCCACACAGGTCACTCAAGTTGTACACACAGAGACATGTAGGCCCCCCAAACACACAAAGGCCTAGAGGTGTTCTATAACCTGCTTACTGCCCCTCATTTCTCCAACTACCAGTCTGAGAAGTGGCCCCAAATCCCTGGTGGGTCCTGAGGTAGGGTGAACAAAAGCCATGGGCTGTGGGTGACTGACTGGGATATGTCTGCCTCTAGTGGGGCAGGGGGTATCCAGAACCAGCCTGCCTTCTTCCTTGTGGGCTGACTAGGTGGGGATTGGGAGTGAAGTCCACACCCAGGCTGGACAGCTGGGGTGGGGGAAGGGAGAAGGGGGAGGCAGGCCCTCTGTGTGTGGCTAATTGTGTGTGTGTGTGTATGGGGAGCATTTTTCCATGGGTGTCCTGATGAAGCCTGAAATCCTTGAATCTCTGTATGTGTGTGTGTGTGTGTGTGTGTGTAGGATTTGTTGTGTATTTCTCTGTACGTGTCCAGTTTCATCAGCATACCTAGAGAGAACACACACACATGTGGACATGTGTGTCCCTGTGCCTTTGCATGTCTGTGAACGCATCATGTGGGGGTGGCCATCCCAGGGTCACCTCGATTTTGAGTGTGTCCAGGCTTGGCTTGGGGCCTGCAGACGTCGGCACATCTGGGAGTCTGGGAGGCAGAGCCTTTGTGCGGTCATCGTTAACTTGGTGCCTGGGGGGAGGGGGGAGCAGTTCAGAAGGATGCTTGGCCGCTTGTCCAGCACAGGGCCTCTGTCTGAATGTGTGTGTAGTGATGGAGGGGAGGTGGGCAGTGCTATTTTCTGGGGCTCTTTCTGCCTGGATCTCCCTGTGTCTCTGAGCCTGTAAGATGTGTCTGGATCCTTCTACATGGGTCCACCATCATTTAGGGTCTGGGGGCCTCCCTGTCTTTCCATGCAGAGCTACCTCTTTGACAGGCATTTGTGGGGTTTATCCCTGCTGCCGTTTTGTCTTTATTGCCTCTGCATCTCTGAGCCTTTCAGGATGTTTCTGTTTTGAAAGGTGGCTCCGGGTCTTTTTTGGGGGGTCAGGCTGGCTATCAGTGTCTCTCTTTATCTGCCGATTGACTCTCCATATTTAGGTTGTCCCTGAGTCTTTGGGGGTGTTGACGTGACTCTGAGGGGTCCCCTTGGTTTTGGGGTGTTTCTGTCTCTCTCAGGGGCCTCTTCATCTTTTGAGGTGTTTGAGTCTTTGTCTCTGTCTTTTGGGGGGGCCTACACATCTTCCTACTTGTCTGCACTTTTCAGGATATCTCTCTGAATATCCACGGTCTCCCCACCTTTCTGCCTCATTCCTCATCTCGTGGGGTGTCTCTGCATTGTTTGGTGGCTATCTCTGAGTATCTCAGGCTGTTTTCATCCTTTCTGGCCCTTCTGTTTACCGTCTCACAGCTGCTGGGCTGGCTTAGAATCTCCCTTTATGGGGGGGAGCTTTTGTCAGATGCAGGTAAATGAGGGAACTTGCTTTGTGTTCCCCAAAAAAGGCCACTCAGGGTCTACCAGGCATGGATGGTGTCTAACTCCCCCCACCCTGCAACCCACCCCTCCCTTCCCCTCCTCCTCCTCCTCCTCCTTCCCCCATGACCTCTGCTGCCAGCCAGCCCAGAATACATATTTATCAGAGAGTCCACAGGGGCTGCCCTTCCCCCACTGCTCCCCTCAGGGCCCAGGCTGCCCGGCTGCGGAGAAATTAACCCTGTGACACAAGAGAGCGGCTGACACCCGCCCTGCCCGCTGCGACATGCGTATACAAACGCACACGCATATACACGTGTGGGAACCCAGTGCCAGGACCAGGGGCTCTCAGGCAGGCAAAAGCTGGAGAGAGGGGGGGCGCACACGCACACACGCACACAGATCACCCCTCGCCTACAGAAGGGCACATTCAGGCACGGACACAGCAACACAATGGGTGCCCAGTGATGTGGGCTGTTCTAAACAAGGAGGAAACCACAAATGCCCAGTGGACGCTTGGTGGACATGGGGAGAGATAGGCATGTGCCCAGACGCCGATCTGGGTCCGATCACACAGAAATGTCCATGTGAGATAGTGGGAATGACCACACCACAAGCCATGCAAAAGCAGGTACAGATGATGAAACATGCAGAAGAGACATGGAAAAACACATGGGATGGACCGTATAGAGAAATATGCACCCATCTGGGAATATTCAGGAATACAGACATGTGGAAGAAAACATGGAAATGCACCTGTGTTGTGGACCACATGGAAATGTGGTAAAAAAAAAAGTCATGCCCCTGTTTTCCCACACGGGAGTGCTGAAAGGGACAGGGCTGTGCCCGTCTCCCCAACTGCTTTCCTCAGTCCCCTCCACAGTCCTCTCACCTGTTGTTGATCCAAGGCCTCGGGGTACAGGGAGGTGGTTGAGGTGCAAAGCCTGGACCTTCCCTCTCCAGCTAGCCAGCCACCTCAGGGCTGTCTGCCCACCAAGCTCAGAGAAGGGGGATCCCTGTAGGGAACTGGCTGGTCAGGAAGGGCCTCCTGGAGGAGGGCAGGGGATGGGCTAGGGGATCCTCCTCAAAGATCCCCAGGGACAAAGAGCCACCTCCAGAAGTGAGGGCTGGGGCCTCCCCGGCTCAGCATGTCCAGCCTTGGCTTTGGGCTCCTTCCTGAGCCTGCTTATCGATAGGTTAAGTGGTAGGGTCAGGGTTATTGACCATCCGATTAGGAGCTTGTCAGATCAATTCCCCTTTCGTCTCCTCCTTCTCTCTCTTCCCTCCCTCTCTGCCTCCCGCCCTCTCCTTGCTTGGTCAGAAAGCTCCCGATTACTGGCATCTTTAGCCGTGGTGCCATCCTCCCCTTGCCACTGGATCCCTCCTTCCCTCCCACTAATGGGCTGGGTCTTGTCCCTGCCCCACCCCCCCATCTGAGCCTCCCTCCTATACCCTGGTCCTGAAATAAAATCACAGACTGTCACAGTCCAAATGAGCCTTGGGGGTTATCCAGTCCAAACCATCATGTTACAGGTGGGAAACACTTGATACCCAGAGAGGGGCAGGGACTTGCCTAGGGCCACACAGTAAGCAAGAAGCCTGACATGAGAACCCAGGCCTGGTGGTGTCTGGACCAAGCCTCTGCCGTCCCGAGCCCTTCCTGGAGCAGCAGGATTGGAAAGGGAAGCCCGTAGAGCCCAGCTGGAGCCTGGGGAGACTCTACCCTTGTAAAGCCCTTCCTTCCTGTAGGCCTCAGTTTACCCCCTTTCAGCTCCAGCCTCCAACATATAACCATTCCTTGTTCTGCTGCGATGTCCGATGTGTCCTGTGCCCCACCCTTTAATCACCATGCCTCCCGTAGAAGAGGCCCAGGTTTGGTGCTTGTTGAATAGAATTGGAGCCAAGCGTTCTACACTCTGCTTTTCCAGCTTGAAGAGTGTGTGGTGTTCTGTCTTACTGTGGCACTGTAAGTGTGCTCATGTCCCTCTCCGGCCTTAAGATTGTGGATTAGACTAGGCTGTCTAAGGTCCCTCCCACCTCTGACATTCCCTGTTCTAAGGCCCATCCCCCCAACCTCTGATACTGTCTGTTCTAAGCTGCCCTTCCAGCTCTGTCATCCCCTGTTCTAAGGGCCCTTCTAGTTTTGACAGACCCTATTCCAAGGGGCTTCCCAGCTCTGATACTCTGTTTTAAGAGCCCTCCCAGCTCTGACATTCCCTATTCTAAGGCCCCTCCCAGCCCTGACATTCCCTGTTCTAGAGTCCCTTACAACTCTGATATCCTCTGTTCTAAAGACCCTCTCAGCCCTGACATTTCCTGTTCTAGGTCCCCTCCCAGCTCTGACATTCCCTGTTCTAAGACCCCTCCCAGCTCTGACATTCCCTGTTCTAAGGCCCCTCCCAGCCCTGACATTCCCTGTTCTAGGTCCCCTCCCAGCCCTGACATTCCCTGTTCTAGGTCCCCTCCAAGCTCTGACATTCCCTTTCTAAGGACTCCCTTAGTCTTGACATTCCCTGTTCTAAAGTCCCGTAGAACTCTGACATTCTCTGTTCTAGGGGCCCTGCCAGCTCTGACATCCCTTGTTCTAAGGTATTGCTCAGATCTAATCCTTCATGTTCTGCATTCTACAGTTCTGTGCCTTTCTGTGTGACATCAGGAAAACCCTTTCCTCTCTCTGGGCTTGCTTTATCCTCTAGAAGAGTGTGAGTCTCGATCATCTCTGAGGCCCCTGGGCTGCAGCTTCCCATGTACCAACATCCGAGTTCTAAGGGCCCTCCCAGCTCCAATCTTCTCTCTTCTGCTTTCTGAGTTGTATGTACTGACATATCATGGTTGGTGCCATGCTGTGTGACTTCAGGGAAGTCTCTTTGCCTCTCTGGGCCTCAGTTTCCCCCCTTGGTAACAGAAGAGTCTTGCACTTGAAGACTGCGAGCTGGGGAATCCCCAGCCCCCCCCTGTTCCCCCCAGCTGCCGTCACTTACAGCAGTATTGACGGCCCGCGGTGTCTGGCCGTGTTCTACACTCCGCGCGGCTAATTGTTTTGACTGGGAATTGGCAAGGCGATTAAACGCCATCGATTTCCCCCCGCGAGCTGCATCGATTTTTAAATTTCCTATTGATCCCGGCCCTAAATCTCCTTAACCAAGACCTCACAGCGCAGATGACAAGCCCTGATTAGCTCCCCCGCCCCTTGAGAGAGCCTGGGGTGGGGGGGCGGAGAGACAGGCCCAAGTTCCCCTTTTGTTTGTTCCCCCCCACTTTCAACTCCAGGTGGGGGGATCCCACCAAACCAGCCTGGGAAAAATAGACGCACAGATTCTTCCCCTCCCCACCAAGCCCCCACTCTCGAGGCTCAGCACTTGGGGGTCATCCAGGACCATCATTTAATAGAGTGGGAGACTGAGGCTCAGAGAGGGGAGGAGAAGAACGGGGCCCAGTGAGTCGAAGCCAGAACAAAGGCCAGGACCAAGGTCTCCTGGCTCCCAGGCTCAGACTGTAGAATATTAGAGCTAGGGAAATCTTGAGTCCAGGCCAATCATTTGGCAGAGAGGGAGACTGAGGCCCAGTGAGGGGAAGTGTCTGCTTTTGACCATCTGTGTGACCCTGAGCAAGTTCCTGCATCTCTCTGGGCCTTGGTCTCCTCTTCCGGAAAATAGGGGCTGGACAGAAGGGTCTGGAGCCCTTTCTGGATCCTGACCAAGCATCCCTGTGACTCTCCCAAGCTTAAAGACCAGGCACAGACCCAGGATGGAGTTAGGTTTCCTGCTTACACCAAGCTTTCTGTGCCCCTTATCGTCACGTGCCAAGTGCTGGAAAGGTATAGGCTGCTTGGCCCCTTCATTGTACACAATCGGAAACAGGCTTGGGGATGGGAAGGGCTTGCTCAGGGCCTTACAGGGCCATACAGCAAACCTCTTCTCCTTTCTGGGCCTCAATTTGGAGTCAAAGTGGCATTGTGGAGAGGGCACCAGCCTTGCTGTCAGAAGACCTGGGTTAGATCCCCCCCTCAGACCCTTACACTTAAATGGTCTATGCCCCCCAGCCTGTTAACCCTGCTTCAGTCTTATCTGGGAAGATTAGAATGTAAGCCCTTTGAGGGCAGGCTTGTGTCTGTGTCACCAGTACCTCCCTAACAGTGCCGTGTATGCAGCAACCGTTTAATAAATGCTTGTTAAATGAAGGGCTGAGCAAATGAAGGAAAACCCTAGGTTTGGGACACACTGGTCATGGTTCTGACTCTGTCCCTGTCTCACTGTGTGATGTTGGGGAAATCTCTTGCCCTCTCTGGGCTTTGGACAATGAGGTGGTTGGGTTAGATGGTCTTGAAGGCCCCGTCCAAGGCTGTGATTCTGTGCACTGTGAGGCCTTTCTGACTTATACCATTCCTTCTCTCCTCCACTTCTGTGCCTGGGGAACCCAAGAACAGGACAAGGGCCCTTGTAACTACCTCCCCTTTATCCCCCAACAGGGTTCTGGGGGGGGTGTAGATACCAGAGGGACGTTGTTGGCTGGGAGTGACCTCTCTCTTTCTCCCTCTCTTCCCGACTAAAGGTTCTCGACTGGACTGGGTTGGTAGACTGAATGAGCTAACCCCCCTGCTGCTGCTGCTGCTGCCCAAGAGGTAAGGACTCTAAATCTGACTGAACAATGTCTAGTGTCTAGGAGTTGGGGAGAGGAGGATGTGGCTCCCCAGGGGCTCTTATGATTGAATGTGTAGGGGGCCTCAGTAGACCACAAGTCCCATATGAGTCAGCCATGGGAAGGAGCTAGCTAATGGGATCCTGGGACATGCGGACAAAAGCAAAGTGGATAGAATGAGGTAGGCAATGCCACACATGGAGGACTGGGCTCAGTTCCGGGCTATCACAGCTTAGGAAATATTTTCACAAACTAGAACCTCCAAAAGGAGACTCCCAGGATGGTGAAGGGCCCTGAGATCATGCCATTGGAGACCCTCTTAAAGGACCTGGAAGGTGCAGAGAGATCGTTTGGGTCAAATATAAGGGAAAATGCCTTGACAGTCATAGCTGACCAAGAGCAGAGCCACTGAAAGTGCCAGGCAGAATCTGGACATCCAAAGGAGCCCAGGGTTTAGAACGACAAGGAAATTTAGAGAGGATCTAGTCTAATGCCCCCATTTCACAGATGGGGAAACTGAGGCCACGTTGAATGGGTGGAGGACCACCTGTCTGGTGTATGAGAGTGGAGGTTCCTTTTGTGCAAATTCTTTCAAATTCTGCGACTCTCTGAAAGTGTCTAAATTCAGACCGCTAAGAATACAATCAGGAATCGAACCCAGGTCCTCAGACATGTGCTGTTTTTACTGCCCTCCCCTGCCATTTATGAGGGGCCCTAATACTAGGGTTTGCTCTGTATTTGCGGAGAACCGGGAAATCCTGCCTTGACTAATATGTTGGGAAACATGGTGGGTTCAGTATGGAGTCTGTCCTTGGAGTCAGGAAGTCAGGGCCTCAGCTCGCTTTCCTCTGTGTATATTCTCTAGCCCTTTGGCTCCTCCTAGGTAAATGGTGAGAATTTAGGGTTCTCTCACAAGATTCTTGGGTTGTTTGGTTGTTTTAGTCTTGTCCAACTTTCCGTGGCCCCGTTTGGGGTTTTCTTGGCAGAGACACTGGAGTGTTTTGTCATTTCTTTCTCCAGCTTATTTTACAGATGAGGAAACCGAAGCAAACAAGGTTAAGTGACTTGCCCAAGGTCACACAGCTAGTAAGTGTCTGAGGTCATATTTGAACTCAGGAAGATGAGTCTTTCTGACTCCAGACCTGGCCCTCTGTGCATTATGGCGCCATCTAGCTGCCCTGCAGAAAGGGCTCTATGCGTCTATGCATCTAGAGATGCACATTGTAAGCTTTGGTGACCTTTGTATACGGCCAAACTGGTATAGAGGGGCTGTGTAAATGTCAGAGAACTTTGTGAACTTCAATTACAAAGTTGAAAAAGCTTTGTAACCATACAGTGCTCTGTAAAAATGTGGAGGGTTTTGTAAAGTGGAGAGCTCTGATCAAGTGTAGAATGTTGTGTAAACCACTGTAAAGTGC